>CM033692.1:6955350-7555350 GCA_019514585.1 Dendrobium officinale | reverse complement strand
CAAAGTTGAACAATGAATCAGAAGAATGAGAGGTTTATGGTTCAACCGATCATACAGGTTCAATGTGAAGCTTGTTTTTAAACTAGCCGGATTGGACAACTGACTGGTTCACGGAAAAGACCAGTTGGTCTGCTCTAAAGTCAAGCATAACTAAAACAAATTATTTAAGATTTTCTTATTTTTAGAAGGATATCCATAACAATTACTATTGTAGGTCATATGAAAGTCATAAACAGAGCCTATTTGTACTCGTTTAACACACATATGTCTGGAAGGTATGTACATTTAGAATCGATGGCTTGGGCACCATTCATATGTTGGAAAAGAGTAGAATGACACCTTCCTGACGGGTTGAGTCGCCAATTTGAATAAGTACCCATAATGGACGTATTGCTAATAGAACCTACTTTTTGTAACGAAGGATGGGCGAGGAAAAACATATGTGGATTGGTTGCTCTATCATCAGCAATATGTCACCATGTGAGAGGGGTGCACGGCCACAATGGACTTGATGCAGGGGATCATATGTTGAACTAGTACATACATTGATATACTTCATGTGCTGCATTATATATATTGAAGGCGCCCTACCAGGCACCTGATACTTACTATACAAAGGCTATAGTAGAACGGCTAATGGCAAACACCAACCCCTACTCATTAATTAAAGTTTATCTAATCATCATATACATATTATAGGATATTATTAATTATATTACAGCGGGAGCATATCATGGAGACTAAGGAGGTATTTCAACATTTTTTGGGCAAGATTCCAATTCCAACATGTAAAGAGCTATAAAAAGATATGAAGATCTCTACATTGTACTTCGGAGCCAATCATACTCGATACCGTGAACAACCTGATTCCGTGGCCACCAGTTTAGAAAGTTCAACAATACATGGCAACCCCTCGAACTTCTACGTGGGACCATCTTCACTTGCAAACCTTGGACCATCACAACAATTTAGTAGTGCTCCCATAAAAGATTTGGGTATCAAGACCGAGTACCAGTAATGGCCAACCACTGAGATTTATTAGGGTCCATCCACTGCAGGAAATTCATCATACCAGTGTATCCCAACGCCTACTCAACTGTTCACTCTAACATATATCACACCATCTACGCATCTTAGTGTCCATGTCAGTGATGAACACACTACCAATCATGTCAAAGAACATTATGAACTTGGTCATAGTCCTTTTCATCATCCGGATCACTACAACCCATGCACAAATGCGTTGCCTTGTAGACATCGAAAGAAATAATAGATTCAATCTTTGTAAGTTGTTCTGCATTGTGTCCTACATTGATTTTATCTGTAATGCTTAATACATTGGCCTAAAAAAAATTTCGCCCCACCATCTTCTTCAGCTAATAAAATCAAATAAAGACTTTAAAAATTTGTCCTAAAAAATTACACAAATTTGGCGCGGGGCCTTGTTACAACTTACAAGGATATCCCAAGTCCAGGTTGTAAGCCACGTGTGTTTGTCACTGATAATTGAACACAGCCAAAAAGGCCCAAAACTCCATGGACAAGTCCACTAAGGGAGAAGGCCCAGTCTCCATAAACGGTAACGTCGCGTAAGGCCTTGCAACGCGTTGCAATCATTCAGTGTGCGTCTAATACAAGATTATTTATCTTTGTACCCGCATAACATTAGCTCTGTATATCTTACTTGATAGGTGGGTGGACTGGGTGCAACGTAATTTGTTTGTTTATAAAAATATTAATAAACAATAGCTATTACTAAATATTTTAAATATAAATTCTTTATGCTGTAATTATGTTTAGCCATTTACTTCTACTGTCCAAAAAAATACATCATCATGATAATGGAATAATGTGGGAGGGTTTGGTTCCATCGTTATGTGATGGTCATAACGAGTGTCAATGGAATGGAGGACACTCGTCATGACCGAAAAAGAAAGAGATCATGATCTTATATGAGATTGTGTGTGGAGGCTTCGTGAGTGGTCATCATTGATACTCCAAAGGCTTTATGTGAGGGTATGGGTGAAACTGTGCCGAGTCAGTTTGAGCTAGACTCGTTGACGAGCTCGTGAGCTGAACTTATCGAGTTTCAAGATCGATCTCGTTAGATTATCGAGGTCAAGTTTGATCCAGATGATGTTGGACTCGATTACTCGTTGAGTGTCTCGATTAAACATGAAAGACGAACTGGTGGAAGATAAAAGGTTAAGAGCGAAAGACATTTGCCCGTGCAAATCACGAAAGGCGAAGGGAAGAGCTTGCAAGAGTAGAGTAGATGTTATGTATTCTTTATAGCAAGAATGCAATGTATTTCGAATTAGGTAGGTTGTGAATGCCTTATAGTAAGAATGCGATGTATTTAAAATTAGGAAAAATAAGACCACTTTCTAATACATTTAAAATGAAAGATGAATTTAATTTGAAACACCTCAATAAATTTAATTTTATGCTTCCTCAAATTTCAAAACTAATTTCAAATGAATGAAAATTAATTTCAATTCAATTTGTTTATCAATTTAATTTTTTACACTTAAAGAAAAATAAACATTATATATGTGCATTTATGCATTTGTGCATTTTGAATTAATCAATTGAAATTTAACATAACAATATATATATATATATATATATATATATATATATATATATATATATATATATATATATATATATATATATATATATATATATATATATATATATATATATATATATATATATTATAATAAAATTCAATATTAGATTGAAATTTGATGCATAGAGATTTAAATGTGTTATTATTATAAAATTTCAAGATATAAGTGGTGTGTAGGTAATTTACCTTAAGAAAAAAAAAATACAGGAGTTCTGTAAGATAACTACTTCAAATTATTATTTATCATAACTCAAATTTATTATTTTATCTTTATTCTATGTGCAATAAAAAAAATTTGCTTTTTTTTTTTATAATCCCTTGGCAGGAGATTTACTTATATATTATTTTATTTCATATGATTTATATATCTAATACCTAAAATTTTAATATTACATTCATATAACTCATATAAAATTTTAATATCAAATCTAACACTCATATATTTTATTCTTACCACCCATATCATCATATGAATTTTAATATTACATTTCATGCACATATATTTGTTCTATATGTGGTAGGTATGTAATATTAAATTTTTATGTGTTAGATATATAAATAGCATGAAATAAAATGGTATGTATGTATATCCCCATTTAATTTATTTAATCCCAAAAATCAAACCGAATGAAGCATATTTGATTGGTTTGATTTAGATTTATTTATTATTCACCATAAGAAAATTCTCCTAATGGCATCTCCAACCGAGAACTCTATTTTTCACTGCAAAATAATGCAAAACTCTAAAATGCCGTGCGGCCAAGGGCGGATCCAGCTTCTTTTTTTAGGGTGGGAAAAAAAAAATTTTTTGTGAGGGATGGGCAAAAATTCTTAGTATTGGTAAAAGTAAGGCAAAAAAGATTTTTGAGGAGGGGCAAAATGCCCAAAATACCCAAAATATTTCAAAATCTCCCCTCTAAATATTAAAAAAAAAAATTTTGAGGGTGGGCATTTGCCCACCCTAAGCTATGGGTGGATCCGCCCATGCGTGCGGCTGCTCCAATCGAACGTCATTTTAGGTGTTTATGGGAAGGTAACGATCGTTCTTCTTTCGCGCGTTTTTCCGGTTGAGAGCCGAAAATGGCGTGGGTGAACAGTGCGACGGCAATATTGACGTCGCATTGTTGACCTGCAAGTAGATGGCGGAAAATTTTGCCAACCGAACGACGTCATACCGAACGACGTCATAAGCTCGTTTGGCGTTCGGTTGGAGATGACCTAAAAGAAGAGAAAACGAACCTGATGCTGCTGGTGTGCCCCAGCTTCCCCGCCAACGAAATCCCCTTGTCAATCTCATCATTCTCGTAGAGCAATCCCGGCTCCATCTCCACCTTCAACCTCCTCTTCCTCGCCGCCGCCACCGCCACCTGCGCCAACCTCGTGAACGGGCTTCCCGCCGGCCTGGCCATCCTATACATCGGGTATCCGGCCACGAACGAAATCAACGAGATCCCCATTCCCACCGTCGGAATCCCTAATCCCCATCCCCATCCAACGTTGTCCTGCACGTACACCACAACGGTCACCGCCAAAAGCATCGAAGCCCCCATACAGAAATAATACCAATTGAAGAATCTCCATGTTCTTCCCTGCTCTCTTTTGACTGGCTTCTCCGAATTGCTCAGCGCCGAAGGCGACCACGCAGGGCCTTATGCCTCCAGCCCCTACCGCGGCGAGGAGTAGAGAGAAGTATAGGACTGCGAGCTGCCATGTTGAAGCCTCCTTGCAGGGATGAGCGGCGCCGGCGGAGCAAGGCGGCGGGCGGAATTGAGGCAGAGTGGCTGAGGTCGTCAGGCTCGACATTCCCTGTAAAAGGAATATTGGTGTGAAAAATACAGCAAAAAAAGGGAAATTTATATCTTATTTTAAATTGTCTCCGAATATTCGGACTAAAAGCAGAGGATCCTGATGACTAACTATGAGGTAGATGAAGGTGGCGCCGGCGATGGTCCAGAAGCGGCCGATATAGGCGTCGGCGAGAAAGGCCCCGAGAAGAGGAGTGAGGCTGGCCGTGCCGCCGAAGTTAGTGAGGGTGGTGGCGGCTTTAGCCACCGGCATATGGAGCTCTTCTGTAAGGTAGCTCACCATGTTTGCTGAGAACCCCACCACCGCTAACTTCTCCGAAACCTCATTAGCTACAGTTCAAACAACCACCTTTAGAAGAAGAAGAGGAAGGATAATAATAATGGTATATATTTAGAGTAATTACCGAAGATGAAAGGCATGGTTTTGATCCCTCCTCTCCATTTTTCATGATGGCCTACGTTTTGCTCTCCTCTCCTCCTCCATTACTGTCTCCGTCATCACTGAGATCTGTGCTACTCATACTTCTACAGTTTTAGGGAGTTATATAGACAGCTAGAGTTCAATTTACCTTCCAGCTCGGTGAGATTGGGACAATTACAGACGAGACAAACGTTGGTACAGCTAATGCTACTGTAGGTGTATTATTATATGTTATTATGTACCATCGATTCTCTTATTAGAAAAAAAAATCTGTTTAGTTTTGAATTGTCATTATTAGTTTTAAAAATAAAAAAAAAATATTTATAAAATAGTTCATTTTATTTAAAAAAATATTAATAAAATTAATTTGTAAAACGGACACGTAATGGTCCCAAAATACTCATTTATACCGATAAATATCAATTTCTTAAGAATTTTCATATATGTCCAAAAATTATGAAAATATATATTTTTATACTATAATATCAATGATATGATGAAAAAGTTTGTTATTTTGATTTATATTAATCCTACAAAAATTATTTGATTGGATCAAAATACGAGCGAATCACTTAAATCACATTGATTTCTTTTTGTGTTTTGATCATGTGAATTTTTTGCCGCTGTTGTTGCACAACAGTCTCTTCTCAATTTCAAATATTTTCTCGTTAAATCTTGATGTTCATTTCTATTTTTTTTTTCTTTTTCGTTACACGACTTTCTTCCCAACATTTTGATCACTTTTAGAGATTGGCACTCCCTATCATTAGCAACAATAATAGAAATCATCTAGGATCTTGCATACTGATTAAAAAACTAATGGAGGCCCATTCGAACACGTGTATAAAATAATAGACAATAATGCAATGATGATTACTCTGTATATAATTTACTAATATTATAAGATTGAATGCGGTCGGTTTCAACAGACGTCACCGTTTTTTTGACCGCAGCTTCGTCGGCTTGACTCTGTGGACTGATTAGAACGAGAAGCGAACGCTGAGAAGAGACAGCGAAGGATGGTCTTATTATTTTATAGTTTAGATAAGGGTGTAAATATTTTACATGACCCGAAAATTCAATCTGAACTCAATCAAAATTTTTAGATGAGGATCAACTCGTTTGTCATACTGGTCAGATCGGGGTTCAATGAATTGACCCATTTAAAAGATTGAGTCGGGTTTGGATTGACCCGTAAACCCGAGAATGACATGTATTTGATCTGGAAATATCACTCCCTTCTCGCCTAAAGCCCTACCCTGAAAACCCGACCTGAAGACTTCGCTGCGAGTAGGTCAAGTTGTGCAGAGCAGAGGAGGGTGAGGAGGCGGATGACCCTTTCCCCTTATCAGCGATTAGCTCGCACCTGTAAGTCGAGTCTATGGAAAATCCCACTCATCGACAACAACATGAAAGCCATGGAGGATTGCGCGGACGGTACAACAGACCTCATGTGTACGACGAATGCCGCATAGAGAGGTGGTGTAGATACCTTCAGAAGTCACGCAAGCTCGCCATTTGTTGGATCGGAGCGGAAGCTTGGTCAGTCGCTCATCGCGAAGGTAAAGTTTTTCTCCCGTGATTTCATGTCGGGTTGGCTCAACCCAAAAATCCTACAGGTCGTGTCAAACATTAGCAGGCCAAAATTGGGATTGACCCAAACTCGACCCACAACCCTGTTTTGACACCCCTAAGTTTGCATCTAAATTTTCAGAAAATTCGATCTATTAAAGCTACCTTTGAAACATCTTTTTAATATTCTCTAAAGCAGCTTTTACTATAAATATTTTTTGAATAGAAATTTTTTAAGTCGGAATTTTCTTAAGATCGAGCTCCATAGACAACTTCATTAAGCCAGATTATGAGATAATTCAATAACAATAAAGAATTGGTTAGCAATATAATTTGTTTGATATGACTGATGAAAGAGTTCAGTATTGTTAGAGGAGCAGATGCAAGAAATTAATGCATGATGAAGATTGCTCTACTCCACATATACTTCTCAGGCCCATATTTTCCATGATTTCATTATCAAATGAGCTAAAATTAATTGCCACATTTACTTCTCAGACCTACAATTAATTGCTCAAATAATTAGCAATAATCTCAAAGAGTGGAAACACTTAAAAAATCAATCTTAACCATTTTATACCAAAATCACTTCTCTTGCTCTCTATTGAGTGAAACCAGCTTTTGGTATGTTTCTCCATGCTTGCAAGTTTCTAAGAGAATAAAATTTTGTTCGGGATGATTTTCGTACTGCTTTTTAAAATAACTTTTTAATATATAAATTATAATTTTTATACTAGAAATTTGTTTTAAGAAGCTGTAAGATTTCATTTGGGACGACTTTCTTACTGCTTTTTAAAACAACTTTAAATTTTTTACTAAAAAAATACTTTAAAAAACAGTAGAAAAGCCGTCCCAAACAAAACCTAAATTTAGAGTTTTCAATATTTAGAGAGAGATATCCTGATGTTGAATGCCATTTTAATTCTTAGTACATTAATGCTTCTTAATCTGTATTTAATTTCATTCTCTTGTTGGCTCTACAGTTCCTCAAAGTCAATGAAATCAAAGGTGTTATGTTTAGTATGAAGAGGGATAAAACTCTAAGCCGAATAGATTCACTTCAAAGTTTTTAGTTGACTTTTAAAATAATATTATGTCACAACCCGTTAAAGTAGTAGAAATAGAGGTGTAAAAGAGCAGAGTTGGTTCGAGCTCGACTTGTTAATAAGCTCATGAGTCGAGCTTATAGAGCCACATGTGTAACTGTGTAGGTTTTCAGATGCCTTGGGCTCTTCTTCATGCTAGCTGGTGCTATGGTGGTGGCGGGTTCTAATTTTGTTGGAAGGCTCTTCCTTTTGATGGCTGTCGTTTTGATGGATCTTCGAATAATATTTGTGGTTGTGATTTATAGATTGAGGGCTATGATGTGGCTAGGGCTCACTTCTTCAAAGCCGTGGCTCGTGGCAACCGTTGGTGGTGCGTCGGCTCTCTCTCCATACTGGATGGGCCGTGCTTGGCTTAGGTGTAGTTGGAAGCCTCTGCCTTTACTGAGCCTACTGGGTTGTTACCCTCGTTTATTCCTTGTAGCTTTTTTTCTTTTGCTTTTGCATTTTTCCTTGTTGTAACCCTTTTTGAGATGGAATGAAATTGTTATTTCATATAAAAAAAAGTCTATACTCGAGCTCGAGCTCGAGCTCAGCTCATAAGCCCATTGAGCTGCTCAATTATCTTAAATATATTGAAAAGTTAATTTAATTCTTACATTTTATTTAAAAATTAATTTAAATTAGTATTATATAATATATTTTAAATTTTAAACATTTTAAATTAATTCCATAATAAAAAATAAAAATCTAAGGAAAAAAACTCAAAATTTTAATTGGAAACTAAAAAATAGAGCTTGAGCTTTCCAAACTACTCTATAAATTTTTTAACAAGTCGAGCTCGAGCTTAGTAAAAACTAAAGAAACTTAGTTGCAGATATCAAACTCGACTCAACTCTTTTAAACCCCCAAGTACAACGCTTAACTTTCTAATGCAGTTGAGCAACACTCTTATTTTTAAGTAGCTTCATCATAATGGTAATGACAAAAAATGCACCTTGATCAGGCACAAATCTTGATGCAAATATGAGTTGGATGCTTCTAAATTAAAATTCGGGATCATCATAATTCTGATTTCAGCAAGATTATAGTCAAATTGATCATCTTGAGAAGTCGAACTCAATGACACTAAATTCAGTCCAATTAAAGCCCAAAAAAGCTCAAATGAAAGAACAAAATCATTCTCGAAAGCTTTAAATCATTAATTGGATGATCAAATGATATCCAAATATGACATACTTATAGTTGAATCGAGCGTTTGACGAGATGAATCCAACGAGCTTAAGATCACTCAATTTTGACATCATTCAGACACTAAAATGCTTAATAAGTGTTGTATGATCAAGGAAACTAAATTTTATCCATAATTACTAGCCATGCACTCCGAGGAAGAGTATTATTTGTAATAAACCATCAAAACTAGTGGATTCATTCAAATTAGGCTAGGCCCGTGGTTTTTCCCTCGGGATTTTTCACATAAAAATCTTGGTGTCTCTCATACATGATGCACAATACTCTTTTATATGTTTGTGGGTTGAATCTTCGTACAAAATTAACACGCTAAACTCCATTTTTCTCTATCGCTGTGAATATTCCACAGCAATAGAATAATATTATTTTTATCTTTTAGCTTATATATCTTTGTAATACTTTTGATAAAATAATTGCTAATTTTTAATAGGCTAAATATGATCCAATTGTTGATTATTAACCTTGCGCATTCTGTTTTTATTCATAATTGAGACATTATCAACATTATTGATGTCTCCCTTGCAATCGAGCTCATCAAATTTCAATTCAAAATAGTTACCTAAAGGCTAAAGTTGTTCATGCAATATTTGATCTTTATTATGGGTGTCAAAATGAGGTTTTTACGGTCGGGTTCAGATCCAACCCGAAATTGACCCACTCTTAATATGCCGACCCAAACCTGACAAGTTTATCTAAATGGGTTAAAATCTAAGATCTGAACTCAACCCGACCCGTTCATCAAACGGGTCAACCCAAACCTGAAATTTCTAACTCAAGCTGATGAGTCAGATCAATTTTTGACACTCATTTCTTTATATAACTTTTGATAATGTCAACAAGAATGCTCTCCTTCATAGGAAAAATTATTAGGTTCAGACACCAGACGTGGATATAGGTCCGGACTCCAATAAAATATTTACATGTTGAATGTACACGTGTCCGCAGAATTTTAAATCAAGCGCAGGTAAAGTGCAGTCAAAGCACAATCCACATGTCAAAATTTGATTGGATATCCGGACTTATTTCTAGGTCCGGTGTCCGGACTTAATAATTTTCCCCCTAATAGGCAATCTCGTAGAAGTTTTTTTTTGACTTTATGAATTTGGTGGTCATATGTATCCTTTTCTATTATTATCCTTATTAGTTAAATCCAAAATAACTTATATAAACTTTAAATAATTTTATATAATAAATTTACATATCTTGTTTTTAAAAATTTCTCTAAAACAGATACGATTTCTCATCAGTCCCCACCTACACCCTCACAACATGCTCTGTCATATTTCTAAGCAGAGACAATGGTCAAGTTCAACACGTGACTTTGTCATCAGTTCAGTGGATACTCCGCATGAAGTCGGCGAGGTATAGCCAATTGATTCCTTCAATATCTTTTAGTTTCGTCTTGTTATGCTCTGCCTTCTCATCCTCATATTTTTATATTTCCTTCTATGAAATATAAATTTTAATAAATAGATTATTAGTAAAGTTTTCATATCAACCGCTAAAATTGTCCTTTCACCTTCAAGCTCGAATGCATGATAAATTATTACGTATGGTCATTAGATCATTAGGAGGTGAATCAGGATGCATCACGTTACCCGGTACACAACAACTGTACATAGCCAAATGGTCATGTGGCACGTCCTGATTCGCCTTCGGACAATGTCCGATGACCGCACGTAATAATTTCTACGAATGTATGATCTCCCCTTAATAATTTAAGCTTTCGGTCTAAAGAGAAAACAAAACAAAGCCAGAAATAGCAACCTACAAGGCTATATAAGAAGCTACATAATAATATATACTTCTTAGCAACAAAAACATGAAAGAATAAAACTAAATATAAGTAAAAATTAATAAACTAATCCTTAATTCAAACTTAATTAACATATATATGTGATGAAGCCATAGAATAATTGATAATGAAAGAATATGTTAGCATGAATGTTGGAGAGAAAAATAGCAGGTCAGGTCAATTAAACTCTTTTAACATTCTTCACTTCTCAAGCAATTCACCATTACCCTATACTTATTTCATTAAAAGAATGAGAAACTATCGATTTCTTCTTTGATTTCAATTAAATGATCGAGTTTTGAAAAAAAAAAATGCAATAGCTTGTGGTTGTAATAAAAAAATAATCTAACTTTAATAATGATTATTGGTAACTTATTCCAAACAAGTTGCTATAAAGCTTGGCATACCTTTGAGTCATGAAGTCTGCTTGAGATCATAGGACTTCTGAAACTGTACCTCATTCAAATCGTCATGAAGAAAGGCATTGCTAATGTCAAATTGATGGAGATCCAGCTTTTAACAACTGCAATAGCCAGCAAACAATACATTGCTATGAGTCTGGCTAGTGTTGCAAAGGTTTCAAGTCCTCTTTAATTACTTTCTTTTGCAACTAATCGAGCTTTCTAATTCTCAATAGTGCCACCCGATTGATAATTGAATTCATAAAAGAATTTGCAGCAAGGGTAAATTTCTTAGGTGGCAGTAGTAACCTTCCAAAGTCTAAAGCATCTAAGGCTTTATAATCCCTTGTCATAATCTGTCTTTTGTTCACATCAAACATTTCTTGTTTGAATTTCATTGGGTCATGGCTAGAAGAAATGAAAGGTAAAAAAGGAATGAAATGTAGCAAAGAATTCTCTAGCCACCACCGTAGGGGTGTCAATTTTTGACACGCCCTGGACCCGATCCGAAAAAATCTGGGTTAGGGTCAACCCGAACCTGAAATGGGTCAGGTTCGGATTCAACAAATCAACCCGTTTTAAAAATCGGGTCGGGTTCGGGTTAACTCAACAACCCAAAAATGACCCGAAATTGACACAAAAATTCCTATTTGACTCAGAAACCCTAGATTGACTCATTTTTGACCCGATTTTGACCAGAAAATCGAAGATTGACCCGATTTTTGACCCTAAAACTAGCAATTTTAGGTCAAATTTGGGTCATTCATGTCGGGTCGGGTTGACCCGGACCCGAATCGGGTCGGGTTCGGGTCCGGAAACCTGACCTATTTTTAAAAACGGGTCAGGTTCGGGTTACCCGAATAGTACTGGGTTAGTTTCAGGTTCGACCCGAACCCGACCCGTTGACCCGAATTGACACCCCTACGCCACCATCATCGCCATCTAAATCAATTTATGCAAAGCTCAATAAAAATAAATATATATGTTCATTGGAGATGTTCTGATTATATAATCTAGATGCCTCATTTTTTTACTATCTTTATTAGTTACGAATTTGGTTGGAATGACTATCTTTGCAAGCACAGAGATGGGCTTCTCTTCTACATCTTATTATGTTTTTGAGACTTAGACAACTTATACAAATATTACACCTCATGTGAGATTGACATGCAACACGGCTTATTATGCTACTCATCATCACTTTGCTATAGATACTACTTGTTCTTGAAGTCATCCTTGACGAAGAATTTTTCATCATTTTAGTGCAATCCATTGCACTTTCCTTTTCATCTATTGGGATAGAAAATTTATTAGGTGCGGAGTGTGCAACGTCCGCACGAACATAGGTACCTAGCAGTACCCAGCGGTACCGAGTGTCGGTACCTAGCGCGGAATAAAGCTTGTGCGGACGGTTCTCCCCGAGAACCGTCCGCACTCTGCACCTATTAATCTCTCGATAGATGGCCCCTCTTATTGGATGTGGGCCTCTCCACACTTATTTTGAATCCCATTTCTCGTTTAGATCTATGCTGTCTTTCTTCAATTTAAATTTCAAATGACTATTTTTTAGAGATGTAGTATTTTGATTTTAGTATAATCATATTATTCTCAATGGATCTTTGGCAATTGTTCATGTTTAAATGCACAATCATATAACTATTTCTACTAATTAATGAAATGTTGGGCGAGGCCTTCAAATCCCCCCAAAAAAATCATTTCAAATGATATTTATTTTTCAAGAACCTGCTCAGAAATTTTTCATGTTTAAAAATATCAAACAAATGATAGCGATATAGCCAAATAAACTCATTTTTAATTAGAAATGTTAATCTCTATATTACTTTTCAGAATAATTAGATAAAAAATCAATGATCATAGATTGAAATTAGGCGCACTGCTAAGCATAATTCCAACTATAAAAAAGTTTAGAACATTAAAGCAATCATAAACAGAACTGATAAGATGTTAAGATTGATGAAGTTCACATCATTCGAAGAAAAATTTGTGTTACTATGTCTTATTTAAAAATGATCCGAATAAATTTCTACTTTGAAATCAAAGACCAACCAGAATGTGTCACATCATCTCTTTGCTCGGTACTGCGACTTCGTACAACTCGGTACCGCGGCTTGGCACTACTAATGTGACGCATTCTGATTGGCATCCGGACGGAGTTCTATGCTTGGCCTCCGCATAGTCACAACCCAAGACATCCTCATTCCCTGCAATATCTTATCAAGCATTCAATTTTTCTCAACATTTATATCAATTTTCTTGTTGAGAAGAAAATATTTTGTTGTGCATATTATTCATTAGAAAATCATTTTATGTATGATAGAAGAAAAAGCATAATGCAGCAAGGTGTAATGAAATCAATCCACATCAATCGAAGACAATGAACTGCTTACATTGTATGAAAATTTTTCTACAACAAGACAACAAGACTCTCTCTGCAAATTGGAGCATAAATATCATTTAGTTGCAGCTTGTTATATAATGAAGAAAATGGTAGAGGATTGGAACTTCTATAAAAACATCAATAACTATTTTTTAACTTGGAGAAATAAGCAGTGACAACCTTTTCAAAAACATGAAATCCTCAATTTTAATATATTTGATTTTTTTTCATGAAATAAATAATTGTTCGCAATGTACAATTATTATCACAACATGAAAAATCAAGTAGTCTTAAGAAAGTTTCTACCTTCATCACTTTTGCTTAGAATGTGCTACAGTTTGCATTCAGCACTAAAATTAATCTAGCTACAATAGTTTGTCATGTTTTTTTCTTCAACAACAACAAGCCTTTATCTGACATAAATCATTTTTCTTCATTGTGTCCTATTAAGAGTCATATTCTTATTTAAATCTAATAAAGAAAGATCATTTCTAATATTTTCTAACCAAGCCTTTTTAGGTTTACCTTTACATTTCTTAACATAAGTCAAATCTAATACATTTAATTTCCTAATCAGGTCATCGGAAGGCCACTATTTTATGTGACCAAACCATCTAAGATGACTCTATCTAATCTTATCTTCCACTGAAACTACTCCAACCTTCTCACATAAATGCTCATTTCATATCCTGTCTCTAAGAGTAAAGCCACTCATCCACCTGAGCATCCAATCTTCAACAAATTTAGAATAGTCGGCATTTGAGAATGCTTCTAACACCTAAATGCTCACTTCTAGTGTATAACAAACCCTTTCCATGTGACTTATTGATATTTGAGAATACCATGGTCTTTCCAACCTCCATTGCCCACCGATTACGATTGTCTAAACTATGTTGTTTGTCGACAATGGTTCTATCAACCCTCGTCGCCCACCAACTACAATTGTCTGACCTCCTTCGCACTATGGTTGTCCGACCTTTGTCATCAATTGACTATAATCCGCTTGACTTCTATCGTTTGCCTATTAAGGTCTCGACAACCGTCACCCGATTACAGTCCATCAACCATCATCGCCTAATTACGGTCCTTTCAACTTCTGTCACCCGCCAATTGTGGTCTTCAGATAAACCACTGTCACCCAACTACGGTCCTCGGACCACATTTACCCGACTATGGTCTTCCCAACCACTGTCGTTCGACAACTATTCTTTCGACCTCCATTGCCCACTGATTACGACCCTTAGACCATTGTCACCCGACCATAATCCTAGGATCACCTTTGCCCACACGACTACAGTCCTCCAACCTCTATCGTTTGCCGACTATGGTCCTAGGACCACCATTGCCCGACTACGATCCCCGAACCACCGTCGCCCGCTGTTTATGGTCCTCCGACCACCAAAGCCTGCTTCAGTCCTCTGAAACCCATCGCTCAACTACGATCCTTCTGACCTCCATCACTTGTAGGCTAAGGTCATTCGAACACCAACATCTAACTACAGTCCACTGATATATAATCTCGTGACTAGTGGCGTTTGGCTACTCCAATGAATACCAACTCCATCACCTACCATCGCTAACAATATCAATACACGTCGTCACTTATAAGATTCATGCACATCATCAACGTCAACTCTGACTACCAATTATAATGCATGCCATCAATGTCAACTCTGACTCCCAATTATATGTAGTAATCCACCGGCTTCTTCCCACGATAGGCAAGATAGGTTGCTCAAATTTTCCTTCAATCCGACTTAAATAACATAAGCACTAATAGAATTTATATCCCCACCAATAACTAAGCTAACAGAAATCATCTTATTATTAGTCATATTTACCTCAATAATTTTTTTTTCTATCAAATCTCCATCCATATGATTACTCCATTAAAACAATTAAACCTTTCCAATACATTATAACATTCCCCCAACCTCTTTGAAGCTTTTTCCCTTTACATATAATCTCTTCTAAGCATTATAAAAATCAGCAAATATAGTGATAATCTATAGTAATAAGCTCAATTGATAAGTGCACAGCCATGTCAATACACTTCTCCACTAGCCCATCCTGCAGCTTGGTTTAGTAACTTACTACAGAACTCAACTCCACTAAGCCACAGAGGCTACCTGCCGCATCTTCAGGCAGAGACCTCCATGAGAAGGAATCCTATTTGATTCTTACTAGTTACTTCAACTATATATATCACTTTACTGTATATGAAACCAATGAATTGATGAATTCCATTCCACTTTATTTGCTTCTCTGTTCTTCTTTGTCATTCTTCTCAAAATGCAGGTATACTTTTCATTTGTTTTTATATAGATATAGTAGCGATAGTATCCTTGCACCAGCTATGAAGGACTAGCTTAACTTCTAATGAACAAGTGATGTTTATTTTTGTTCATCTCTACTTGGGAGTTGGGACCGAAAACAAGAGTTTTTACATTCCAGTGCTAACTATTACATGCAACTCTTAGTAAAATATTTATGCAACAAAACTTTCAAAGAAAGAAACCCTACGATAAACAAGGCAAAGCTTCAAGAAAACCAAAGAAGAAAGGCCAACTATACCGCATAACTACCATACTATGCTTTTAAAGAAATGATCGCAGCGGAATTCCAAAATGGTTTGGACTTTGGACGCCCATCCCGCAGTTCCAGTGGTAAGGCAGGGGCACAGAGAAAAAGACCAGCCAAAACCCAACTTTTGTCGACTTTCACACTTAGTCGTCGTTAGAACAAAACCCCACCAACCTCAGGGTATACCCCCATTCACGTCCAGAAAGGAACAAATGAAGAAATTAAGAAATTAAGAACTTACAGTGGCAGAAGAGCTCGTGGATATCCGGCCGTGGCTCCGCCATCTCCGTTTCGCTGCAAGTGGAAGTTATTAACGGGAGGTGGAAGATGACGTTAATGATTTCCAATTAAAGAAGGGTTTGGAGATTCTCTGTTGATATTTCACGAACAGGGATGGAGGAAGAGAGGGCGCCACCATCGCCGGGGGTTGTGAAGTGATGAGACACAGATAAACGAAATTTCAGGAACAATTATTTAGTCCGGTGAACGTACGCTCCTCTACGTTCGGCCACCAATGTTATAACGCCACGTAGCTTGAAGAAAAGTCGCCGACCCGACCCACTGTGTTTTGGGTTTTCGCACGTGTTTAAATTTAAATGGAAAAACGTACAGGAAACATTTCGAAGTGCGACGCTACACTTTATTACGGTGTTTCGAATCCCTGTCTTCGTTACTGTTTACGTCGTTGTTTCAGATCTCCAGCAAACCCTTCGGAGTTCTCCCTTCGTAGTTCTCCAGCATTTCAACCCGTAGATCTTCGTATTCTCCATTCGAAATCAATCGCTGATATAATGCCTGAGGTTCGAAAGGATTTACCGACAAAGTTTGTTTTTTTTCTCGTTACTATTATAAAATTACCGACTGTTAGGGTTTATGGTAATCATAACTGGGATAATGCTCAAAACTCGGTACACATTCTAAAACTCGGTACACATTCTAAAACTCGGTACTAATCGGTATTCGGTATTAGGTTATGTTCGATTTTATCGGTATTTGATGATAAAACTCGGTAAACGTCGTTACTAGTTGAAAAAACACGATACACATTTCGTAGTGATGTTTCGTTTTGCTTAGTAAATCGAACTGAAGCCTAAACTATGTGTTTTTAGCGGTTAGGAATAGTTTATATCGGTACTCGGTACTCGGTACTCGGTACGGTACTCGGTACTCGGTACTCGGTACTCGGTACTCGGTACTCGGGTACTCGGTACTCGGTACTCGGTACTCGGTACTCGGTACTCGGTATTGCTTGTCAAAACTCTCTGTTTTTTTCTTAATTTCTTACTGTTTGTTACACTTTATTATGCAGGGATATACCCCCAAGATTCATTTTAGATGTCGGACATCAGGATTTAGGGAAGTTTGTGATGAATTGGTTGAGAAATTTTGGGATCAGTTTGTTACTAGCCTATCTGAGCTACAAATCAACCAGTTTCTTTTACTGCCTCGGCTCCCACAAAATGTTCCTATGGTTTATATGTTATTGTCAACGTGGGATAACGAATCAGAAAGCTTTGTTATTAACAGCCGAAGTCTAACTTTCACCTCTGAAGAGATAGCGTTGATTATTGGCTTACCGAACAGAGGTAATAAATTTGATCCTGGGACTAGTACAATTGCTGGTAGAACAGCAAATGACATCAGGCATGAAATTCTGAAATTGAAATCCTCAACGCCTATCGAGATTGTTAGGGAACAATTTATTGTTTACCTATTGTCCAATATTTTCTTTCCAATGGCCAACTTCAGAGTGCAATCAACTACTATATTGGACGTTGCCAAAGAGGTTGAGCAGTTCAGATCATACAATTGGCCCCTATCCATTCGGGATTTTCTTGTTACTGAATTTAATACAATAGCAAGGAAACAATCAAAAGGTCAATCATTAGGTTATGTTAATGGATTTGTTATGATAATAATTGTGAGTCATTCTAACTAATATAACATTTTTTTTTTCATTTCATTGTTTTAATATATTTTATACACATTCATTTTTTGTTTTTTTGTTTTAGATATGGTTTTTGGAGCATACAAAGATCTACCCAGTAGTGGATAACTTGGCTCGCCCCCGTCTGCTTCGTTGGGATGCAAAATTTAATTATAGAATTAAAAATGTTGATAATTTAATAAGAAATCTTCAGGATTCTGAGGTATAATTCTCATTTAACTTTAGTTTGTACTTATACATTTTGAATATTTATAAAAAGATTTGCTCCAGATCTTGACAGATTTACAAGACATAACAGATACTGAGAAAAACCTTAATTGAGACTATTAATCCAGCAAATGTTTTGGATATAACACCCCTGAGGAGTGTACATATGCCTAGCAGCAAGACAAGTCCAACTTTACAAGCATCTTCATCTCCAAAAAAGTCCAAGCCCAACTGTTTCTCCTGTTCAAACTCCAGCTGAAACAGAATGTCCAAATGAACAGCCTTTGAAGAGTGATCCTACAGTTCCTACTGTTAATCCCACTGATGGTCGAAGTCCCGTTGATTCTCCATTACGAACTGAATTTAGAGAAGAAAGCGATTTTCAACGCGGTGTACCCTACCTGATGAAACGAATTTGAGGATTATTAATCAATCCATATATAACTTGATTTCACAGCATGAATATATGGTTAAAAGAATTTCATCACTCGAAATGGAGAAAAAACTGCTGCAAAAAACAGGTGGAAGCATTGGACCATGAAGTATTTCAGTTAAAATCCGATCACAATGAAAAATTTTGTGGAATATATAAGATATTAAGTGATCATTTTCCACAATATTTCACTTCTCAGAAAATCGGTACTCCAGTGCAGTCAAGTTCAAGAACGGAATCTACCAAATAAATTTGATGAAGTTTCTCAAACTGTAGAAAAAATTGTTGATGAAATAGTTGGTAAGAAGGAAACATCCGAAGATGAGGAATTTACTATACCTTCATCAGGAACCGGAGGAATAGCCAGAAGAGTACATGGGAGGAAGGACCGGAAAAGGAAAAGAGTAAAAACTCCATTCACAATTGGTGATAGGAAGAAGAAGAAAACTCAATTAGAAACGATTAATAAAGACGCTGAAAAAACTTAGTAAAAAGGATACCTCAGTTAGTACAAGAAAACCAGTTACGCGAGCTGCATCAAAACTGAAAGAAAAAGTAACTGAGAGTAAAAAAGTTTCTGCGCCTCAGGATGAAACAACAAAAATTGTTCCTTCTGCTGCACCAGTTGAAAAAAGAAAAACTGAAATTTTTGATGTTGAGGATTCCAAATATGTAGAGCGTGCGGCAAAGGAATTTTTGGAGTACCCAGGAAGATTATTACTAACTGAAGAGAAGAGGAATACAATTGATGCCTTTCTAAAGAAGTACACAAAAAAGTACGCATTTTAATTGTTAAATACCGAGTTATACCGAGAAATAAAAACTCGGTACAACTCGGTATTTCACTTTTTTTCTATATTTTCCATATAAGACTGTCAAGTTCTTAATGTTATTCACAAAATTGTTTAATACCGAGTTATGTCAATTGATAAATACCGAGTAATACCGAGAAATAAAAACTCGGTACAACTCGGTATTTCAATGTTTTTAGCTATTTTTTCAATATATGAATGTGAATTTCTTAATGTTATTCACAAAATTGTATAATACCGAGTAATTAAAAACTCGGTACAACTCGGTATTTTACCCTTTTATCTATATTTTCCATATATAACTGTCAAGTTCTTAATGTTAATAACGATAAATTATACAGGGAGGATATCATTTTCGGAATTGGAGATGCTATTATTTTTAGAAGTCAAATGGACGAATTGTTGCTATGCGAAGAGCTTGACACCCAACCATATGGACACTTTTTGCATATCTTTTATCTGAGAAAAACAAAATGGTTCCAGGACTGAATCAAACTTTTCTATATGTTTCGACTTTTCATTGGGTTAGTAATCCTTTATAGTTAACGTACAATGAAGATCATTAACTGGACTGTATGTCAATAATTGACTGATTGGCTTCTTTTCCAGGGATATTATGTTCGAAATAAAGAGGAGCAAACAAAATCATTTGTGGTTCATATCACCAAAGATGCTGTTAAGAATGCGAACATAATGTTTGTTCCCATCATACATGAAAGACATTGGACGTTACTAGTTGCAAACATGAAGAACAAAAGATGGAATTTCATGGATTCATTACCCAAAGCAACGCACAAGTCCATTACTCCAGAAGTGGTATATTTTTTGAACTATCTTTAGTTCTATATTTTTTATAGAAGTTAAATGTAATAATTTTATAATCTTTCCAGATATCTCATTTATACCAAGATGCAGAAGATGCTTTTGAGGATGATATAAGAACATGGCCGATTGAAACTATCCCAAATTTGCCAACACAAGAAAAAACAGCGTCGACTGTGGAATGTTTGTCTGTAAATATATGGAACAAGTTATACAAAAAAAAAGAAAAACTGATTGGGACATCCATACGAACTGGCAAAGTAATATGGCCTTATTTAGGGCCGAATTTGCTTATGCCATCTTTTGTAGTACGATAAAGTAAATTAATTCTTTTTTGTATATGATATTTTCTGTGTTTTGTTTTTATTTTGATGTGACTATAACTTCCACTAATACCAAGTATGATATGCTAGTATCGAATATTACCTTGTTATTCCGACAGCTTGATCAAACTTACATAAAGGATGATTGACTTCCTGATTCTGCAGGTGTAAAATAAAATTGTTGGATTAGGATTATGCACGGTTTGTTTCACTTTTTTGGCTTTCCTCTTCTCCCAATGATCCTTTAATCTAGCATTTGAAACTCCCTTAGGCCGACGCTTTGCAGGATCTCTAATTGTTTTGTGGAGCCCTTCAGTGACAGATTTATTTCTTTTTCCTTCCAAAATGTTTTGAACATTTAATGCCAATGCACTCATACCATCTATCATACACTGTTCTGCATCCTCATTACCTTGAGCTTCACTGCTAATTTGATAAGCAAATCGGCAAACATAATTTCTAAAAATCATGTTTCTGGAACCTTGTTTTAACGTGCACAAACTCGGTATTGTAAGCTGAACATTTAATCCACTATAAAGATCGTTTCTAGCAGTTGCTGACCATCTTGAAATTAAATATTTTTGAGGTATATTACTAACATCCAACTGACTCATCACTCTCATACAATGAGAACACAGGATTCCCATCATCTCGAACTTTCCGCAGCTGCACTTTATCGTTCCTTCAGCTGAACTAAACAAAACCGTCCACTTGTGTGAATCAAAAAGTCTGGTCTATGTTTTTCACCGAAAATGTTGATGAGTCTGGTGACGAGTGATCAATGCGTAGTCCACCTAAACCATTCAAAAAACTCCTCTTCAAAAAATGAATATAACTTTCTTGAATAAAATTTGGCTGCTTGGTTTAGTATCGGACTTCTTTTCATGTAAGGTTGAATTGTAGTTTGAGAACATTTAAAAATTTTCATCTCGTTCATTCCTACGCCAACTGTTTATAAGTTTCTCCAATCCAAGGAAACATTCGGTTAGAGAACTTGTAGCCTTTGAAATACCATGGCAAACAAAATTTGTGGACTCACTACGTTGTGTAGACAATAATCCAAGATTAAAGCAATCTTTGTTGAAAGCTGTAGACCACCTATCCCTTATTTTGTACAGATCATTTAACCAATGATGGTTGTGTAAGTCTCCTTCGGTAATCATCTCATTCCACACAAACTATCAAATTCCGCGGCTGAATCACACTTGGTGAAGCAACTATAAAACAGGCCTTTAACTTTGTGGTTACTATTAAAACACCAAACTTTCGAAGGAGCCTTCTTCTGTATATGCCATTGGCACAACCGATGTCTTGTATTAGGGAATACAAGCTCTATAGCCCTAGCCATTGCTTGATCCTGATCAGTGAATATAGTAATTGGATGTTTATTATCCATAATTCTTAAAAAGGTTTGAAATAACCAACAGAATGAATCAATTGTTTTCATCAGATAGAAAGGCCATCCCTAATATAATGTTTTGCCAATGATTATTGACTCCAATAATAGGGGCACATACTAGATTATATTTGTTCAGACGGTAGCTTGTATCAAAAAAATTATTACATCCCCAAAGCAGTCATAATCCACTCTCCCCAAACCATCTACCCAAAAAAAAAGTTTACCAACCTGTCTTTCTCATCAGTTTGCACATCCCATGCAAATAGATTGTCTTCAGCTGCCCGGTTTTTTTGAACAATTTGACTAGCGAATTGCTATCCCCAATCTCAATTTTTGCTCTTCTCTCCTTTTGAATATAGTTTGTATGCATCTCTCTTGGTAAAACCCAGATTTTCTACTCCTCCAACCTCCTCAGATAAATAGGAAAATGCATTTACTGTTCTTATTCCCGCATCTGCCATTGATTTCAGAACAGTGGCATTCTCTTCAGTGATGTGCCTAGATGATCTCAGCAAATGTTGATCATCCGGTTTTAGCCAATTCATGGTTGTGTGTTTCTACTGAATTTTTCGCCGTCCATATCCCTTCTTCACTAATATAAAATCTCACCATAGCAGGACATCCAGTTCTTGTTGTTGATTTTCTAAATTTAACCTTCTGTACATTTTCTGTTTCCTTCTTGAATCCAGATTTTGAACATACAAAAACCTTTGTTTTCAACTTCCTGGTACCAGGCCAGTAAGAAAGATGTTCTTTCCGAACACTGAAGCCATGCTTATGTGCATATTCGCAATATTTACCATATGCTTCCTTCTCAGATTTGTAAACCCCCTATTAAAATAAATAACATTATTCATTAAAAAAAAAAAACGGAAAAAATCCATAATAAATACATGAAAAACTCGGTACAAGTACAATACCAAGCTATAAAAAACTCGGTATAAGTCATAATTAACGTAAATAATTCGGAAAGTTATCAATACCGAGTTTTAAACTAATACCGGGAACGAATACCGAGATATTACGAGTAATAAAAACTCGGTATTTCTTCTACATAGCTCTAAAAAATAAATGGAAGCTATATAAACAAATATCGAGTAGTACCAACTTATAAAAAATGAAGTTACATTTAACTAAAGACCAGTACCGAGTTATCTTAAGGATATAGACAACCGAAAATGACAATGCGACGATGGAGGACAACTTACTTGTAAAAAATAGGAAAAATCGTCATCCAAAGTATAAGTGCTAAATGTTTCGTCAAAATCGTCTAACTCTTCCAAAGTAGGAGTTCCCAGAGTTGGTTCCTTCGAATCCATCTCGTACAAAGCTATTCGAAAGTTTCGATAACCCTAAACACTGTATAACGTTCTGTGTACAGTTAAGATAATCGGCCAGGAGTTTATATACCCGCTTCTTTAAAGTTTTCCCGCCCATTTAAGCGAAAAAAAAAGGCAAAACTACAAAAAAGCGCGGGTTTGGGTCGGGTCGTCGGGCTGCTACGTGGACTGAAGTTATTGGTGGCCGAACCTATAAAACCATTCGGTCAAAGGACGTAATAATTGTTCAATTTCAGGGGCATTTGGTAGCACCCAGCATTTAATTTAAATCGTATTTCGTAAATCCTTTAAATCCTGATTTACGATATCCGGAGGGATTAAATCCTGAACTGTTTGGTAACATTCATATAAATCTTGAAAAAAAAGGCCAAAAGTGGTAGTTTTCCGTCTAGGGCTGCTCTCATTGAATAATTATTATGGTACGTCCGGTCAAAGGCTAAATTGCGCCAAAAAATGAGAAATATCGAGCAAATACCGAGCAATACCAAACAATAACGAGGAATATCATCACGTGAAGACCCAATACCAAGTCATACCGAGCTATACCGAGCAATACCGAGTTATACAAAAATTGTACTGAGTTTTTACAAGAAACTCGGTATTGCTCGGTATAACTCGGTATTGGTCTTCACATAGCGGTATTTCTCGTTATTATCAAATAATACCTAGCAATACCGAGTTTTTTGGCGGGATTTTGACCTCCGACCGGACATTCCTCTACGTCCTTACCCTGGACCTAATAAAAGTTCGCTCTCATTTACCCTGAAATTTGGTTTTATATTTTAGGCTACTTGACTGGTTTTCGCTCAAATCCATCACAAATCTGACCTAAATCCTGCTACCAAACAGCCCCTCAACGTTGGAGTTGAGGAAGCTCGCCAAGCGAATCGGTTGACGCGTGACCAACTGAGGGAAAAGATTTTTTTTTTTTTTTTTTTTTTTGAGAATTGGGGGCAAAAGCCCATATATTAATCAATAAAAGTTACAAAACTAGTTAAAAATAAGTATAAAAAACTATACCACCCCAAATCCTTAAGAAATAAAGAAAGCTATAAAACAAATTCACGAGGAAAAAAAGAAGGGACTTAGGAAAATAAGAACTACATCTCAACGACATCAAAACCAGGCATAAGGAAAGCCACAAATCCAGCAGAAGGCACCGGTTGCCAGTAGCTAGGACGAACCGACCGTCGCAGTGCCATATAAACCCCTCCACAAAACCTGGTTGCCATAAGACCATCCAAGGATGCTGGATAGATGTAGTCCTTGCTCATCATCGTCCCAAAAATACCAACATCCGGAAAGACAGCATTAACCACATACATTGAGACAGAAGAAGAATGGCCTAGCAGCATTGTCTCAAATATGGAATTAACCAGAACATTCCAGCTTAAAAGTATATAAGATATTAGCAAGCTTCGATAAGGAACTCGCACCAGAACCACGGCAAATGTACTGTAAGGTTTTTTTTAAGATGAATTTATTACTGTTTCTTAAATCAGTTTTTTAATACAATAAATAAATTTTTTATACTAAAAAGATGTTTTAAGAATTTGTAAGAAAATCATCTCATGCTTCGTTTGGGACAATTTTTTTACTGCTTCTTAAAGTGACTTTCTAGTTAAAAATTTTAAATTTTTGTACTGAAAAGCCGCTTTAAGAAGCAAGAAGGAAGCAGTCACAAACGAAGCCTAAGTCACAAGATGGAATATATATATATTTTTTAAATAGCAAGATGGATGATTAGCTTGCAACCATGGTGAAGAGACGGAGTAGTTATATACTTATTTTTTATAATAAAATTATTCGAATTGAAGTTAATATATATCATTAAAAAAGTATCTTGATCGGCATGAACCTTGACTTAAAATTAAGTTGGAAATTTTAAAAATTAATTCAGAAATCATATGGACTCCGATTTAAGTAAACTTAAAGTCAAATTGAAGGTCTTGAAAATACGAACCCAATGACACCAAATTCAACCCAATCCGAGCTCAAATAGGTCTAAATCAAAGATCTGAAGTGTATTTGGAAGGTTCAATCCATAATTTGTATTTCTAAATAATTTACAAAGGTGACATGCTTATATTTGAATCAAGCATCTCGACAAGACGAATCCAACGAGCCCAATATTGTTAAGACATTCAAATGCCTAGTAAACGGTCCACGATCAAGGGATTCAATATCGGTCGTCCATTTAAAACCACTGCTAATTTACCCTTGATCTTTCTCTTATTTACTGGTTATGCCACTGTTAAAAAATTATAAATAAACCCCTCCTTTCTCATGAGACTCTACCCCAAGCAAGAAGAGAATAGGATGAAGCAAGAAAGCAAAAATTAAGAAAAGGAAGAGAGCTCTCTTGCCACCACTCCTCCTCGACCACCACCGAAGTTCTTCTCGGTCGCTGACTGACGCCGGAGTTCTGCCCAACGGCCAACTGACGCAGGAGTTATGCCCAGCCGCCGACCAACGCCGGAGTTATTCCCGACAGCCAACTAACGCTGGAGTTCTGACCGACCTTCGACTAATGCCGGAGTTTTGCC
Source organism: Dendrobium officinale (assembly GCA_019514585.1). Classification (NCBI taxonomy): domain Eukaryota; kingdom Viridiplantae; phylum Streptophyta; class Magnoliopsida; order Asparagales; family Orchidaceae; genus Dendrobium; species Dendrobium officinale. Next base: position 7,529,616 of record CM033692.1, on the reverse strand, counting down.
CGACAAAAGACTGACGCCAGATTTCTGTTCAACCGTCAATTGAAGCCAAATTTTCGGCCAACCACCAAAATGTTGTCGGATTTTCAAACTCCGTTTGTAATTAGATTTCAACTCAACGGTTGATTATTATAATATGATCGTTCTCAATTTCGGGGACGAGTCCGTCACTTGTAATCAATTTCAAACACTAGTGGAAACTTTTTCAGGTGAGCAAGCATGGCCCTGTGGCTTTTCCCTTTTTCAGGGGTTTCCACGTAAAAGTCCTGGTTTTCTTTCATCTTCTATTTGTGTGCTGGATATTCATACAATAGGAGGACGAAAAATTCTAACTTTATCATCGCGTATATTCTGGCCCGCAACAGAAGTATATTTTGTAAGAGACAGAGCTTTAACGATCCATCTCTGGGCAAGCTATATAATAAGAGTGAGCTTAGTAGTGTCGAGTAGGAGTGGACAAGTTTACATGCGAGTAAACAAAAGTAACTCACCAAAGCAAAAAAATAGTAAAAAAATTATTAAGCCCTGTTATGCATTTTCTTATTTTTTTATAGCTTGAATATAGCTTATTGTATAGTGCCAGCCTTTTTCTGAACATTAAAATTGGGGGTCAAGGGGAAGGCATATAGGTTTTAAGTCATTTTGTACTCAAGTCATGTACTTTTTAAAGGATGACCTGAAGCAATTAAATACAAATAGAGGAATGAAAAATAAATATAAGCTAGGATCCTCACTAGCTCTAGTTAAACTATCTCCTTAAGACCCCTATAATCCTAACTATCATGTGTCTATGTATGGTAAGATTAAGTTCTAAGTTATGTAATTATTCTTCTAGTCCATTTGTCGAGGCTAAAGATCATCCTATGTTTTGAATTTATATAAGGCATATACATAAATCAATTTAAGTTCAGAGAAAATAAAAATAAATCAATTAAGTTTGGAGAAAATAAAATAGTGTGGATATAATAAACATTAAACCCTATTTTAAGCAATACATGTCTTTTAATTCATCACAGATTAAGAAAAAAAAATCATCACGGATTCAAAAAAATAATCATCACAGATTCAAAATAATTAATTAGCTACAGATGGAGGAGTTGAAACTCATAACAAAACAATAAACACCACAAAAATATTATTTTTATTTTAATTGATTCACAAGTACAAACATAATATACAAATATGAAATAAGAGAAAGTAATGTTAGAAATGTCCCGGAAGAAATTCTACAATTATTTGCTCACTCTCGCGCGTGCTTTTCTCGTATCCAATACATGACTCTGATACAATAAACACAAGCTACACACTCTCCACTACACCTCACACACTCTCAAAGAATGGCACTAAAAATAACCCTTCCAAGTTGCCAATCTCTTGCTTCAAGGAATAAGGTGAATATTTGTAATTTTCATTTTTTTTTATAAACTAGCGTTGCGACACTGGCTTGGTGCCACTGCTGCGCTACTGAACTGGCGCATCAGTTCACCAATGGTTGCTTGGGTTCACTGATCCAACTAACCTCCACTATGGTGCTGGGCGATGTAGCGATGCGACGCTTCGATCCGACAGTACGACGCTGACTGGATGGCGCCTTGATGCTAAGCTCTCTATCTGATTTTTTTGTATGTTCTTTGCTGCAGCGTTGAATGTGTGACATTGCGGCGCTGAAATAAGTTCAGGCTCTGCAATGCTAAATTTGTGGTGTGTTCAATTTTTTATGTTTTTTTATAATTTATTACACAGATCATAAAGATAAAAAAATGCAAAATAACATGATCATGAACAAATAACATAACATTTTTATGTTATCATATAATAATACGAATTATTGGAAAATTCGAAAGAGTTCCAACAGCAGAGCTATTGATTGTGGATTTTGGTTGACACAGGAATTGAGGAAAATTATTCTCCATGCAGGCAAGAATGAGGAAATCAGTCTGAAAATAGAAGACTTGTTGAAGAAAGGACCATGCAATTTCATACACTTTAGGGCATGAAATTTGAATAGAAAAAAAATCCTTCATTTGAGGAAAGAAGAGTCATGTTATCTTTTACATGACAATCAGGTCATTTTAGTATCATAAAGGAGAGCCTCATATTAGGGTCTCCTAATAATGGAATAGCCTACCATGGATAGCTTTCAAACCATGGAGGGCTCTCAATCCTTAGAGCCTTGCATGAGTTCTGATATATCATTAAAAAATTATCTTAATCGGACACAAATCTCGAGGTAAATTTTAAGTTGGAAATTTCAAAAATTAAATCTGGGACCATATGAACTCCAATTTCAGCAAACTTATAGTTGAACTGAGCGTCTCGGAAATACGAACCCAACGACACCAAATTCAACTCGATCTGAGCCCAAATGGGTCCAAATAAAAAATCTGAAGCACATTCGGAAGGTTAAATCCATAATTTGGATTACCAAACAGTTTCTAAATATGACATGCTTATAAACGAATCGAGCAGATCGATGAGACGAATCCAACGAGCCCAAGATTGCCAAATTCCGATATCATTAAGACCTTCAAATGTCCTGACGAACGATCCACAATCAAAAGATTCAATATCGGCAGTCCTTCCAAACCCCTCCACATTTTCTCCTTGATCCTCCCCCTATTTATGGGTCATGCCACTATCAGAAAACTATAAATAGCCCCTCATTTCTCTTAAGAAGAGACCCAAGCAAGAAGAAAAAAGAGGAGAAGAGAAGAAGAGGAGGGAAGAAACTCCTCAGCTGCTGGAGTTCTGTCGACTTTCAAGTGTCGCTGGAGTTCAGCCCGACTTTCAAGTGCCGCCGGAGTTCCGCCCGACTTTCAAGTGACGCCGGAGTTCTTTCTGATCTCCAAGTGACTATGGAGTTTTGCTCGAATACCATCTAACGCCGGAGTTCTCCTCGTTCGCCGACTAAATTCGGACTTCTACCCGACGGCATACCTCCCCTCATCGCCAGATTTCTACCCGATGCCGAACTTCTGCCCGTTATCAGATTTTCGTCGAACATCTATTCAATGTGGGATTTCTATCAATGGCTGGACTTCTATTTGATGTCATCCTTCTGACCTCCGTCGTTAGACAACGATCCTTCCGACCTCATTCACCCACTAACTATAGCCTTTACGGCTCTCTATCGCGGGATAGCCGTATTTTTTTATAGTAATTTATCATGATTTTTATTTAGGACTTCTACTTATATATATATATATATATATCAAGAGCATGTGTGTGGCTCAAGGAGCCATTCATTTATGTCATAACATTCCTCTACAAAGGCTCTCCCTTTAATGCACCCTCATTCATACAGCCTGATCATTTACTTCAACAGTACTGCTAAAGTATTTATAATATTATCATCGTTTTATTACATACTCTTGCCTAGAAACTTATTACTTTTTTTTTTTTGGTAAATTATTAGGTAGGTAACAATTTTGAATATTTTTTCTTACTTATCTGCAAAAGTATTCAATAATAAATTAATTTTTATAAGAAGATAAAGAAAATTTAAGGTGATTTGTAAAATATATGAACTACTAACTATTAGTATTATGGTCTATTTAGTTAACATCACAAAAATATTGTAAGAGCTAAGTCTCTCTATCATCTCTAATATTTCATCACAAAATAATATATAAGGTCAATTAGAAACTAGTTAACTCCATGCATGAATCAATTTAATAAATATTACATAAGTCAAACTCCAATTTCAGACTTAAGTTTTAAAAATTAAATAGCATATCATTAAACTAAGGTTTAATTAGGGACGACTTATTTGGCTAAGAAGACTCTTGCTCGACTTCAATATTAAACTTCCTTCGCCCACAAGCCTACATTGTGATAGTATGTCTGCTATAGCACTCGCCAACAATCCCGTCTTTCACGCACGAACGAAGCATATTGAAATCGACCATCACTTCATTCGTGATCACATTCTATCGCAAACGGTCAACATCTTTCCAGCTTCTACCAAGGATCAAATCGCCAACATCTTCACCAAACCGCACTCGACCAACATATATCATTGGCTTCGTGACAAGCTTACTGTGTGTTTCATTCCATCAGCTTGTGGGGGTGTAATAAGAGATACTTGTATAACTAAGTAATTACATGCTTGACACCTGTATTTAGAATTACGACTCATGGCTATCTATATAAGCCTATTGTATCTATTTTGTAATGGCATCATCTTATCAAATCATATTCTCTCTAAGCTGTCTCTGTTCACAAACCTAAGAATTTCAATTTCACACCAAAATAGTGTAAAAAAAATAAATTCAATCAAAACATTAAAATTATCTTAACAAAATAGTAGTTTGAAATTCATAATGAAGCTACTTCCAATTCAAAAATGATGAATTGAACTTATAATTAGGAACTTTCAATCAACAAATTTATCAAACGGTCTATTAGAAATGTTTCAATATGCAGATAAGGAAAAAAGAGAAGCAAGAAATAGAGCAAGTGGAGTAGTAGGGTGGCCCCAAAATAGCAAGATTTATCCCTAGATAAAAGTTACCTTCGATATGTTATACTGAATGCGGAAGGCAGTTGCGAACTGGGAAGAGGAGATTTACGAAGGCGGCTGTGAATAAGAGATTCACGAAGATGAAGGCTCCAAAATCGAGGGTTGTGACTGCAAACAAGAGGCATGCGAAGGCGAAGGCGAAGACTTTGACTTGGAAGACGAAGGATACGACCTCTTTAACGTCGAGTGCGACACGGAGATTCACGAAGACGAAAGACAACTGAGAAGGGCGAACTACAAAGTAATGATTCATATGACAAGATGGGCAAACATGCTCACTATTCGGATAGCAGGCTGCTATCAACTGAAATTTTAGGATATTTTTTTTACTAATTTTTAAAATATTTTTTTATCATTTTTGGATAAAATTTTCATATTAAAAAATCATTTCAAAAAATAATAACTAAGCTATCCCAAGGAAACCTAAATCCACTTGCGCTTCCTATCTCGATTAGCCCCATGCTCGGATGCTGTGTATTTACTGCTTATTTATTGCGTATTTTTTTATACAAAATTTTTTTGTGCCAAAAAATAACAAATAAATAATATTCACTAAATACACAATAAATATGCAAAAAATACGTAGAAAAAATTAAATACACAAAAAATACGCAACAAATAAGCAGTAAATACGCAGCATCCGAACCTATCACTGCGTTCGGACTGCGTACACAATAATTTCTCTTTGCCAAGACGAGCCAGCCCCTATTCATCTATCTGACCTTATTTTCATTAAAAAAAAATTAAACATGAAATACATTTTTAATTCATATTAAAATAAAAAAAATTATTTCAAGCTGCTTCTAAAGATGTTGCGAACTTAACTTTATTCGTACTATCGTATATTTTATTACTTACGTGAAATTAAATTACATTTAATAATTAAGTTCGTACCTTTATCCGTGACCTCAATTAAGTCATAAGAAGAGCCCTTTTGACCCCTCATTTATCCTTAACGCAGAGCAAAAACTCACTCCATTTGCACCAAAAGTCAAGGGTATAGTCGTCTTTTTATCGTTAACTCCTTGTCCCACAATTCAAAGTCCCCAAAGCGTTCAAGCTAGAGACCGGGCGCCAGCTCTCTCACAGCGCCTCCCTCCTCTTCCACCGACATGGATCGCGAGACCGATCTCTTCCCTTCCTCGCCGACGAACTCCTCTACTTCCTCCTCCGATCTCGACACCATGGTAAGATTAAGAACCCTCTACTCCTCCCTAGCTAAATCCCCTACTAATTCCTTTTTCCTAATCTCTTCCGGCCGAACAGTCGACGGGATCGTTCTTCCACGATCGTAGCACGACTCTCCGGACCCTGATGGGCCTCAACTCTCCGGAAATCCAGGCCAGGCCCAGTCGGCCAGCATCGGTTCGACGGGTCGCTGCCGTTGGCGGTGGAGACGGAGTCAGCGGTCGGAAGCCCAAGTCGAGACGCAGCGGATGTTGGCGGTTGTGCCGTGGGGATGTGGGACCCACATCACTGGAGCAGTTTCTACGGGCGGAGAGGCGGCTTGGTGCCGCCGAGGGGGATTTTCTCTGCGGTAATGAGGCGGCGGCGGACGGCGCCGGTAGGTTGTTTTTGAACGGGAGGGTTCTTCCCCCTGCGCCGGCGAGTCCTGTAGGACGGCGGCGAAGGGAGGCCGAGCCGGCGGGTTCACTTGGAAGGCTGCCGGTGATGTTATCTGGGATTTGCAGCGGCGGGGAATGGTAGATCTGTAATTTGATTTTATTTTTTTATTTCATGAGAAAAGTTTTTTTTTAATGTATTTTAAACATTTCTTTTAAAAGCCTGACGCAGTTGGCGAGAAGTCGTTGTGCGTATAGAATGACGCAGTGCGTGAGTCAGTCCACGAAGAAATGCTTTTCCTTTTGTTTTTTTCTCTGAATATATAATTTTTTATTTGATATAGGTCGATTACCCAAATTTTTATTGAAAAATATAGTGCTGAAATTTATAGTTTAATTATTTTTTTACTTAAAAAAACAAAGAAATAGGGCTGTGTGAGCATATATCTCAAGAGCAACGAGTCTTAGCTCAGGTTTATACTCAAGTTATTATATTAAATCAGTTCAAATTCAAGCTCTGTTTTGCTCTACTCATAAACTTGTTGAGCCTCTTGATTAATTTAAATATTATTTTAAATTAATATTATATAATATATTTTAAAATTATTGTTGTTTGGCCAATGTAGTCCAACAAACAGCTTAACACTATGATCTCCTAACCATTGTTGACGACTATGATCTTTCGTTCATCATTGTCTAACTATTATTGTCAAAATATATTCTTTCGATCATCTAATCTTTTTGGGAGATTCGAGAACCATTCGCTTGAATGCCATCGCCCACAAACTTTGTAAATAAAAAACATCAACATATGTCGTCATCAATGATGCTAAAGGACACCATTGCATATAAGTTTGAAGCGTGACATCAATATAAATGTCGACACCCCGGATATTGACATAAACATGGATGCTCTTTAGCGCCAATAATGCAATTGCATGCAATGATTTATAAAGGTTGATGCTTGCCATTGACAAACATTGACGTACACCAATTTTATTTTTTGCCATCATCACCAACATTGACGTTGCTTCCACTACGACGGGCAAACGTGACGCAGGCAAAAGCAGTCAGCGCGGTTCAATCCGTGTCATTTTTGAGTTTCCATGACAACCTTGATCTGACCCGATTTTTGAAACAAGTCGGTTTATTGAACCCGAACCCGACCCATTTCTCAAACAGGTTTACCTTATCCCAGAATTATCGGGTCAGATTCGAGTCGGATTTTCGGGTCATATCAAATATTGAGACCTCTAATGACAAGTGTCAGGCGATAGCTTGTTTGCAACAATTGGTAGTAAGCGATCAGTAGTGATAGCAGCAACTTATAACGATAATGGCAAATAATTTATAATATATTTTAAAATCAAATAAATCTAATTCAAAATACATCAATATTGTGAATTTCTCTTCCATATCAAATATACAGCCCAATAATATGAGGAAACTTGCCTCCTAAGTAGGCGAATTATTACCTCCAGACACCCAATCCAGATGCATCACATCACCTGAATACACTGGGCCCCGGTGTATTTTGATGACGTGATGCGTCTGAATTGATGTCCGGACGAATCCGGACACCGAACGTAATAATTTGCCCCTAAGTATAGGGCCGCGAAATCGGTTTTTCTTTCATTAAATGGTCACATTAGTTTTAAAAGATTTAAGTGTTCTAATTTTCGTAGTGGTGGTATCCAATTTAATACATTGGCTGCACAGCCCGCTGTTTTTTCAATCACGTCAACATCTCAGCACTCATAAACAGCTTGGCTGCAACGGCACTTCTATATTAAAAATATAGTTATGGCTAATCCTTCTTAATTAAACATTTAATCACACTAATTAACATCAAACATTAACTGATATGAGTTTAATTAACTTTAAATATGCCGAAAACATTATGGTTAAATCATGCCTGTTGGTTATTTCTTATATAAATAATTTATGAATTAATTATAAATAAATTGCCACTAGCTTTTTATTTTTTATTTCAATATAATTCTCAAATTCAAGAAGATTTTATGTGTCAATTTAAAACAGCTTTTTAGTTGCTTTGCTTTTTAGAAAGTAAGTCTAATTTTATTTGGCTAATATTTTCTTGTTGCTTCTTTTTTTTTTTTTTTTTAATGGTAGAAGACTGCTCTGACAGCCAGAATAGCTAAATCATTTTCTTTATAGTAACTTCACAACCAATTTTATAAAACTCCATAGCTGTCTCAAATAGACACTATATCTTCATTAATTCTATAGATTATCTTCTATTTTTTTTTTTTTTTAAATGAGAGGACTAGTCTCGAAATATTCATTATGTATCTACGACTTGCTATAATTGATTGAATTTGATTAGATCTAATTAAATAAATAATATGGACTCATAGAATTTCTTTGTCCCATGGGATATGATGTTATAGGATGTACACATATTTTTTGGTGATATATAAAGAAATAATATGGACTCGTAGAATTTCTTAAATTATTGCAAATGGCATAGAAGAAGTATAAATAAGTAATGGATTTAATTTTGAATTGGGAGAGAGAGAGAGAGAGAGAGAGAGAGAGAGAGAGAGAGAGAGAGAGAGAGAGAGAGAGAGAGAGAGAGAGAGAGAGAGAGAGAGAGAGAGAGAGAGAGAGAGTGTGTGTGTGTGTGTGTGTTTAGTTTAAGAATTTAAGAAATTGATGGAAATTTTTTAGAATATGATAAGAAAACAACAAATACATAAAGCCATTATCTCACTATGTGTGGTCAGCTACATAAATCATATTTCTCAATTGTGTCATGTTAAGAGTTAAATTCTCATTTAAACCTAATAAAGAAAGGTCATTTCTAATATTTTTTAACCAAGTCTTTTTAAGTCTATCTATACATTTTTTAACCTAAGTCAAATCTAATACATTTACTTTTCTAATCGGGTCATCGAAAAGCTAATGTTTTATGTGACCGAAACCATCTAATGCGGCTCTCTCTATTCTTATCTTTCACTGGAGCTACTCCAATCTTTTCATGTAAATGCTCATTTCGTTTATTGCCTATAAGAGTAAAGCCACTCATCTATCCGAGCATCCTCATCTCTGCAACACTTAACTTAATATTATACTTCTCTTTTAATGGCCAACATTTTGTACCAAAAAGTGGTAGGTCTAACCATCATCTTATAGAAATTTCTCTTAAATTTGAGGGAGACTTTTCTATCACACAACAAGTCCAAAGCATTGCTCCACTTTTTCAGAATATGATGTTTATGCTAAATGACATTAGTAAACCAAAAGTGGAAAATAATTTAGGAGTGGATTTTAGAATTAAATTTAATTTGAATAACCTCTATATTAATCATATTTATTTTAAGAAAATTATAATATTTCCTAAAAAAAAGAGTATAATATAAATTTTAATTGATTAATTAAGTTTATATATATATATATATATATCATTTTACTAAAATGTTCTGATTCAAATTTATTTCTATATAATAGATAAAATTCAATGATAATGAAAAGAAGGATTTTATTTTAAAATTTTAATAGAAAAACGTTAAATTGTATCGGAGTAGAATTTTTTTTAAATTCTAAGATCAAATTTTGTTTTATCACTCAAATAAAAAAAAAATTCAACGGCTATTTAACTTAAAAAATGAAAATAAAATAAAATTGTTGGCCTAGGAGAAACCATTTCAGTGAACACTTAGCAGGCCTCTATTATTCAGTTTTAAAGCTATTGGAGTGGGTCAAAAAAAAATTTTTAACGATAATTTTAAATTTATTTAATTTATTTTAAAATTTGTGTAATTTAAAATATGACTGAATATTCATATATTATATTATTCCTGAATAAACTGTATATTTTTAAGATTCGTTTCTAGTGACCCAAATATAAGTTTTTTTTTTTTTTTTTTGCATTGAAAGGTTGATAAGTAGTAAAATTTGGACAAAATTTAAACGCTTATTTTAACATTTTGTATGAAATTAATGGAGCCCAAGTTTAATTTTTATTTTTAAAAAATGCCTATAAATATGAAAAAAAATCGCAATTTTAATAAATTTAATTTTAATTTCCGCCGTATTTTTATATAATATTAAAATTGAATAATTGGCTAAAATATTAATAAAATAATAAGTAAAAATTAAATTCCATGCTAAAAACAAATAGGAAAGACATGAAATTAGCATAGAGAAATAAAAGTAAAACTTAGCTTGGAAATTCATCTCTGAGGACTTTCAAATAAATAAACTAAATTAAAATATTTTATCTTACAATTTGTAACTTCTCTTATGATCAACCAACCAACTAAAATACGAATATTTAAAATAATGTAATTAATTTAAAAAAAACAACCAATAAACTTTTGCCATTTCTCTTCTAATATAAAGGATGCTCAAGTTTTAGCACTTTTACCCTACATACAAAATTTTCTTGTGACAAATGGAGTGAAAGCTTTGTGAGGGGGACTTCTTGTCCAAAATTTCGATAAGCCTGAGAACTCAATTAAATTTAATAAACAAAGAAAATATGAAAGTTAAGGTGTAAATTGAAAAAAAAAAATATCAGATTTGTGTTCTTTGTAGCTATGAGATTTGGGCTTTGTTTGGTATAATTTTCTTATTGATTTGTAAAGATATTATAGAGAATGTAATTTTGTAAAGCTATTATAGAAAGCAGCTTCTTAATACATTTTTTTTTTTGAAATAACGAAGAGAGAGTGACAAAAAAAATATGTGGTTGCAATCTGATAAAAACAGTTGTCCCAAATGAAGCCTTTAGTTTGCTCTTCTTGCTGCACATATTACTAGCGGTATAAACGAGTGGAGTTGAGATCGAGTCACCCTTAGTCATATGTAAAATATATTTAATTATATAACACAAAATTTATCATGTTATTATGACTTATAAGTGTAAATCCTTATAATTATGAGTTTTAAATCTTTTTTGCTCTTATATGAGATTTTAAAATAATTCTTTTACTTAATTATATAAGTTTTATGCTTTATCATTTTTTATTTCATTTATTTTTTTTTCTCATATTTGGAATGATAAGATTATTATTATTGTAATTTTATTAAATTTCAATAATATTATTATTTATTACATCATCCAATTCGACCCCGATTCGACCGATCATACCATGAATATCTCATTCTTCTGATTCGTTGTCCGGTTCAGTTTTCACAACCTTGGTTGTTCACCACTGTTATTTAACCATTATAATATGTCTATCATTTTTGAACCATCATTATTCGACCACCATTGCTTAACTATGCTCCTTTGACTATCGTCGTCTGACTATAATCATTAGAACATAGTGGCCCAATTTTGATCTTTCGACTACTATCATTTGACTACAATCTCCTAACCACCATCAACTGACTTTAATCTCTTGACCACTGCACTTGACTTTTAAAATGATCATCACCCAACTACAATTTCTCTATAAATATCACATGCATATGGTCTCCTGGCTATCTTCATCTAAATATGGACTTGTTAGAAATTGGTCCAATTTAAGTTAGGTTATTTCTTAGGTGTAATGATTTTAGCTTATAAATAAGGATGTCAATGTAACAAGGAGAAAAAGATAGATAGATAGAGAGAGAGAGAGGCCAAAACAATAAAATTATGTTCATTTTTTTTTTGTTTCTCTAATAGTATCTCTTATGTTTCTCCCTCCCCCCTCCCCCTACGCATGTGGGTTTCATGATTGCATTTACCAACTTGGATATCATGACAACCTTTGCTTGTCTTGGGTCTCTTAAGCACTGCCACTCGATTGCAGCCCTCGAATCACAATCTTATGATTTCTGGCACTCGACAACACCCCTTGAATCACTTACATCGTACCATAGTCTTGTGATCGGTTGATCGCTGACACTCGATTGCAAGTCTCCTTCTGTGACGCCCCAGGCATCCATAGTGAAAGGATTATTTTGACAGTCTTGATCAACCATCACTTCTTGCTCTCTTGCTCAGACCTGAAATTGTTAACCACATATAATGAGCTTCAAAAAGCCCAGCAGATCACCAAAGCCTACAACTAAAATCAAAGCACGATACTAAAATAATATGCATGTCAATCAGTCAATCAAATCCATAACAGTCAGTTGCACATGATCAGTGAATCTATGCAGCAGGTACGAAAATCAGTAGTCAATGCATAAACAATAGAATCCCAAAAGCATCAATGATAGAATCAATGAACAGTAAAAATCAAATCAATAAAATTATATAAATCAATCAAATCAATACATCAAAAATCACATGCTATAAGAATCAATACAATGAATCAATGTATCAGTGGATCAGTAGTATCGGTATCAGTATCTATAGTATCAATAGTATCCATGAATCAATGAATCCATAATATCGATGAATCAATAATATCGGTATCTGTATCCATGAATCAATACAACATCCATATCCATATCAATGTCGGTATCTAGTGACATGAATAACATGTAATATCAATGAAATCGTACAGTAACAGTAAGCCCGTAAATCCGTTAGTAAATCCATTTAGTAATAAATCAATTCAATACAATAAATCTGTCAATATCAATAAATCAATAAATCCATTCGCTAATAATAAATCCGTCGATACAATCCGTCAATATCAATCATGCGTAGGGTAATCAATAAATCAATCAGTAATCAATAGATCAATTCATATCAGGAAATCCATACAAGTCAATGTCAATAAAATCCATAATGAGATCATAAGGACAATATTGTACACATGCAATTCAATACAATAGTCTTACTGAACAAGTACAATCACTGGCTATTAAGGCGTTTTTCAAATCGATAATCCATAGTGCTGTTGTAGAAATTCATAAATATATATATATATATATATCCGTTGGCTCAATAAGAGTTGTCACTCTGTGCCCGTTGGCCGCCCGTCGGCATAATAATCTCCTTATGACTCCCAATCGTTATATCAATGATCAATAGAGGATAACATCAAACCCTTTGTAAAGGAAAGCCCGTCGGCCCACCATCATGTGCAGGTCAAGTCAATCTCCAACCAACGGTTCAACCAGTCTTCACTTGTCTTTCAGTAATATAACAGTATATCAATCATATATCCACATTCGTAGGCATATTCAATCAATCAAATTATCAAGTCAGAAAATCAGAGGTCGTACGAAAAATCGGCGGCATAACGGCAGCACACGAAATGTACAAAGAAATCACATATTCAAAAATTCATCAAATTATTAGAAATTGAAGAAAACAACATTACAAAGCTTTACTTGTACTGAATCATTATTTTTCAACAGTCAGATAATTTTCTATTCGATAAAAATTGCACAGAACTCAAAATAACATGTAGAAACTTTACAGAAAATACTCCAATCATATAAAAATATCATATCAGAAATATATCAAAAGTTGTGCGGTAAAACTTTCGTCAATACAAAATTATGCGCGTTATTTGGTAACGGAAACACAAATCTGAGCACAGAAATACCAAAACTCAAAATCTTCGAAAACAGAAATAGGATTCGGAGTTTTTACTACAAGACGAACAAATCTTCCAACTGCGTCGACGGACGAAAAGCGCTCCGCGGGCTCCAAAACCAAGCTTTTTCCTTATTTTCCTTCTCTTTCTCTCTCCTACCTTCACTTTCTCTCTCTTCAAATGAATCCAAAATATCTCTATCGGATATTTATCAACACTGATCATCCCGGACGATCCAAATTCGTCCTGGGACGAACTCCTCTGGAAACGGATCGTACAGATGAAATTAATTCCAATTTATTTCATCCCTGGACGATGCTCTCGGGTTCAGTTTGTCCCGACGGTTCGTCCCGACCCTTCTAGGTTCGTACAGACGAAATTGACAGATTCTTCACAATTTTCTTCTGTTCGTCCCGAACTAAGGCCAGTTCGTCCGGACTAACAACACTCAAAAAAATCAGCTTCGGAGGGGTTTTACACCTTCCCTCAATGTTCGAGTATGATACTTAGACCATTGCTACCTAATTACAATATTCTAACCGCCATTAATCAACTACACTCCTCCAACCACAACCCTTATTCATCATCACTCGACTAATGCCCCATGAACACAATGACTTGACTATGATTTCTTAACCAAAGCTATCTAATTATAATCCTTTAAAAACGGTTGCTTGACTACGCAATCCCGACCACCATTACTCGATTATGATCCTCTGCCACCATCCCTTGACTGTGGTCCTTTGTTCATCTTCTCCTAGCTATAGTTCTTTGACTTTTATCGTTTGAATATGGTCCTCCAATCATGGTAGCTCGACTATGATTCTCCGTCTATTTTTTGTTATACAATATAACAAAAAAAAAAAAAAAAATCGATATGTTACAAACAAATTGAAAGTCTTAGGTGTCGTTTGAGACAGCTTTTTTATTGCTTTTTAAAGCAACTTTCTAGCACAAATATTTCTAATTCAAAAAAAATTTATACTAAAAAATTATTTTAAAAAACAATAAAAAATTTGCCTCAAATGAAACCTTAATTAGTCTCAAATTATTATTATTATTTTTCTTTTTTACAACTTATAAATCCTATTGCCATGTGGCATATAAATCTAGTTTCCAGTGTTGTAAAATTCATATACAAATGTTGGAAAAATTCAATGGATAAAGACTCAAATATAAATTAGTGATACTTATAAATAGTTATTATATATATATATATATATATATATATATATATATATATATATATATATATATATATATATATATATATATATATATATATATATATATATTCAGAGCTCTAAGCTGAATTTTTAAAAAGAGGGGAAAAAAATAATTGTATAAAATATCTGCCAATAAAGTTATAATGAAATGATTTCAGCCAATATTCTTGCCTTTGAGTAAACATATCTGAAGTTATTTTAAAAGAAGAAGTGCTTTTCATAAAATGAATGCAATTTGGCTTTCCTTATATCAATTATTTATGTTTTATAAGCACTCATTTAGTTTTTATTAATGTGAAAAATTTTTAAAGATTAAAAAAAATGATTTATTTGCATTGAGAATTGAGGTAGTATTAATGGATGTATAACAGGGGCGGAGCCAGAATATTTTTCAGCGGGGCAAAAATTTATTTTTACAAATTTTCTCTCAATTTTTTCATTTAGACTTGGACCAGCATAGACAATTTTAAAGTAAAATAATAATTTAATACTAATAATGATTAATTTGTCCAATTTTATAAACTATTTATAAATCATATAAATAATTATTATGATATATTGAAATTAAAAAAAATATATTATTTATACTTTTCTAAAATTTTATATTAGTTTTTAGAGGTGGTGGGCGCATGTGCCCCCACTGGGCCCTCCTTAGCTCCGCCATTGATGTATAGTTAGAAGATGGGTTGCTAGACAAATTTTTCAGCTATTGATGAATACAAAAAATGATAAAGATCATAGGAAATTTTTTTATTTCACTTTTGATAAGTAATTATATCCAATCAAACACGAATCTCTATAAAAAATTTAGATTAGAGTTTATGGATTTAAAATAAGGATCTTATCCAAATTTCTATTTTTGTCAAACTTATGATTGAATTGAATGTAGCAATAAGATGAACCTAAGACATCAAACCTCATGATTTGATTTGACTCTAAAATGATCTATCATTTTGCATGTTTACAATAAAAATGAGCAAAGAGTCTAAAATCACACAAGTCTAAGATCATTAAGGCACTTAATTTCTTAAATAATGAAAAGATTAATCTATGATTCAATAAATTAACATGGAACATCTGATGGAATGTTTTGAAATTTTCATTAAATTTATCAAAATAAAATTCAACAAAACTATAAATAAACTCTTATTCTTTATTTGAAAGGGAGATTGGAGCTTGGTGCTTAGATTTTGACTTAAAATGAGAGAGAGAGAGAGAGAGAGAGAGAGAGAGAGAGAGAGAGAGAGCTTAAGACTTGAAAAACTCTGAAGCTACACTCAATGTTTGATGTGACAATTGCTTGCAACAATCATTATCATCTATGTGCCATCTCCTAATGAATGTTGCTTGACCACTATTGCTCAGTTACAATCTTGTAATCATTGTCATCCGAATACGATCTCTTAACTATCATCACCTGATCACCATTATTCAACCATTGTTGCTCGATTTTGTTCTCATAACCACTATTACACGACTTATGTTACCCTACCATCATTGTCCAATCATTATCATCTGCCTACAATCTTCTAATTATTATTTTTCAACTATTCTTCTGACAACTGCACGCTCGCCGTCATGATCGCCGCACAACATTACCAATAAGGCAAATTCACACTATCACGTAAACATTGATGCTCATTAATTTTGTCATCCTCCATTGACATAAACAATGATACTCATCAACATTGCATCTACCATCACCAAAAACATCAACCCTTACTATTATTAATAAGGACAATGCACGCCATGGCCTTATTATTGTCTCCGACTAGAGATTGTAGAGCCTCAGGGCTGTACAACTATGCAAAACTTTTTTTTTTTTTTCAGGGGAGGTCCCTGTAGAACACCCGGAGAGCTTGATTAACAGAATTTAATTTCGAGTCAACTGTACAACCTGATTGATCGATACAATCAAATTACACATCTAACTAACACCAATTTTACTTAGTATTTATCGAGTACAAAGTTCCAACTACTGAGTTTTCTGACTAAATTATAAATTTTGACTACTAAGTTTGTGAAATAAATGTCTTTTCATAATAATCAAATTTTCAGTATTCGATTTTTTTAATAGATAAACTAATCCATGCCAAGTCATTGATAATATACAACAAATAAATTGAATTTGATTGTTTATTTAAAAGGTATGATAATCTATCCATTTGAATGAATATAAATTTACTATATTCTTTTATGCCCATTCAAATGAGGACATCAATATAAATTGCCATTTAAATCAATATCTCCATATTTTCCGTACAAATGGCTAATTATGAAGTACAAATGGCTATGTTTAAAAAATTTTCAACATAGAATAAGCCATAAAAAAACATAATTGACATAATAAAATCTTGTCATAAAAAAGAGAGATGTTAATTATAACTCTTTAATTATATTAGATATGCATTAAAGTTTTCTAGATATAAGTCAATATTTAGCCACAAATCAGTTTGATTTAGGCTTCATGATTTGAGGCGGCTTTCTTACTACTTCTTAAAACGACTTTGTAGTTCAAAAATTAAAATTTTAGTACTAAAAAGATGCTTTAAGAAATAGTAAGAAAGCCGTCCTAAATGAAGCCTTAGGCTTGGTTTGGGACGGATTTTTTCCGCTTCTTAAAGCAACTTCATAGTACAAAAATTTTAATTTTGATACTAAAAAGTTGCTTTAAGAAGCAACAAGAAAGCCGTCCTAAACGAAGCCTTAGTCTAATTGACATACGAGATCAACTTCTTTTTGCTAGTTCGATTGACTCAAGCTCAATAAGAGTGATTAGGGTATAAACCTGAGCCTACTAGAGTCGTAATTTTCTTTATAGTTTATAGTAACTTTAGAATCATTGAATTTATCTCATTAAAATACATGATGTGATGGGATGGTGAGAAGAAGATGTTAATGCTATAAGAGAATTTTCAACTCCTTTCCTTCCCAGCATAGGCCAAAGCCCTATCTTATCTCTCATTTTGTTTAGGGAAGATGTCAATGTTTACATGATGAATTCACTTTTTGTTAGTTTTTTTTTGTGGAATCTTATGGTGCTAATCAATTGGGTTGTATTGCTATCTCAGTCCTCAATTCAGCCTATCGGGCTTGTAGGAGGTTATCCCCCTACTTGGGTTCTAGTGCTTGGCACTTGAAAATTCTTTTACGTACAGCATCCTACCACTATGTACGTACCCAGTTGCGAGTTTTTAACGTCAAATCCTGATATTCTTTTCTTTTCGCTGTAATTTTCTATTTTATGTTTATTTCATTGTGTTGTTTACTAGCCTCCAATACTATTTGTAGATCAAAAGGGTACCTTATTTCTCTCACTCGATCACCTTTAGTGTATAATTTATTGCTCAAGCTGTCTAACATTTTCTTATTCTATGCCTGAGCTAACTCAACCTCTCCCAATTTGCTCCTCTAATATGAGATTGATACAAAACCCTTCCACTAAAGCTCGACATATATGGTAAAAAGCCATATATTCAATAAACTTAAAATTAATTACAAAATTCCAAAGAAATATTTGAAAATCTTTATTGCATAAAAAATAAAAAAAATTAATCCAATATTTATATTTAATTAGAAATATCAACTATATCTTAAGAATGCCTAATATAAGGGAAAATCTTAACTTCAGAAAATTTGCATTAATATTATTAATATAATTAGTAGTTAAAATACAAATAATGTTGATACGTCATCACAAAATTATCTTGATCGGGCACGAATCTCGAGGCAAAAAGCTAGTTGGAAACTTCAAAAATAAAATCCGAGAGCACCTGAACTCCGATTTCAGCAAGCTTGCAGTCAAACTGAGCATCTAGGAAATACGAACCCAATGACACCAAATTCAACCCAATCTGAGCCCAATGGGTCCGAATCAAGAACACGAAGCGCTGTTGAAAGGTTCAAACCACAATTCGAGTTACCAAACGATCTCCGATTTTAACGAGCTTATACTCGAATCGAGCGGCTCGACGAGACGAATCCAACGAGCCCAAGATCGCAGAATTCCAACATCACTAAGGCCTTCAAATATCCAACGAACGGTACATGATTGTAGGATTCAATATCGGCCGTCCATTCAACCACTCCCTATTCGCCTCTGATCTCGCGACTATTTACGAGCTATGCCACTCCAAAAAAATTATAAATAGTAACCCTCATTCTTTACAAGGGGGACTCAAGTGAAAAAGAGATAAGAATTAATGCTCATTTACACCCTTATCTCCTTCCAACATCCAAAAAAAAGATCAGTTTCATTTCAAAATTCAATTGGCTTTCTTCATGAACTCCTGTTCTTCCCGCGTAGCGGATATTGTAAGCGATCCAGCGATCACGTCGTGCCAGTCTCGAATCGGGATACCCGCGGAGGCGCTCTCCCTTCAGCATTCGTGCATTATTCCTAATCATATCGGAAACAATCCTTAGACTATTTCTCTCCGTCGGGACTTCGGAGTTCATCGCTAGTCGTGCAGCCTCGAAGCCATCTGTATTCATCTGTTTTTTTTATTTGTCCTTCACCCCATCTCTTCCGTCAAATTTGCATCTGTAAACCAAGCTCAAGCCCTAAAGCCGGCACCTTGTTATATCTATGAGGTGTGGGCAGTCTCAATCTCTCACATTTTCGACGATCCAAGCTAGAAGTTTTGACCCATGGCATCCACACCGGAGGCCGCGGACGCGGCTGACGCGGCCGAGGCGGTTCTGAGACTCGCGCGCGAGCTCGCTGCAATGGGCGACGCAGTGGCGGCCGAAAGCGTCCGCCTTGTGCGCAAGGTGTCACTTCTTATCCATCTCCTTGAGGAGATTCGGGGCTTTATTGCGCGGAGCGGTGGGCAGTCGCCGGGGGTGTCGACTTCGTTGGCGGTGAACTCGTCCTGGTCGTGTTTGGCTGATATGGCACTTGCGCTTGAGGCGGTGAGGAGGTTCTTGTTGATTGGCGGCCGGCAGAATGCCGGCGAGAGTTCCAATGCGGTGACTCTTCTGCTTAATCTGTAGCAAATTGGTGTGTGTCTGTGTAGATCAGGTGTTCGATTAAATGACTCTATCACAACGGTTTTCAATTTGAGTTCTATTGTGAGCACTCTTATGATCCGTTGGGTTTAAAGATGACATCTCTGATTAGTAACAGCAGCAAAATTATAGCTTAAAGTTGCTTCTGTTGGTGGAATTTTCTTGTCAATGACTCTATGATTCCATGTATATTGAATTTCCTTTAGATTGCTGCCTTTTTTGGCAATCATCAGTTAAAGTTGATAAATTTGATGAACTGTATTATCTTTAGTTGACTATAGATTGGCGTAATTTCTATTGTTTGTGCATTTATGCTTCATTTAAGACATTTTGTTATGCAATCCTTCACTGTAGAATGTTACTGATCAATATAATGTTACGTGATCAAGGATTCAGCGGCCAAGAACTTAGCGATCCAGTATCAGTATGTGACATGGCAGCTGGAGAAAGTCCTAGGGGACATATCTTATGAGCATTTTGAAATATCTGATGAAGTTCAGGAGGAGGTATATATATCTACTATTGTTGTCTTTAGAAATTTTATCAATTTATGTATGTTGCTCGAGTTGAATGTTTTATGTATCCAGGTTGAACTGGTGCGTGCTCAACTGAGAAGGGAGACCACGAAAGATGGAGTAGCAAATCTGAATATTTTTCAGGAAATTTACAGTTTGCTCTCCCATACACATTCCGAAGAATTTAAACGGCAATGTTCATTTAAGTTGGAAGAGTTGCAGGTTGAGTCCACTAGCATTGTTTTTCATGAACTCAGAGACATAGTTACACTTCTTGCAGAAGTAAATGGGAAATCGAATTGTGATGCTGAGAGAATGACTCTCATTTTGATGGATAGGCTTAAAAAGACCATTCATACTGATATTTCTAAAAATAAGAAAGCTGGAACTGGGTCAAGTAAATTAGGAATCTGCGCAGTAGAAGATGAAAAACGTGATTCTCTGGTGATTCCAGAAGATTTTCGATGTCCAATATCCCTAGAACTGATGAAAGATCCTGTTATTGTTTCAACAGGGCAGGTATTGTAGAGAACTTACCCATTAAGTTTGAAAGAAACTAAATTCATTTAAATGCTTGTAACAATTCAATATTTTCTTATTTTAAAAATCCTAATTTTGACTCTTTGTTGGACTTGCAGACTTATGAGCGTTCTTTCATTCAGAGATGGATAGATTGTGGTAATCGAACATGTCCAAAGACTCAACAAAAGCTCCAAAACCTTACACTAACTCCTAACTATGTGTTGAGAAGTTTGATCATACAGTGGTGTGAGACTAATAGAATTGAGCAGCCACACAGGTCGACCGGTGGACGTGTTAGAAGTGATGGAACATTTCACGAAATAACTGGAGATAAATCCTTGATTAATTCTCTAGTTTCTAAACTTACTAGTAGGTCAACGGAGGAGCAAAGGTCAGCTGCTGCTGAAATTAGATTACTTGCAAAAAGAAGTACAGACAACCGGATACTGATAGCAGAAGCTGGAGCCATCCCAGCTCTTGTTAGTCTCTTATGGTTGGATGACCAAAAGACGCAGGAGCATGCGGTGACATCTCTCCTAAACCTTTCTATATATGATCATAACAAGGAACTAATAATGCTTGCTGGAGCAATTGCTCCAATTATTCAAGTTCTTAGAAGTGGAAGCATGGAAGCAAGAGAGAATGCAGCCGCTACTATTTTTAGTTTGTCACTAATTGATGAAAACAAAATAACCATTGGTGGGACATCAGGAGCCATTGAAGCACTTGTAGAATTGCTTGAGATTGGAAGCCCAAGGGGTAAGAAGGATGCCGCAACTGCTCTGTTTAACTTGTGCATTTATCAAGGAAACAAATCACGAGCTGTGAGAGCTGGGATTCTAAGACCTTTAATTAAGATACTCAAGGATTCCTTAACCTGTGGCATGCTGGATGAAGTACTGACTATTTTGTCTGTTCTTGTAAGTCACCAGGAAGGCAAGGTAGCTATAGCAAAAGCTAATACAATCCCACTTCTAATAGACCTGTTAAGAACTGGACAGCCACGCATCAGGGAGAATGCAGCAGCAATACTACTTGCTCTATGTAAAAAGGACTCTGAGAACCTTGCTTATATAGGTAGGCTAGGCGCTGTTATCCCTTTAACAGAGGTTGCAAAGACTGGAACTGAGAGGGCAAAGCGCAAGGCCAATTCTCTTCTGGAGCACTTGAAAAAGCTACAGATTCTCTGAATGAATTTTCCTCATAGGTAACATCCAATAAACTCCTCCTGTGCATAACTAAATGGAACGAAAAGCTTATGCGAAAATGAAATGCAACTTTGTGTGCTTTAGCAGTGGAGTTTAAGGTCATATGTACTACTCTTTACTCATTTATTTCATTCAACGAGAAAATTGTGTGAGGCTCCCTTCTGTTGTGCATGTTTTGCATTTGTTGTATTTTCAATATGCCTGTGAAAACATTGTTTTCTCATGATCGACTCTGTTCGTCAGACTAGTTCTCAACTTGAGCCTGAAATTTAAGCTATACTGTTACAGCTCCTAACGATTTGTTGTACAACTGCCTCTCATTGTTGAGATGTTTTGTGGCTTTTATTTTATGTTGAGCTCGATGGAAACTCTTTATTGTAACATGAACAACTTAAATTGTTCTAATGAAAACTGTTTTTTTTTTCTGAACAATTAAGTTAGAACTAGTCTGATATTTTCTGCATTGAAGGATTTTTAAAAGGGGTTTCTGCAGCAGAATTTCTTAGGGTTCTACTATTGTCGTATACAAAGTTTAGATTGGACGCACAAAGCAACATATCAAAGGTTACAATTCATATTACTAACTTTTAGTTTAGGCAATGATTAGTCTCATTTAATGCAAAAATCAGGGAACACATAATTCACTTGAAAAAAAATAATTTAGAAGTTGCTAAAATCTGAAATTATAAGAAATCATAGAATGAATAACATTCATATAATTATTTATGATTCATAGCATAACAAAGTGATAGGAAATACTTGAGTTCGCAAGTAACCCTAAGGGAATACTTGAGTTCTCAAGCAAACCTGTCACTAATTGGGTTAAAACAGCAAGAAAATAATCAAAATCTGGGCGAAAGCAGCCCCAAAACAGTAGATTGCACTAAGGAAGCAAAGCAAAACACAGAACGAAAGATACAAGTGATCCTCTATTCTAGAGGAGGATCGTTCTCTCCCAATCTCTAGACGCAAGTTCTAGAGCCCTCAAACCTCACAAGACTCCAAGAGAAACTCCAATCTAAGCATGCCTAGCCGTAACCCCTTCATGCCCTTTAAATAGCCCTCTCCACCTCCTTAAAAACTTCTTAATATAAGATAGTATTTAATTAATTCAAAAGATATTAAATCTTTTCAAATTAATTAAATCCACTTTTCTAATATAAGATAGTATTTAATTAATTCAAAAGATATCAAATCTTTTTAATTAATTAAATCCAAATCAATTGGGCATGGGCCCCTCCCTTAGGTGGTGTAGGAAGGAGGCGGTTTGACCCGTCTCCTGTATACAAGTGGAGATTGAACCGACATATCACAAAGAAGCCAAAATGTGTAAAATCAATCAATAACTATTTAGATGAAAGGATAAGGTTAGCAGTTAGAAATTATTGAAGATTCCGAACTCATGTCGGTACATTGAGGAAGCTTTCACATGGAAGCTTTTTGTAAAATTCTTCACCGTGCGCCCGATGACTCTACATACAATAAAACATATAAATGTTAGAGAAATATGAGAATTTATTAAGCTGCCTAATTATTTATTAATGCTTAAATACCTCTTATTTATAATAAAAAATATTCCACAATTGTTAGTTCCACAAAAACTCTTGCATATTTTTTAAAACTATAATTTTCAATCTCCAAAACAATAAAATTAACTTCCAATTTTAGCCATCACAAAAGCATCAACTGTCTATTCAACTATGGTGGTATACTAGCAAATTACAACAATTAATATATATCTATAAGCACCTCGGTCAATCGGTCTGATCAATCAGTTGAGAAATAGATCAAATTTATGCAAATGCAGAGAGAGAAAAACATAAAACAAAAAGTAAAAACACACAAAAATATAAAAACATTTTGTACATGTCCATTTAATTAATGGCTACATACATCATATTGTTGATGTTGTAGGTTCAATATGATGTTGTAGGTTTCACTATTGATTGTGGAGAATTGCAACTTTAATTCCTTTTGTACATAGGAGGCCATGCCCTCATCTCTTTATAAATACCAAAAATTAGACTAGACAAAAAATATAATAAAATTCTTAAAATGCCCTTAATAAAATTACCATAAAATTTTGATACTTTGTAAGGGGCTTCGGCTCTAACTTCAAATCTTTGGCATGGCTTGATTTCTTGCCCCTTCCCAATCCATGCAGCAACTTGCATTTAAGGCTGAATAATTAAGGCAAAAATCAATCTCTATAACTTAACAAATATCAAGTCACTTCATCTTATTAACCAAATTCAACAATTCATTAGCTTTAATCAACTCTATATTCACCAAGGTTAAAGTCCTTAAAACTTGTATTGAAGTTGCCCAAGGCTTAAAGCCATTGAAAGAATCATCTCGTCAAGTCATAAGGAGAAAGAATCTACTCACCTATGAAATTCGGCAAATAAAGTCATTAATTCGTCAAGATTAATATCTGATAGGAAATACTCCAATAGAAAGTGAAGTATCTTGGTTGAATTGAAGTTTCAACAAATCCCAAATAGTAAAAAGAGAGAAGATTTAGGTAGAAACTCACAAAAGAACATTTTAATTAATGGTAGGAAGAAGAAAACAAGCAAGTTACAATGGACCTTCGATTTAAGAGGAAGTTTCAGCTCTCCCAAATCCTAGCCGCCCACTAGAATTCCTCTTTCTCTTTAGGAAAACAAAACTCAACAAATATTTGATAAAACAAATCCTAGGAGACAAACCTACCAATACATACAAAATTTCTCCCCAATTCCATGAAAATTTTCCTCCTAAACTCTCGTTAATTTCTCATTAATGTGGCTGCTAGACCCCACCTCCAAATGGGGCACCACCTCTGGTAAGCCAAGGACAGCCTAGAGGCCGGTCTAACAATACTCCCCTCCCAAAGATCCACTTTGTCCTCAAGGTGGAAGGACGAAAATTAATACTTCACTCTCTCATATGGCTCTCATGTGGCATCATAGTCAGGTAGTTTTTTCCACTTTATCAGTACTTTCTTGAGCCCACCCTCTCACTTTCGTATCCCTTTCAGTTATAGTGGTTTTAACATCACCTTCAGATCCTTTATCAGTGTCCCCGATAACTTTGAACTAGTTGCATGATCCCTAATAGCTCTACTCAATTGTGATACATGAAACATTGGGTGTATGTAGCGGTAAGGGGTAAACATAATCGATAAGCCACTGCTCCAGTCCTTTCTACTATATAATAAGGGCCAAAGTACCTCGGGGCCATCTTTTCATTCATCATGTGAGCTACCGTCCTTTGTCTGTAGAGGTGTAGCTTCAAGTATACCTTATCTCCTATCTCAAAATGGATGTCCTTCATATGCTCATTTGTCTGCTTTTTTATAAGGTGTTGAGCCCTAACAAATGCCTTTTCAACTCATCCAACACCCTGTCCCTCTCCTCCCAATATTGCTCTACTGAAGAAACCGATGTGCTACTCTGTCTAAAGTGTACTAAGTGAGGTGGTTCTCTTCCGTACAACACTTTTAAAAAGGGTTATTTGGGAAGATGAATGATACAAGGTGTTGTACGAGTTTTCAGCCCATGCCAGCCACTTTGCACACCACCTAGGTAACTTGGAACCAAAACATCGTAGGTATGTCTCCAAACTTCTGTTCACCACTTCTATCTGTCCGTCTGTCTGGGGGTGGTAGGGGTGCTCATCTTCAGCATTGTCCCCTGCAATCTGAACAATTCTCTTCAAAATTGATTGTGGAATATCTTATCTCTGTCAGATACTATAGACTTCGGTTTCCCATGCAGCCTGACCGCCTCTTTGATGAATGTTGCCGCTATTATCACTGATGTGTAAGGGTGTTATAAGGGAATGAAGTGAGCATACTTGCCTCAACATGTCAACCACCACCAAAATCACAATAAATCCCTCAGATTGGGGTAATTTATCTATAAAGTCCATGGTGACCTCCTCTCACACCCTATTTGGTAGTGCTAGGGGTTGAAGCCATGTACTTGTTCCACTAACATACCTCACATCTAGTCACCATCTCTTCCACATTCTTGTGCAACCCTTTCCAATACAACTCTGCTGCCAATCTCCTGTATGTCTTCACCATAATGACCCCCCAACCGCGCTCCCATAATACTCCTGTAACAGTTGTGATGTATGGACGAAGGTTCGAGGCATCACAAATCTCCCCTAGTATAACAATCTCTCCCTCTCTAGAGAATATCCGGGGTGACTATTCTCTTCCCTAAGCAGATATGCTCCAATCCTTCTCAGCTCCTTATCTTGCACGCTCTCCTCTTTAATAGCGCACCCCCCCCCCCCCACAAGAAAAAAAAAATCCAGCATCAGTGGTATCGACATAGCTAACTCCCGGAGCTCCCCCACGCATCTGGACAAGGCATTAGCTGTCTTATTCTCCAATCATGTTTTATAATAGAACTCAAAGTCACAGCCTAACAGCTTTGACAACCATCTCTTCCATCCTTTGCTCCAACAGGTATTTCAAGCTTTTTTGGTCTGTCATGATAATGAAATGTTGGCCTTACAAGTAAGGTTGCCACTTCTGAATAGCTAACATAATAACTATCAGCTCCCTCTGATAGATTGACTTCAGCCTAGCACTAGCTTGTCAACACCTGGCTAAAGTAACCGATGGGCCTATGATTCTGTATGAGCACTGCCCCCAATCCATACCCTGATGCATCGGTCTCTATCACAAAAATCTGACTGAAATCCGGTAGGGCCGAAATCGATACTGTGGTCATGGCTTTCTTCAATCTCTCAAAGGCCTGAGTAGTTGTCTCTCTCCAAACGAAGCTATCCTTGATTCCTTGTTCATCTGCTTTGTCAATGACCAGGCTATGGTGTTGTATCCCTTCACAAATCTCATGTAGTACTCAGTCAACCCTAAGAAGCCCCGTAGCTCTCTCAGATTCTAAGTAGAGGTCGTTTCTATATTGCCTCAATCTTATCTTGGCCTGATCTGCAGCCACCATCTCCTGAGATATCAAGTGCCCCAAGTACTCCATAATGGCCTATGCAAAGCAACACTTTTTAAGATTGGCACTCAATTGATGCTCCTGTAATACTTTAAAGACCACTCTCAAGTGCTCCCAATGCTCCTCTATCAACCTGTTGTACACCAGTATGTCATCAAAGAAAACTAGAACGAACTTTCAGAGGTATGGTTAAAACACCCTGTTCATGAGGGACTGGAAAATAGCAAGGGCGTTGGTGAGGCCAAACGACATTACTAAAAACTCATAGTGCCCCTCTTGTGTCCTGAACGCAATCTTTAGATCTGATGGTACCTTGACTTCATATCCATCTTTGTAAACACCATTGCTCCACACAGCTCATTCAGCACCAGAATGAGAAACTTGTTAGACATAGTTTCCTAATTCATGGCCCGGTAATCCACACAGAATCTCCAGCTCATATTCTTCTTGACCAGTAAGACCATGCTAGAAAAAGACACATTCGGTCTTATGAAATCTGCTTCCAACATCTCTCAAATCAGCTTCTCAATCTCATTCTTCTGAATCTGAGAGTAGCGGTATGGCCTAACACTAATAGGTGACACCACCTCCCTCAAGGCGATGGCATGCTCTTGCTCCCTCAGTGATAACAATCTTTGAAGTGACTGAAAATCTCACCAAAATTGCTGTATAGGTGATAGAATTATAGGAGGAATGTCTTCCTCTTCCTCCATTCTGACCCCTTGTAAGCTCTGCAACTCTAACAAAAGTTCTCTTCTCACCTCCTTTAGGGTCCTCGTCATGATTTTAAGTGATATCATGGCTTTGGATAACCCTGCATCACCCCTGATCATCATTCTCCTTCTCTCCACTACCACCATCATTGCTAGTGCTCCCCAATTAACCTTGGTATTTCCTAAGGTTTGTAGTTACTTCATCCCCAGGATGACATCAGTGCTTCCCAACTCCAATGGAAGGAAGTCCTCCCTCACCTGAACCCCCTGTATGGTCAAAACTCAAAACCACTCCTCTACATACTCCTTTACCCATCTCCAACTTCCCAGTGCCCATCATCACCCTATAACTCCATGTGTCCACAACCTTTACCCCCAATTGGTCAATAACCTAGTTGGAGATGAAATTGTGGGTAGCCCCACTGTCTATCAATACCATTACCTCCCTATATGTTATTTTTTCTTTCACTTTCATGGTGTGATTCATAGTGAATCTCACCATTGAATTTAAGGAGACATTTGTCGTGTCAACATGTAGCTCTTCTTCTTCTTCTACCGCTGCCTTGCTCGACCTCCCACCTCAGCTTCCTCATCATCACAACGATGAGAACATGAAGAGTTTAGTCCTTACACTTGTGCCCCGGTGTGTATCTCACATCGCATCTGAAACAAAATCTCTTCTCTATCTTCTCCTGTAGCTCCTTCTCAATGGGCTTTTTAAAAATTCCCTCGAATCCCCCTCCTATAGGCTTCTCCTTTGGGGCCTCACGAAGGCTTCCCGGTGTTGGCCCCTTGGGAGTTAAGAAAGTGGTGGTTATCCTGTACGAGCCTCTTGAACAGCTGCCTTTGGATCCCCTCTCTAGGCGCTTTTGATCTTCCACCAACTGAGCTAGCTCCATAGTGTCCATCATTTCATGAGGCCTCATCACTCTAATTGACGCCCTGATCTTTAGTTTGACCTCTTTCATGAAGTTTTCCTTCAGTACCGTCTCATAAAGCCGATCCATTCAGCTACCTAGATACTCAAACCTCTCATAGTACTCTACGACATAGCCTTCTTACGTCTGGGTGAAGAACTGCTCATAGAAATCCCCTCCCCTGTTAGTTCGGAAACGTTCCAACAAGCAGTTCTTGAATTCCCTCCAACTCCATATAGGTCGCCTCTTGTCTCTCCAATGGTACCAGGCCAATGCCTTCCTCTCCAAACACAGGCCAGCTATCATCAATCTCTCTTCCTCCGTCAACCCATTGACAGAGAAGTACCTCTCCACCTTGTAGATCTCTACCTGTGCGCATCCTCTCTTTCAAATCTTCAGCTTCCTCACTCTTGGATCACCTCCGTTTCTTCTAATTCCTCCATAACCTCCCATTCCCCACGGGGGTAGTCCTCTCCAAGTGTTCTGATCCTTCCTTCTAAGCTCGTACCCAAACCACTCTTCAAAATCTCCTATTATTCTTTCAAAATCAACACCTCTTCGCTCAAAATCAGTCCCCCTCTGCTCATACCGACTATTCATCTCTTCCCTAGAAATAGGTTCTAGACTATGATGCACAGACACGGACATGGTGACACAGACACGACATGACACGGACACATGACACGACTTTTTTGAAAATATAGGGCACGGGTACGACGCAAACACGACATTACATTTTTTAATATAGTGTATAAATATTAATGTAACATCATATTAAAAATGGCAAATAATAAAAATGACAAACAATAATAAATGAATGACATGATAATTTATCTAGCTTATAATATAAAATATTAGTACAAAATGTCTAGACAACCACAAAAATATAAGCAAATAATCACTTACTTCAACATCAAGCATTCAAGCTTCAACTATTAGGATTAGCTTTAGAGGCTTGTTTTTGGCCTTCAATATCATCATCATTGAATATCACTGCTTTCAACTCTGGTTCAACAAGAAAAGTATTTGCAATATTTCATTGGATATCATATAATGAAAGTTGGTTCTTCTTTGTATCTTTTACTTCTCTAGTTCGCTAGTTCTCTCCCATAATATTTCTTTATCCTATAATCTAAATCACAAAGAATGTATCTATTACTTATATACTTCTCTAATTCTCTAGCTCTCTCTCATAATAGTTCATTGGATATCATATATTTTCAATTAAAATAATTTTATCATAAAAAATTAGGTCACGTGTCCCAACCATGTCTGAAATGTGTCCCAACCGTGTCGGGTTAAATTTAAACATTATTTTAATCGGACATGTGTCTGCCGTGTCCGACAAACGTCCCAGCCGTGTCGGGCACGTGTCTTTGTCCGACACGTGTCCGACATTGCATTCTCTCTTCAAGACGTGTGTTGGTGCATTATAGGTTCTAGGGGAGGCATCTCATTCTCTCCTTCCAAAATCTTCACCTCTTGATTTTCCGCTCTCCTTATTGGATTTGGATTTTCACCACTTCCATTGCCGTTGGTGGCTCCCCTCGCCTCCGATGACATTGTTTGGGATTGGCCCTCAAGCAACTTCCTCAACATTTCTTCCAAAACAGCAAACTTACTATCCATCTTTTCATGGATGGATAAAAACTGATTTTCAAATTCTAAAATCTTCTCCACAAAATCTGATTTTGATTAGCCTATCTCTCCTTCCAATACTTTCATTTGTCTTCCGGCCATAGGTACCCCGAATCGAGGGCTCTGATACTAATATGATAGGAAATACTCCAATAGAAGTGAACTCTCTTGGTTGAATATGAGTTTCAGCAAACCCCAAATAGTAAAAAGAGACAAGATTTAGGTAGAAACTCACACAAGAACGTTTTAATTGATAGTAGGAAGAAGAAAACAAAGAAGATAAAATGGATATTTGATTTGAGAGTAAGATCCGGCTCTCCCAAACCCTAGCCACCCACTAGAGTCCCTCTTTCTCCTTAGGAAAACAAAACTCACCAAAATATTCTATAAAACAAACCCTAGGAGACAAACCTCTACTAAAACTGATAGGAAACACTTGTAGATCGCTAGTATTTCCTATCAATCTTCTAAAACAGCGAGAATTCTTCACAAAAATCTGCACAAAATCACAAAAATAGTAGATAATTTGTATTACTTGATGAAAGCAAAATGGAAAATAACAAGATACACTTGATCCTCTATTAGAGAGGAGGATCGATCTCTCCCAAATCTCTTGATGCTGCTAGAGGCCAAAGGAAACCTAAATCTAAGAGATCTCAAATTTCAGCCAAATTCAAGATGCCCTAACCCTAGGAAAACAAAGTCTTTAATGCATACAATTCAAATTGAAATCCCTAAACAGTCCCTATGTTCAAATTTCCCTCCCAAATCCCTCAAAAATCCTTCCTAAAAAGCTCTGTCAGTTCCTGCGGTGTGTGCGACACAAACCAGAGGAGGCATTCCGCCTCATTCGTGTCTGGGTCGTTCCCACGTAGACCGGCTGGATCGGTCCAATGGACTGGTCTAACAATACACCCCTCCCAAAGATCCACCTTATCTGCAAGGTGGAAAGACGACACCCTCCATTCCTTCTTTATCACAAACGGTAAGAACTTGAAGAGTTCGATCCTTATACATGTGCCCCGGCGTATACCTCTTATCACACCTGAAACAGAGGCCCCTTCGCCTTGTTCTCTTGTAATTCTGTCTCTGTGAGCATGTTGAAGTTGTCCTCAGGTCTTCCTCCTGTAGTCTTTTCCTTTGAAGTCCCCCAAAGAATATTTGGTGTTGGCTCCTTATATTTCAGTAAAGTGGTGGTCATCATGTACGAGCCTCCTGAGCTGCCGCCTCCCGTCTCTCCCTCCAGGTGCCTCTGATCTTCTACCAATTGAGCTAGCTCCATAGCCTCTCCCAAGTCACGAGGCCTCATTATTCTAACCGCTGCTCAGATCTCTGGTGTCAATCCCTTCATGAAGTTTTCCTCTAGTACTGTCTCAGAAAAGCGGTCTAATTGGCTAGTAAGGTACTCGAATCTCTCTCGATACTCCATTACTGAACTCTCTTGTGTCAAGGCGAAGAACTGCTCGTTGAAGTCTCATCCCCTACATGTTCGGAAACGTTCTACCAAATAATCCTTGAACTCTCTCCAACTTCGTATGGGTCGTCGTATGACCCCCACTAATATCAAGACAAAGACTTCCATTCTAAGCATAGGTCCGTTGCCGTCAATCTCTCCTCTTTTGTCAGCCCATTGACGGCGAAATATATTTCTACCTTGTAGATCCACCCGTGCGCATCATCCCCCTCAAAGATTGACATCTTCAATTTCCTCACCCTCGGGTTACACCCATTTCTCCTAAATCCTCCATAACCTCCCATTCCTCGAAGCAGAGGTGCTCCCCAATTGTCATGATCTTCCCTCTAGTGATCATACCCAAACCATTCATCAAAATCCATTCTTCTTCTTTCAAAATCAGAACCCGGCGATCGAAATCATCCCCTCTCCTTACAAATTCAACACCCCTTCTTGCGTAGCCAATGCTCATCTCCTTCCTAGAAAGTGGTTGTAGATGAGGCATTTTATCTTCTCCCTCCAGGATCTTCACTTCTGACTTTTCCCTTCCCTTAGACGTGTTAGGGTTTCCTTTGTTTCCGATGTCGCTGGTTTGGTTTTAGCTTCAAGCAATTTCTTCAACATGTCTTCCATCATGGTGAACTTTTTCTCGATCTTTTCATTGGCAGATGCAATATGACTGTGAAAATCAATTATCTTTTTCCTCAAAATATGCTTTGAGTTGCCCAAGTTCTCACTCTAAAACTTCCACTTTCCTTTCGACCATTGGTTCCCTTTCGATTGACGTACTCTGATACCAATTTGATAGGAAACAATTGTAGATCGCAAATATTTCCTATCAATCTTCTAAAAACAGCAAGAATTCTTCACAAAAATCTGCACAAAATCACAAAAACAGTAGATAATTTGTATTCGTGAAAATTGATCTCTTGATCCTCTATTCGAGAGGAGGATAGATCTCTTCCAAATCTCTAAACGCCGCTAGAGCCCAAAGGAAACCTAAATCTAAGAGATCTCAAATTTCAATCAAATTCAAGATGCTCTAACCATAGGAAAACAAAGTCTTTAATGCATACAAATCAAAAGGAAACCCCTAAACAGTCCCTACATTCAAATTTCCCTCCCAAATCACTCAAAAATCTTTCCTAAAAAGCTCCGTCAGCTCCTGCGGTGCGTGCGGCTCAAACCAAAGGCGGAGGCTTTCCGCCTCGTTCGTGTTTGGGCTAGTCCCGCGTGGACCGGCTAGACCGGTCCAATGGACCGGTCTAACAAAAACATACAAAATTCTCCCTAATTCAAAAACAGCCCCTCAATTTGAAATTTCCCCTACTAAACTCTTTTTAACCTCTCATTAATGTGGCTGTTGAACCCCACCCCCAAAGGGGGCAGCAATGGCTAGGGAAGAACCTCTGTTTCGCCTCTGATAAACCAAGGCCAGTCCAGGATGGACCGGCTAGACCGGTCTTACACCATCTTACTCATTCAAGATCAATTAGAAGAACTCCCTGAAGTGATCAATTAAGTCCTCAAAGTTCTTTAGCCATGGGAATTCATTCTAATGGACTCGGCTTCCATTTGAAACTTCATACAAGT
Organism: Dendrobium officinale; assembly: GCA_019514585.1. Lineage (NCBI taxonomy): Eukaryota > Viridiplantae > Streptophyta > Magnoliopsida > Asparagales > Orchidaceae > Dendrobium > Dendrobium officinale. The sequence goes on along the minus strand of CM033692.1, from coordinate 7,496,325 downwards.
CACATGGTATCTTGACAACTGTCAGCCAATCAGATTTATGCACCTTATAGCAAAGCTTTATTTAGACTTTCTTTGCAAATTTATTTGTATTATTTGATTTCAACAGTTGAATTTTGACGAAAAGCTATAAACAAAGGGTCACTGAATGAGCTTAACATATTCTAATAAGCTCACATCACATCTTTCCTGTATTAATGACGCATAATTTAATAAGCTTACTATATTTTCTCTCTTTTTTCTCTTTAGCCTTAAATATTATTTATCAGTGAATCTTTATTATCATCCACAAACATATTTAATCCAGCACAATCATATAAAGAAACATAACGCAATCGTGCCCATAGCTTCCTGAAGGAAAGCAGGTAATGAGGGCCTAACAACTACAGTGTAGGATAGGAGAGCAAACAAGCTAAAATGCTATATCTGACTTCGGTGAAAGATGCAATGAGATATGTGAAAGGAAACACTTGTAGATCTTAAGTATTTCCTATCAATCTTCGGAAAAAAGCTAAAATTCTCCACAAAAATCCACCAAAAACCCCAAAACAATAGATAATTTGTATTATTTGATGAAAGGGAAACGGAAAATACCAAGATACAATTGATTCTCTATTCGAGAGGAGGATCTTTCTCTCCCAAATGTCTAGATGCCGCTAGAGCCCAAAGAAACTAAGAGATCTCAAATTTCAGCCAAATTCAAGATGCCCTAACCCTAGGAAAACCAACTATTTATGATTTTAGAATTTATTTTCTTAACATTATTAAAAAAAACATACAATTCAAAAGGAAATCTCTAAACAACCCCTACATTCAAATTTTCCTTTCAAATCCCTAAAAAATCCTTCCAAAACAGCTCCCTAACCTTGTGGCTTGCGTTCGGCGCATACAGGAGGCAGACATTTCCGCCTCTGTTTGCGTAAGCCGGTCCCTTCGGACCGGCTGGACCGGTCTAACAATCTGTTATGGCAGGCGTTGTGCAAAGCAATTAACTGATTCTAGTCTTTCAATATAGCTATGTGTGAATTATTGAGGAATTAAGTTAATGTGTCATACTTTAAAACTATGGGAGCGAGTTATATAGCATAGGTTGCGGCGTGATACTAATGTTTCTCAAAATCAATTTGGATTCATGTCGGGTAGGTCGACTATGGAAGTCATACATTTATTAAGAGGTTTGATAAAGAAATATAGAGAAAATAAGGAGGATCTACATATGATATTTATTGATTTAGAAAAAGCATGTGATAAAGTTCCAAGAGAAGTGCTATGGAGAGTTCTTGAAAAGAAAGGAGTTAATAACGCTTATATTCAAATCATTAAAGATATGTATGCAGGAGCTATTACTTGTGTCAAACACAAGGTGGTTTGACCAAGTACTTTCCTATTTCGGTTGGGTTACATCAAGGATCAGCCTTAAGCCCATATCTTTTTGCTTTAGTCATGGATGTTCTCACTGGAAATTTGCAAGAGGATGTACCTTAGTGTATGCTTTTTGCTGATGATATTTTTCTTGTTGATAAGACTAGAGAGATAGTTGAAGGTAAACTTGAATTATGGAGGTCAACCTTAGAGTCTAAAGGTTTGCGCTTGAGTAGATCTAAAACGGAATATATGGAGTGTAATTTTAGTAGTAATAGACCTAGTGAGAGGATTGTGACTTTGGACGATTAAGTCATTAATAAGAGTACACATTTTAGATATATTGGATCTATTGTTCGAAGTGATGGTGAAATAGATGGGGATATTATCAGCAGAATTCAAGTTGGATGGTTGAAGTAGAGGAATGCATCGGGCTTGTTGTGTGATTGAAAAGTACCCCTTAAACTCAAGGAAAAATTCTATACGATGGTGGTGAGGCCTGCAATGCTTTATGGTGCCGAATGTTGCTGATTAAAAGAGAAGCATAATACTAAGTTAAGTGTGGCAGAGATGACGATGCTCAGGTGGATGAATGGCTTTACCCTTAGAGGTAAGATACGAAATGAGCATCTACGTGAAAAGGTTGGAGTAGCTCTAGTAGAAGATAAGATTAGAGAGAGTCGCCTTAGATGGTTTGGTCACATAAAACGGCGGCCTTCCGATGACCTGGTTAGGAGAGTAGAGGTATTAGATTTGACTTATGTTAAGAAAGGTAGAGGCAGACCTAAAAGACTAGGTTAGTAAATATTAGGAATGAGCTTTCTTTATTAGATTTAAACGAGAATTTGACTTTTAATGAGACACAATGGAGAGAAAGGATTCATGTAGCCGACCTCATGTAATGGGATAAAGGCTTGATGATGTTGTTGTTGTTGTAGTCTTTCAATATAGCTGTTCAGCTACAGTACAAACTACAGAGTCACGGGACAGCTGAGAAGGCAACACACCCATTACCCAATAGGAAACAAAATCAGTAGCCAAAACCGCAGTATGGAAATACTGACTTTTGCTACAGTGCTTCCAGCGGGATTTGCTACAGCATATTGGCGGAGCCATGAAAAAAATTGCAATTGAACTGACTACTGGAAGAAAACTGATAGGAAGTACTTGAAGATTTCAAGTAAAACCTAACACTATTGGTAAAAACAACAAAAACAGTCCAAAACTCTAATGGAAAACGGCAAAAACAGTAATTTTATTGGAAAATCTGAGGGAAAACACTTGAATTCACTAGTAGAAGAAGAAAAACAGCAAGATACAATGATCCTCTATTCGAGAGGAGGATTGATTTCTCCCAAATATCTAGACGCCGCTAGAGCCCAAGAGAAAACCTAAATCTAAGAGATCTCAAATTCAGTCAAATTCAAGTTGCTCTAACCCTAGGAAAACAATCAAAAAGGAAATCTCTAAACAGTCCCTACATTCAAATTTCCCTCCTAACTCCCTAAAAAATACTTCCAAATTGGCTCCCGTGGAACTTGCTGCTCGCGTGGCTTGTACTGGGAGGCGGAAGTCTTCCGCCATTTTGCGCACAGGCCAGTCCCGTTGGACCGGTCTAACAAAAACTGAACCAGTAAAACTACTAATGTACTGAACCAAATCAATACAGAAATTGGAATACAAATCGTTTTCTATGGGGATCATCACTATAGGTTTATTTACAATTCTAAAATCAAAATGATGAAAAACAAGTCAAAATAATAATGCGCTCGCACATGATGATTAGCATGGTCTCTTAGATTCCTATCATTCTTCCTTGCTTGAAAATCTGATTCTCATAGGAAGCCTTTCAAATTTGGATATAACGTTGCCTTTGAATTTTATAAATATCTTATTCTTGTCAACAATATATTTGTAATTTCTTGTGAATATCTCCATGCAAACTATATGAACATAGGAATCATGCAAACTAATATCACATAAAACAAGTGATAAAAATACTTAAATTTTGTCATGCATCTTAATAGTTATTAAAAATAAGTTATAATTTATTCTTGAATGATTAAATGATTAAAAAAATTTGAAAGAAAACAAAATACCTAATTACCTATACAGACTGGAAACCTTTTTATTTATAAAAAATGGATAAAAATTGATCAAAAAAACTGTTTTTTTTTAGTTTTGTACTTTTAGATTGGATCCTAAAGGACTTTGAAGCTTCAGGCTTATTATAAGTGTTCATCATTAACAATTTTTTTTGAAATATTGGCACAATTTATTTCTCCCTAATGATGTTTTTATGAATTTGTGAGCCAACAAATCATGAATGAAAAAATAATAAACTTTAAGTTTGATTTGTATGGATAGTTTTAGAGCTAATCTCGTACTCAGATTCAATTACAAATATATATATTGTCTCTCGTTTAAATATAGGTTCAAGTTCATGAAAATGTTCTAATTCTGGTGCAATTCCAAATCATCTTTTGCATGTAAAACATCAACAATATTAAAAGAATATTCATAATAGTACAATCTTGCAGAATCAAAAAGATGCTGAACTCAACAGATCCCTTCAAAGTTATATTTGTGATCAATTCATATAGATTTTCTTTGTGTTCATGCATGTTATTGTGATTCTTGTTCTGCATGGAAAACAGCTTAATACAAGCCATGGAAGTCAGAGGAGTTTCTTATACCAACTTTTATCTGAAACTAGAAGAGACTATCTTTCTTTTGCATTTACATTTCTATCCAAACTATAACTATCACACACCTAACAAATTATTGTTCTTCGGTTGTCTTCTTTGCAAATATTTAAAGCCTATGAAAGAGGATATCTAGTGGTGGAATCATAATTTAAATATAAAGTAACAAGAAAGTTTTACCAAATTTGAAGGGGAGCAAAGTGATGTGGAACATCTTAGTTATAATTTACAACAACAACAACAACAACATCAAGCCTTTATCGCACTACGTGGGGTCGGCTACATGAATCCTTTTTTTCCATTGTGTCCTATTAAAAGTCAAATTCTCGTTTAAATCTAATAAAGAAAGGTCATTCATAATATTTTCTAAGCAAGTCTTTTTAGGTCTACCCCTACCTTTATTAACATAAGTCAAATCTAATACCTCTACTCTCCTAACCGGGTCATCGCAAGGCCGCCGTTCTTAACATAAGTCAAATCTAATACCTCTATTACAATAGTTATAATTTACCTTAATAATAATTTATTTAGTTTGTTACATGTTTTCTAGAAAATTTTATGGCTAGCTTATAAATACAACTATTGTAGTAGGAAGGAGGAATGAAGAAATATTATATCCCTTTGAAGCTCTGAGCTTGTATTTGGTTCCCTGGTTTTATATCTCCCTTCTAGCATATCAATTTATTCAACGATCCACTATATCAGTTGGTATCAGAGTCTGGAGCTTGCGAAGAATGACGAACTGCAAAAGATGGGCTGTCGACAAATATAGTTTTTGTGTGACTAGACCTTGTTAATTATAATAATAATAAAATTATTTGTGTAAACAACATTTTTCCTTCTTAGATATGCATGTTTCTTGAAGATTAGGTCATGATGTGAATTGAGATTAAACTACAATAAGGACCTACCATTGTAAGGACATTTCGTTTTTTTTTTTTTTTTTTTTTGTTGATAGGAATGGAGAACTACTTTCATTTACTTTGCATCTAATGATTTAAGTTGCAGGTTAGTCCTGAGTTCACACGCCAATGACTTGGACAGTTATTTCTGATTGTCTTATGTGTGCCTGCTGGTATATAATGAGCTTGATGAACACTGTTGTGAAGGGGAGAAATTATTTTGTGCTGATGCAGAACGCCGTCCGAAGATCAACTAGAATGTGCCACGTTAGCAGTATCGCGCTGTGATACCGAGTAGTATCGAACTGCGGTACCGAGCGAAGGGGTTAGCGTGGCATATTCTGATTGATCTACGGACGGCATTCGGTGTTCACACAGAATAATTAATCATGAGAGGTGGTTGTCTTGGAAGGTTTTAATAGGTGGATGGGTGAAAAGGCAGAAGAGGTGTCGAGGCTTTGTGGTTGGTGTGGAACTAATAGGGTAGTTCTTGCTGTCTGTATTTTCTTTGAAAATAAGAGCCGACCATTCTCTTTATTTCAACACTTTAAAGCATGTGCGAGGAAGGCATGTGATTGATATCTTTATAAAAGGTAAAATATTCTGATTGAATATTTTGGTATAAATGGTATTAAAATGGCCTAAAAATTACTAAATTTATTTATCTTGAGATTAGTATTTAGTATGAAGAATTTATATATGTTGCATTAATTTTAAAGTAAAGTTAATAATTTTTAGCATAGAATATTAAGGAAATATATATTTATAATAATTTTTTAAAATAAATTATTTTCTTTTAAAGATATTTATATGAAATTTTAATATGCTTTGATGCATAATAAAATTTGGAACATATTTAATTATGCAAAAATCACAAGATAAATGTCCTTGACATACATTAATTTAAGAAAAATAATAAAAAAAATATAATAGTTATTTTTTTTTTTGTCAAAAGTTTAAAAGATTTTTTTTTTTTTAAGTTTAAAAGATGTCATGCTCAAGTAATTGTTTTTTTTTTTTTTTTTCGCATCGCATATGATAAAATAATATGTTTATCTAGCATTTATTTTTCTTTTGTTTCTCTTTTTTTTATTATGATAAATACAGTAAATATATTACTGTAGGTAAATTTATCTAGCATTTCTCTGTCAGGTGACCTGATGCAATAATTTGCCCTTTAGTTAAGTGTGTTGTGGTTCCTATTGCGCTTTATAAAAGAGGCAAAGAAAGAATCGATTCTTGTAGCCACATGCTAATGCTAAGAAAGAGGTGGTGGACTTAGTAGACCTTGCATGCTTTTCTTTAGTCTACTATATACCAAAATATTAGTAAAAAATGAATTAAAATAAGGCTCCAAATCAATACATATATTATTAAATTTAAATTTGTTGGTGGCTGTTGTCCGACCTTATTAGCCGGCGAATTTTAGAGTAGGGGTGTCAATAAATGACCAGACACATAAAACCAACCTAAAAATTTCGGATTTAGGTTAGTCATTTAATAACATGTCATGTCTTTTGAGCCGTTTATTAACTAGGTCAAGTTTGGGTTGACCCGTCAATCCAATATTGACTCTAAATTGACACGTTTAATATTTTTTTTCTTAATTTCTTTTATTTATTGGCATAATCTTCGTATTGTTCATAAATTGACCTAAAATTTATAAGTACTAAGCTAATAAAGATATATTTTTTAAATAAAACGGGTTATCGGGTTAGGTTCTGGTTGCTAGAGGGTTTTTACTTGGGTTTTGTTGACCGAATCCAGGACGAGTTAATTTCGGGTCAGTCTCGAACCCAACCCATTTTGACACCCTACTCTAGACGTGTAACCTAAGAACCTGTTTGAGAATGAAAAGAAACAGAGGGGAAACCCCGTGAGAAATGATCCGCTAGCTCAAGTATCTATATAAAAATACATCAAAAGATTTAAAATGTTCATTAATGCTATTACAATGAGGCCGCTGCAGCATCAAAATTCAACTTGCATTTGCATCTTCAACTATGATAAATTATTGTAAGATATCTATCATGTTGAAAGATTTTTCAACAACTGCCACATTAAACGTTATGGACAACTAATTCTGTCATGGCGTTTGAAAAACTGTGAAGGAGTGTTTCTTAATAATAAAGTAAAATATGATTCAGAGGAAATTCTGCATTAACAATATTTATATTCAAAGCTTTGTCAGCAGAGCGGGAAGATGGCAGGATTGTTATTAGTTGATAAGAAAATGGTGGGTGGCGATTGAAGAGGGCTAGCAAAATGTTTCATGATGGTAAGTTTGATGATATTGGGGGAATGTCATTACATACATAATATTTGAAAGATTATTATTTATTATATTATAATGTTTTTTTTTTTAATTCTCACAAAAATATTAGAATTCATAGCAAAATTCTGGCTTGTAATTTTTTCCCTTTGTCAAAACCAAGGTTGTAAAAATCGGGATGGAGATAGAACTGGAAAATAGAGAGGTTCAAGATTCAATGGTTCAGTCGAGGTTGAATCGGATTCTGATTGCAAAAGAGCTCTAATTTTTCTCTCTTCCTTGCTTCCCTTTACCTTTCTATGAAGAATGAGGGGTCTATTTATAATTTTTTTTAGAGTGGCATGATAGGAGGGAGATTAAAGATACGTTGGGAGTGGTTTGAATGACAGGCCGACATTGATCCCCTTAATCATTGACCATTTACTGAACATTTGAATGCTTTAATGATGTCAGAATGCAACGATCTTGGGCTCGTTGGATTTTTCTCGTCGAGCCTCTAGATTTGACTATAAACATGTTACATTTAGAAACCTTTTGGTCATCCAATTTATGATTTAAACATTCTAAAGGTGCTTCAGGTCTTCAATTTGGACAATTTGGGCTCGGATTGGGTCGAATTTGGTGTCATAGGGTTCATATTTTGAGACATTCAATTTGACTGTAAGTTTGCTGAAATCGAAATTCGGAAATTTCGAACTTAATTTTGCCTTGAGATTGTTGCCCAATCATGATTAATTTTTTAGGATATATCAATTTTTATTTTTTATGGAGCGTAATAAAAATTTTATAAAGTATATAATAATATTAATTATCATTTTTAGGGGGGTGCAATATCATGTCATGCTTCTCCATATATTATGTCATGCCTCACCATAAAATAAATTTGCAAAAAATATGAATTAAGAGATTACAATGTTTGATTTATTTAAGACCCATATCCAATGCATTTGAGATTTTGACAATTATGAACATATATTGTCTTAAATTATGACAACTTGATTCACACAAATTAAAAAAAATGAATAAATTGGGCCCTTAGTCATATATAATTAAATAAACTATTTCATAGCTCCCCAATTTCACACTAGCCAATAATCATCACATGAAATCAAGATAGCAACCACACATCACTATTTTTAACATTATTATGCAAACATAATATAAAATAAACCCTAGCTAATGTTGCCCTTACTTCACACAAGCTAGGTCCATGCTACTCTCTGAGGGCTATTGTTACATGAAAATTTTCTTTTCACAATAATTTATAAATATAGCTGACAAAAAATTTGGATCAAATATTTATGTAAATAATGGTTGTTTCATATTTTTACACACATCAAAGAGAATATCGCTTGTGTCATTGATCTAGATTATTCCATAACGTCACGTCAGCAGTCTGAGCCGTGGTACTGAGTAGTACCGAGCTACGATAACGAGCGAATGTGTGACGTGGCGCATTCTGATTGATCTCCGGACAGCGTTCGACGTCCGCACGGGATAATTAATCCCATCACAGGGTAAAAGAATAAGAAAATCGTTTGTGTCATTTGTGCAGTTTGTCATGATTTGTTTGTCTATTGGACAAAAAACTTCAATTGTAGCTTTAAATATTAAATTAAATGGCACAAACTACTATACCACATATGACCAAATATACAAATATGATATATGAACGCTCCGAGTATATGTTGTCATACTGTTTGGCTCGTTAGCTTGACATGAAATAATTTGTATTCATTATTTTTAATTGGACAGTGGATGTGGAGTTACCTTCGTAGTCTGAGCATGATAATTTTTTTCAGGTAGGAATAGAGTGATATAAATATGAAATATGAATGGTTGGAATCTTTTGTTTGTATAAAGAGGGCTTTGAGAATGAGAAAGTTTACATATTTGAGAAATTTCATCACTATTATTGTCAATAATTATCGTCGCACAACCATCATCACAACAACCATCATCACTCTGTTGTTTTATTATTGTCACATTCTGCCAGCTGATACATTGGTGTGCACATTCATCTGATCATCATCACTTAATCTTAACTGACACAATCAATTTTATTGGTTGTTTAAATGACACACATCGTTCTCATCGTTTCTCCAATATTTTTATTTTTCTGAATTTTTACATAAAAATTCTTATATCTCTTGTGTGTGCTTTTTTTTTTTAATCCATATATGCAAAATTTTATGCAATATTATATATATATAGATTACTTCACCATCATAAATCTAATGTTGAGTGGACTCAAAATGAATTTCAATTAGGCTTGAAATGGAAACATTTTAAGGCTTCATTTGGGTAACTTTTTTTTAGGCTTTCCAAAAAAATAATATTTTTTAGTACAAAAAATTCTAATTAAAATTTTTTGTAATGAAGAACTGCTTTAAAAAGCAATAAGAAAATCCTCTAAAATAAAATGTTAGGCTTAGTTTATAAGAATTTTCTTACTTTGTCTTAAAACATTTTTAGTACAAAAACTACTTTAAGAAATAATAAGAAAGCCGCCCCAAATAAAACCTCAGTAAAATCAAATTGACTCAAAATCATTCCAATTTTCAATCAAATACAAGTCATGCTATAATAAAAATTTTTATTTCTAATATTTGTCATGACTCGACTCAAAATTGGCTCTACATAAATAGCTATTATAAAGTTGGGTGTAAGGGTGTCAATTTCGGGTCACGGGTCGGGTTCGAGTCAAACACGAAATTAACCCGGGTTCAGACGGGTCGGCCCTAAACAGGTCAGAAATCCGAACCCGGATCCAACCTGACTGGTTGCCAGGTTTATCCGACCCGACACGGGTTGACCTGACCCGACTCGGACACGCGCGTGGACGCGGGTGACTTGGCTCGAACGAGAGTGGGTTGGAGCTAGCGGGCGAGCGCGAGGGGGTGCGAGGGCACGGATGCGCGTGGGCGAGCGCGAGGGTACGTGCAAGCGCTCGGATGTGCACGGGGGAGTGTGAGCGGGCGGGCAAGCAAGGGGGAGCGTGGGCAGGCGAGGGCGTGGGCGGCAGCGCGGGCAGCTGTGTTATAAAGTGCACTGGGAACAGTCGCAGGCTAAGCCTCAGCTTTGGCGCGCGGGCGGCGGGCTGCTGGCTCTGTCGGCGCCGGCAAAATTGAGCGGGTACTAAGGCTCGAGCATGCAGCGGGTAAGTGCGCTGCTCAACAAAGAGCAGGTCAAATTAAGCCGGTTCTTTTTAAATGAGACGAATTTTGGAACCCGAACCTGACCATTTTTGAAACCGGGTCGGGTCAAACCCGAAATTTTCGGGTCAGATTTTCGTGTCTTGTTAAATATTGACACCCCTAATTGGGTGGGTCATGTGTGTCTTTAACGAGTGGTAGAAATGTTAATTAATTTAATTAGTGCAATAATTAAGATTCTTGTGTTTACATTTATTTTGATAGGACAATATAGCTATAAAACTAATAAAAGCTTCGAAGGATTTTCCGTGATTGGCGTGGTCAACTTATTCTATTAAAATATTGCTAATTGATGATTCTTAAAAAAATTTCTATTAAAAATCTATGTAAATAATTTTAAATGAGAGACAACTTTTTCTATAATATTATACTCATTGTTAAGTGCTATACAATTTGGATAGGTCGAGTATATTTTATATTTTAGCTTTAGACAAACATTCAATATGTATCGATAAAATTTTTAAGAACAAAAAAGTTTTAGGTGGTAAATCCATGAAAAAAAAAAATCATGGGGCCGCTCAAAGTCCCATAATGTAATTTACTTTATATTATGTATATTTGTTATGAAACTAAGGTTTTCCCTCAAGAAAGGGTCTCATTTGCAATTGATTGCAAATATTAGTGGATTCATGCTTGTTGCGGACTAGAATATACGCGACGGTAGAGTTAGAAATTTTCGTCTGAGCGTTGTACGAATATCTATCATACAAACATAAGATAAAAGAACACCAAGATTTTTTACGTGGAAAACCCTGGAAAGGGAAAAAATCCACGGGGTCACGCCCAGTTGAAATGATTCAACTAGTACTTGTTTGAAGTACAAGAGGTTGATTCGTCCTTAAAATTTAGGACGATTAATTTACAATGCTTCACTTTTGGATTGAGATCCAATTACAATGTCAAGCAGAGTTCCGGTGTCACATGGAGATCGAGCAGAATTCTGGCCTCGAGCAGAACTCTAGCGTCGTTCGGAAGTTGAGCAGAACTTTTGACATTGTTTGGAAATCTGGTAGAATTCCGACGTCGGGAAGAATTCCGACGCCACTTGGGAAGAATTCCAGCGTCACTCGTGCGTCGGAGGGAATTCTGGCTTCACTCGGGTGTCGGGCAGAAGTCCGGCGGTGGTCGTGAAGTTCTTCCCTCCAATCCTTCTCTTATTCTTCTCTTCTTTCTTTCTCTCTAGCTTCTTGCTTGGGTCCCCTCTCATGAGAAATGAGGGGTCTATTTATAGATTTCATGGAGTAACATAGCTTGTAAATAGGTGTGAGATCAGGGCCAAATAGGGAGTGGTCGAATGGACGGCTGATATTGAATCCTACGATCGTGGACCGTTCATAAGATATTTAAAAGTCTTAATGATGTTAAAATTTGGCGATCTTGGGCTTGTTGAATTCGTCTCGTCGAGCCACTCGATTCGACTTTAAGCTCGTCAAGTTCGGAGACCGTTTGGTAACTCAAATTGTGGTACGAATTTTCTAATAGCACTTCGGGTCCTTGATTTGGACTCATTTGCCTCAGATTGAGTTGAATTTTGTGTCGTTGGTTTCGTATTTCCGAGACGCTCAATTTGACTATAAGTTTGCTAAAATCAGAGTTCAGGTGATCCCGAATTTAATTTTTGAAATTTCCAGATTGATTTTACCTCGAGATTCGTGCCTGATCAAGATAATTTTTTGATGATATATCAATGCTAATTGGGCTAGCCCCATGGTTTTTACTTCTTATTAGGGTTTTCACGTAAAAACTCTGGTATCTCTTATTAACATTACACTCCCTCTTTTATCTAATTGTGTGTTGGACGTACAAAGCTAAGACGTTAAACTTTATATTTCTCTATAATCAAAAATATTTCAGAACGCACCAACTATAAGTATGCTATAATTGAAAATCATTTGATCTATCAATTTATATTGAGAAGTTTTGATCTATTGTTTATAAATGATATAAAAATATCATTAATATTAATTATTTAAAACAAATAAGACTAAAAGTGGCATTAAATTGCTTTTAATTTTTATTGCAATAATTTTATATACAAAATTTCAAGAAAAGTCAATCATTCTTTACATAATTTCTTTATAACATTATAACAAATGATGAAAAAGGGTGGAATCTTTTTTTTTTTTTTTTTTTTTTTTTTTTTTTTTGAGATATACCTCAGTATAAAAATTTTGAAAATAAAAGCTGCTTTAGAAAGTAATAATAAGCTGTCTCAAGTCCCAATTAAAGGTTTTGTTTGAAACCGTTTCTTTCGTCTTTACAATTTTTTAAAACATTTTTTTTAGTACAAAAATTTCAATGTTTAAGAAACTTTTATATTAAAAAAATACTTTAAAAAATAGTAAGAAAGTTGTATTAGAAAATATTTATAGATGTTTATCAGTAAGTCAACAAGGTAGGATTAATAATTGCTTTGATTACAGTTAATCAACGTAATTATTTGTACATTAGTTAGATAATGACAGGCCATAAATATTTTGGTGGAGCAATTCTAATGGCTGGTCTACAAGAGCAGCTCGCTATGTGGACGCAAGTTGCTGCTCAGTGCCTCAAAGTCATTAAGTCTAACCTAATCAATATTTTAAGATCTTCACATAAATAAGATATAATTAGCAGAAGATTAGAGAAAAATAAATACTTTTAAAAAGTTATATAAAATAGTTGAAGATCTTAGGAATTGAATTATATGTTAACATATTTCAACTTCCCATATATTAGAGAAGATATCAATACAACATAAAATATATATTAGAAATTTGAGGATATCGCTTAATAGTTTTTAAACTAGCCGGCTCGTAAGCTAATGAGTCAAGTTGGTGCTAGCTCAAGCTTGGCTCGTTTGCTCATCAAACTTCGAATCACGAGCCATTTATCGTGTCGAGCCCGAGCCAGCTCGAGAGTCAACTTGACTCACTTACACCCCTGCCATCAGAGTATCCTATTCCACTTTATGTCATTTATCTTTTTGAAATAATAAATTATGGCTTTCTTATTTTACTGAATTCAACATATCTGAATGATTTTTATTCTATATATTTCAAAGGTTTTTTTTTTTTTTTTGAGGAGCATGATATTAATTTAAATTAGGAATATGAGCAAAATATTAAACAAATTTAAAAAAGAAACAAACTAGTCAAATCACTTGACACATTCTAAAGATTGCACCAAAATCATTTGGTGCTTTCAGAACTAGCGAAATCATTTGGTGCATTCACCACAGTAAGTCAAATTAAAGTTTAAAAATATTGTAGCAATGCGTCAAATAATTTGGTGCATTCAATGGAATGAGCCAAACAGAAAGGCGCATTCCATTGAATGCGCTGAATTGTTTGGCACATTCAATGGAATGCACCATTATGTTTGTCTAATTTGTTGTTTTTTAATTTTTTAATACTATGCTCCTATTCCCAAAATAAATTATATATCATGCTCCTATTTATAATATTTTGTTTTTCAGTAAAGCACAATAATTATTTAATTATTTGTATATGAGGTATTTCTTGCATATAATGCTATCAAACAAATACTTTGAGAATATATTACTTTTATGTGGCTAATTTTTTTTTTTTTAATGATGAGCAAAATTTAATGCTCAAATTTATGATCTTTAAAAAACAATCTTATTTTCTAAATACTAAGCCGAGCATTAATCCTAAGCAAAATAGTACACGAGCACACTTTTTTTTTTTTTTCACATTAAATATCAACTAATATTGATTGCTTCATTATGATGATGCAGCCTTGTGGGTCTCCCCCACATGTGAGATGACCAATTGGGTTGAGAATTAAATATGAAACATAACATTTATAAGAAAATTCCATAAGTTTTAAATAGATTTATTTTAAATTGATAATCAATAATTTATACCAATTTAATAGAATTTAAAGTTGATATAATATAAATTTGAGTCAATAGAGTATATGCTTTATATCTCAGCGTTTTTATAAAAAATTCAGCACACATAAATAAAAATAGTAATATTCAAAAAAAATTTACGTGAATAATCCATAAATGAAAATATCATAAGGCATGACTCAGTTGACAAATCCACTATGCATTAAGCGATATAAGAATTCTCATTTCTTTATTGTTGAAGAAGAGAGAACAAACGTCTGATTTTTTCTGAGGAAAATTACAAAAAATGAAGTAACCAGAGAGGGACTGTTTACAACCAACAAAAAGGCTTGACTTTTCCCATAAAGAGTAGTAAAAGAAGCAGATGTCTGCATGCAAACAAATAAAGTCAACAACAGGGTTAAATCTTGTTAGCATTCTGGAGATGCTAATGATGGTGATCGTCTGTAATGATGGTGGTTGTCAACAGTAATATTAGTAGTGTTGCTCGTCGACTGCAATAGGCGGAAAATGCAAAAAAGTTTTCTCTAGTTCTCTCTCTTCTTTCTCTCCCTTTATGTGAAGAATGATGCTCTATTTATAAACTTTTAAGAGTGACATGTCATGTAAATATGAAGAAGATCTAGAACAAATTCAGAATGCTCTATCAGACAATCCTTAATGATTCCCTCGACTATAGAACGTTCATCAAGCATTTAAGTGTCTTATTGATATTAGAATTAAGTGATATTGGGCTCCTTAGATTCATCTGGTTGAGTCGCCCGATTCGACTATAAGCATGCCATATTTTAGGGATTATTTGATTATTCAATTAATACTTTGAATCTTCCAAATATGCTTTGGTCCTTTGATCTGGGCCCATTTGGGTTTAAATATATTTTGATGTTGTCGGATTCATCTTATCAAAATATTCAATTTGATAACAACTTTGGTGTAATCATAGTTTAGATCACTACTAAAAATCTGAACTTTTCACACCGATTGTTAGAAGCGGTTTTAAAACCGCTTCTAAAAATCGGTTTTAGCACCGGTTTTAACCGGTGTTTTGTTTGCACCGGTTTTAACCGGTGCAAATAACTCCTCGTAATTTAACCCCCGCTGAAGCCCTAATTCGCCAGCGCGCGAACTAAATTTCGCGAATTTTCTCGGGGGAGCCCAGCTCTTCTCCTTCCTGCGCGCGAATGTCTCCGGAGCCCTCTTCTCCTTCGCTATAACGGACTCTCCGGCAGCCTACCGTCTGATCTCTCCGGTGCCGGTGAACTCCGCAGCCTCTATTTTATTAGTACAATCATTTTTCTAGCGACATTCCTTCTGCCCTTTTCAAGATGCTGAAACTTATTCGCTTGAATCTCGCCAGGAATGGCTTTACTGGCCAGATCTCACCGGCATTTGGGAATCTCAGTTGCCTCAGGACACTGTACCTTGAGATAGATTCGTTCGGCACAAAGGTTCGTTCGTCTTCCTTCTTTCGTTTCACACACAATCTTCGGCATTTAATCAAGACAGCACGTGCTTGCTCTGGCAGGTCGTGGCGCAAGCGCAAGCTTCGTATGATATTCTTTTCCTTCTTCCGTTAAAAACTGGGAAAGCTGGTTATATATTGATTCTCATTCTCTATCTTCTCCATAACTGATTTTCTTTCAGGTAAAGAATAAAAGCAGGGAAAACTGGTTTTATACTGTAGATCTTCTTGTAGAAATTTTGTAATAACTTAGGTTTTTTTTTTTTTGAAGTTTTATGTGAATTGTTCAATCAACTTTTGTGAAATTGGTTGCAACTTTTGCTTGCTTTGTATGCTCACAAAGAAAGCCGAATGAAAGATTTGAAAATTCTTTAACTAACAGAGAGGGGAAAATGTACTTATTTTTCGCAGCTATTTTTTTACAGAGTTGTTCATATAAGAACTGCCGAACTGTTCTTAGTTATGATTTAGTAGTAAACATTTATTTGAAGTCTGAATAGTTATCTATTTCTATTCTGTTATTGCAGGTTGATCTTGCTCATATATTGCCAGCTTGTGATCAATTTGAAGTCTAAATAGTTATGCAACTAAAGGTTTTATTTCTATTCCGTAAATTTGTTTATAAAATTTTGCTCTAAGTTTGATGTTTCGTTTGCTATAATTTTAGTTTATAAGTTTTGTTATTTTTTAGTTTATAATATATATGAGTTTTATATGTTTTAGGTAGTTTGAATATGCTATAATTATTTGCCAAACATCTCTTTCAGTTCTTTGTTGTTGACAATCTTCAGATTCTTAAGCAAGAGCTGAAAGGCCAAGAGAAACATGTGAAAAGCTTAAAAAAGAAATCATTATGGTCTACGAACTTGGAAGAGATCAGTACACCAAACGAATTATGTCTCTTTGTACACCACACACATTTCTAAGTATATGCATATAATTTTATGGATACTTGTATTCTTGAATGACTCATATCTTCTAAACAAACTATGCTATTTAGTATCCACTCCTTTTCAGGTCGTGGAGAAGCTGGTCGAAATTGTCCATTTCTTGCATTTTGAGATTCATTAAATCTTTGGAAATGCTGGTATTTTTTCTGTGTACTGATAGTGCTATTAATTTATTTAATTATACTTTTTATACCTGCTTATGTTAATGCGTTAGCCCATTTTAACTACTATTGATATTAGTTTTTTCATTCACTTGTGAAGAAAGAAAATGATACAAAATTTGAAAACTCACCACCTGCACATGGATTCCTCTCATAGAAACATAAATCATGTTTGTGTTGCTAGCATTTTGTTAAACCATGTTTGTGTTGCTAACATTTTGTCAAATTCTTGCTGCTATAGTAAAAGGAGATGCTCCATTGTAGAATTTTTAGTCATTTGTGTGACAGTTCTTACTTAGAAAACTTGAAGAATCACCTTGCCTGGCTCATTAAAACACTGCCGCATTCTTCGTTCTAGCTATGACTTCCTATGATAGTTCTGCTGATAATTTATTTTATTGTCTTTTTCTGTCATGAATTGTGTATAGGAATAAAGCTGCGTCAGGATCTTACAATGGTCATCAGAGGTTTGGTCCAACTGGCCTTGCGTTGCACTATGCAAGTGTAATCAATCAGATTGACACCATTGTAAGTTTTTTTTTTCTTTCATCTGATGCAACCCAAATTTTGGACAATTTATGCTAGTCCTCCTTTTTATTTTAACTTAGTTATTACAACCTAGTTTGTGTTTGAATTAAGAAATGTAAATGTCTAAAGCCTTTGGATTAAAATTCTTGATGGATTCTGTGATGAGGCTAAGCAAAGATGTAATTTTTTTTTTTTTTTTTTTTTTAAGCAAAGATGTAATTTATACATTCATGTTACTTGTTTCTAAAGTATATGTAGATTTATATGTTTTTAATATTTACTCAATTTATATTTGTGTAGTAATTTATTGATATTTATAATTTAATCACAAAATTTTTTTTAGCAATATATTTTTTTTTTAATCTAGTCTACCCTTTAGCAGCGGTTATAACCACTGCAAATCCAGACTTTTGTGGCGGTTATAACCGCTGCTAAATCCAGCACTTCATCAAATCTACCCCGCCGGTCCTTAAACCGCTGCGGAATGTCGTTGCAGCGCATAGTAATTACAGCGTATTGGTAGCGGTTTTAGAACCGCTGCAAATAAAATAGCTGCGGTTAAAACCACCACGATAGCTCAAAATTTGTGCTGCGATTACCTTATTTTTTGGTAGTGTAGTCCCAAATTTAATTTTTAAAGTTTTAATTTCAGATGTGCATTAAATATTTGTGCCTAATTAAGACTATTTTTAGTAACATATCGATGATTACTAGGGTTGCACGCGAACCGAGCGTTCGACTAGCTACTCGTTTCTCAGATCATTTCTCAGTCTGATTAAAGCTAGTTTGTGATCATTTAATTAACGAAACAAACAAATTTGAACATTTTTTAAAATAGCCGACTATTAAATAAACAAGCTTTAATAATAATGTGTTCGGCTCATTTATGTTCACGAACAAGATCATTAAAAGCTCGTGAACAAGCTTGACATTAAGTTCGATTCATGTTCGATTCAGAACTCATGAGTAAGCTCATTAAAAACTTGATTAATATTTGATTATAAAATTCATAAACATAAATAATATATAATTTTTATATTTATTATAGCATAATTATATAATAATTTTTAATTAATAAATTTAATAAATTTCATGAACAATAGACATTTGTTCATGTTTGCTAGATTGTTTGTTTAAAATATTCATGAAAAAATATAAAATGAATCATAGATCATTTGTTCATGAACGAGCTCATTTGGTAGCTCAAAAATATTAATTGGATATGCACATGAACTTGTTCATTTGATTATTCAAAAATACTCGTTAGATATGTTTGTAAACGAGCTTGTTTGATAGTTTAAAACACTTTTTTAGATATGTTTACGCACATGCTCGATTTAATTGTTTATTAGAAGGCTCGTTTGTTAAGTTAATGAACTTCTAGAAGTAGAGTTCGTTTATAGCTCGCTTAGGATCATTTATTTAAAGGTCGATAAGCACGAATTAAACTGATAATGAATCAAACATGAACCAAACATAAACACTCATTAATTTAAGCGAACCAAGCTTGAACACAAGTAAAAAAACTCAAATTGAACTTGAACAAGCTGATAATAAACAAATTCAAATATGAACACCAGAGCCCTGCATTGGGTACCCATACCCACACCCACCCATGTACCCACCCATACCCATTGGGTATGGGTGGGTATGGGTATGCCCATGGCCTTATTGGTGGGTATGGGTGGGTACTCAACATAAAGGGATAAATCAATTTGCATTGATAATCATCGTATATCTTATATTAATGCAATCATCATTACGTAATGTGCAGCACTTAACCACGCTGTGACTACGATAAATTCTGATATGCTTCTTAAAAGTTTACAACCATAGCAAAAGGGAAACAAGCCTCAAGGCCATCAATCTGTGGCAAACTGCACTCAAAAAGCATGGAATGTGGGTGGGTATAGGTGGGTATGACATCCCGAAAGTCACCATGGGTGGGTGTGGGTGGGTGAAGCCCGTCCGAGTAAAGCATGTGTACCCAATGGGTACCCAACCAGGACCCCATGTAGGGCTTTGATGAACACGCACATACGCGACTTGGATCGGTTTTTTTGCAGCCCTAATGCTTTGGCCGATTTTGATGTTGTCGGTTTCATCTTATCAAAACGTTCAATTTGATTATAAGTTTATTGAAATCAGAGTTTGAATAATCCCAGTTTAATTTTGAAAGTCTCTAATTCAAAATTGCATTAATATTTGCGTCGGATTAAGTAATTCTTTGTGAAGTATCAATGAAACATATCTCAAATTTCAAACATCATTTTTTTATCTCTTTATATAATTAAATTATTAAATAATATGATTAAATTATTATACATATTTCTAATTAATTTAATATAAAAATATCAGGATATCTGTCATAACATTTTTTTAATTTATTTATTTCAAATTAGGACCATGCATTCAGCCCAAACGAACTCTCAACCATATAATACGCACCGGTGGAACTGCACATAACAATAACTAAACTTTGACGCGACAGCAACACAAATATACGTACAAATTTTTCTTTTTGCTCAAATATTATTATTTTCTATAACGCTCCCCCTTCGAAATTTTAAATGAAATGACAATCACGACTTTTTTTTCCTTGGAATTCAACCTTCCCAATTACGCCGTTCTTAACGTATTAAAAAAAATATTGATTTTTTAGTTAACAGATCGAATGCGAGTATAAATCCATTCCCTAACTTCGTATCTGCCCATCCTCTCTTTTTGACCGACAAACTTTTTTCTCATCTTCTTCACTAAAAGATCGACGGCGGAGGAGGATAGCAAAAGGTAGAGCTTTGAAGAAGAAGAAGAAGAAGCGTAACGAGTTGAAGAAGAGAATGGGAAACAGTTTAGGAATAAGGAAAAAGAGAACCGCGAAGGTTATGAAGATCGATGGTACCGCTTTCCGGTTAAAACCCCCTGTTTCCGCCGGCGAGGTACTCAAAAAAACCATCCGGGGTTTTTCGGTTCTAGACGCCGACGAAGTTAAGTCGCTCGGCGTCCGCGCTCGCCCTCTCGCCGCAGGCGATCCCATCCGCGCTGGCCGCCTCTATTTCCTCGTCCATCTCCCTCGCCTACCCGCCGAAGGTAACACTCGACGCGCTTACTCGGGCAACCTTCGCGTTTCAGCAAAGGACCGGCTTGAATCGCTGTTACTTTCGCGGCGCGCGGTTTCAGACCTAGCGGTGCATCACCAGCCGGCGGCGGCGGCTGCTGTGGCTGTAGCGGAGAAGTCGCCGGAGGGAGGGATGCGGTTGAGGATGAGGTTGCCTAAAGCGGAGGTGGTGAAGCTTGTGGAGGAGAGTCGGGATGTCGGCGAGATCACGAAGAAGATTGTGGAGCTTGCTGCTTCTGTGAGGTCGACGCCGGAGCCGCCGACGCCTCCAGCTGCGAGGAAGGAGGTAAAAGTTTGAACTTTGTGAGCTTGTATCTATAGATATTGAAATTCTTCGTTTATATTAGGAAGAAAAACAAATCTTTGATTAGGTTAAGCTCTACGAGGTGCGGATCCTCTACCGTTACTACAGTAACTGCAAAGGATCCTATTCTTCTGTTCCAATTGTTAGATTCAAGGCTAAGAAAATGGTAAAGAACTAAAATCTTGAAGCCAGTCATAACAATTCATGAACAAGAGACAAAATTTCCTTCATTTCTCACTATTAAATAGTATAACGGTAAAAGAACTTAAATCGTTTCATTAATTTTTTTTAAAAATTAGTTAGATATAGAAATCAATTTCTAATTATTCAAACTTCAGCCGCTGAAGCAGTGATTGTTTTCTTCATTGTTTCTTTACTTAAAGATGATCTTCTTCACAATTTTTTATGGTGGTTTTGGTGCTTTTAAGCTGACTATTTATTTTTTATATTGGTTCAGGAGCACCTAATTAAAAAAACATTTTAAGTGTTCATGTCGCTTTGATGAATAAAGCAATACATAGTTATCATTTTTTTAATCCTAGGAGAAATCATTAGCTTATTAATCATCTTTCAGTTGTACTCCCACCATATTCTGTCAGCAACAGGTATTTTTTTGGAATATCACCCACTTCACATTTTATATAACGGTAATTCAATTAATTAAGAAGATTAAGAAGAAAAGTTAGAGAGATTAGATTAAGGAGAGCAGGCCTACCATTTTTTTGGAAGTAAGCGCTTCTTTAATCTTCATTCCTGGGATTTCTCTAGTTGAACATCTGAAGAAATTAGATGAATAAGGGCATCTCCAAACGAAAATCTCATTTTTAACTCCAAAATATAGTGGAACTCAAAAATGCGGTGATTCATCTTCAATCGAACTCCATTTTGTGCGCTTCTGCGAAGGTAACCGTCTTTCTCCTCTTTCGCTCTTTTCTTCGTGTTTCTTCGGCAAATCCGGTTGAGACAGAAAAAATTGCGTAGGTGAACAGTGCCACGCCAATATTGGCGTCGCACTGTTCACCCTCCACCAATTAGCGATTTTTTTGCCGTTCAAATGGAGCAAGCCAGTTACGCCTTACAGTCGTTTGGAGTTCGGTTGGAGATGC
Organism: Dendrobium officinale; assembly: GCA_019514585.1. Taxonomy (NCBI): domain Eukaryota; kingdom Viridiplantae; phylum Streptophyta; class Magnoliopsida; order Asparagales; family Orchidaceae; genus Dendrobium; species Dendrobium officinale. The sequence continues at coordinate 7,474,387 of CM033692.1, read as the reverse complement.
CCTAACTACTGAACATTATCTTTTATGTTTATATGAAGTACCAAGATGGGTAAAGAAAGCAAGGAATAGCTGTCTCAGAAGAGAGAAAACAAACTCAAGCATTTTTTTTCTGTAGCTTTTTACCTGCTTCTTAGTAAGATAAGCGGTTGTAAAGCAATTGCATATTGTTTGGGGTCTCATTAAATTCAACTTTTTACCTATTTACTATTCTAGCAAAGCAAGTGGATGCCTTTTTAGTGAAGAAAGTTTGGCTGTTCCCAAGATTTGATTAAAAAGCTGTTTTTCAGCAATATAATAAATATTGTGACCCATAAATTAGCTATTGCAACACTGTGGGTGAGAAAGGTGAAGATAAGGATCCCAAGTGGATGAGACTGAAACTTTTCTCACAGTTTGCTTCTGAAAATTTGATTTTTATTCAATATAATAGACCTTGTGAACCTTAAGGGTTAGGTTTGGTTTGAAGGAATAGGAGGAAATACAAATGCATTTTACTTCACAAATTTATGTTGGAAGTTTGATTCAAATGTAGTTAATAGGTAATTGAATTTTTCTAGGAAATATGAATTACTACATTTTTCTTCATTGACAATTTCCTATAGCTTATGCAGTTAAAAAGTAAGATGAAAAAATCATGGAATTATTGTTGTGACTTATATGTCACCTCTCTCTCCCTCTCTCTCTCTCTCTCTCTCTCTCTCTCTCTCTTATCTCTCCTCTTTCAATTCTTTCAAACCATATGGTGCCAAAGAAAAGCAGAGAAACCAAAGCTCAACCAAATAAGCCCAAACCCTCTAGAGCTCTATCATTCATTATTAATGAAATTGCTTAAGATTCAAGATCAATAACAGAGGTTTTTTATTCTCCAGAATGTACCTTGCCTGTAAAATTCATTTCTTCCTCCTAAGGACTAGCCCTGATCTATGTTCCCTAACATACTGTTTTTAATTCCATTAAGGCTTTGTTTGGGTCAATTTTTTTGCTGCTTCTTAAAGCAGCTTTCAAGTACAATAATTTCAACTTTTGTACTGAAAAGCTGTTTGTTTTAAGTAGCAGTAAAAAAATCATCTCAAATAAAGCCTAAAATTTCATTTGGGACAACTTTGTTACTGTTTTCTAAAACAGCTTTTTAGTACAAAAATTTTTGTACTTGAAAACTATTTTAGAAAGCAGTAAGAAACTTGTCTCAAAAGGAGTCTAAGGTGAATGATGACTATGATGATATTTTTTTATAATTGCTTTATTCAAGTCTTGGTCTTGAATTTCGTTGAAAGAATCATAATGTTAGACCGAGAAACTTTTGCAAGCCATGCAACAATAGAGCAACTATTTTGTGTAAACTGTTCAAGTCACGATTTGTCTTCAAAAGTTTAGTAATTTATGGCATCAGCTTTTCAAACATTTTTAGAAGACCAAATATATATATATATATATATATATATATATATATATATATATATATATATATATATATATATAATATATATATATATATATATATCATTTATTTATATCTTACTAATTAATTAGCAATTTTTATCTAATGTCTTACTTTTAGTTTGTGACTTCAATATAATAATATAGGGTGGCTTTTTTTTTTTTTTTTTGAAAAAATAGGGGCAATTTTATTCTAAAAAATGAAAAGTTACAAGAAATTAAAAGTCTTGTATGAAAAATAAAGAAAAAAACTTACAAAACTTAAAGAAAGAAAAGAAAAAATTCTAGAAGAAAGCCTAAGCAATCTGAACAAAAACTCCTTAGAGAAGGAGAAAAATATACTAAAAGAACAAACAATCACATGGGCTTATCTTACCAAATTTCCTGCTATTTGCTTAGGGTGACTTTCTATGTTCCTAATCAGCGGTGTTTTGTTAGACATGCAAATTTTTTCAACACCAATCACATGGGCTTATCTTCCCAAATTTCCTGCTCTTTGACCTGCTCTTCATCTTGCAGTTTAATATGTAGAAATTTACCTTCTTCCAGTTTTTGTAGGGAAAGTTTACTTTTCGCTAGTTTTTTCCTTAGAGGCTTCGTTAGATTCTTCCTCTCCTTTTAATTACGGAAAATGAAGTTTTCTAACAAAGAAGCAAATATCAAAACGTTTTTCAAAACAGTAGAAAAATGAAGTTTCCTGAAAAGTATTTCTATAGAAGTGTCACATCCAAGCAGCGAACAAAAAATAATTTCGCGGTTTCTAAATAAAAAAGATAAAAAAAAAAATGCCGAAACAAACCAGCCTGACTCGTCATCTAAAATCCATCACAGAAGTTGCATATTATTTGGTTGATCTGACTTTTGTATACTCTTTCTGTTTATTTTCCTACATCTCTTAGAAAAAGGTTGGATTATTGTCATTTTCATCTCTGTTATGACAATCAGAACAATAATTTAGGAAAATAAACAGAAAGAAGATACAAAAGTAGTTTGTTTGTGTCCAAAATTTTCAAGTTTCTGATAATCAGCACAATTTCTAACCTCTTCCATGAAATTTCTTCAGAAACGAACGAGATTTATGGAAATGCCAGCAGAGATAATTGCCTAAGTTTGAGATTTCTCTCAGAGTCAGGTCAGGAACGCAAGCTGCAACTAAGATAGCTGAACTTATTGGATTGCTTACCAAAGGAGTGTGGTTTGAACAGTTGAAGCTTCTGCATATGGCTTCCTTCTTCCTCTCCTATAGTTGCATACTGCTTTCTTTTAATTTTGATATTTCTTTAATACAGACATGAGAATCTTCTATTGTTTCTTAGTAGAATTAGCAATATATGGTGGAATCCTATGTAATTAAAATATAATTATTTGCCTATTTCTCCTTTGATATATTATATTTATAGAAGAATTATCTAAGAAAATAAATGAGCTTCTCTGACCCATTAAGGTTGCTTTCTATCATGGGAGAAATTATTCTCTGTGAACCCCAGATGGTCTGGAGATCAACCAAAATACGTCACGTCATCCGGTACATATCGATACCGAGTACCGGTACCAAGCAAAAAACTGACATGACGCGTTCTGATTTATCTCTCGGGACGTCGTTCAGTGTCCGCACAAGGAATAATTTTTCCTACCATGAAGTCATGGTCTTCTAATCAAAGATTGATAGTCAAATTTGTGGAAGGCATCTAAGTTAATCTTTAAATTAAACTCATTAAATGTTTTTTTTTATTTGAGCAAAATTAATTAAAGTTTTACTTGAACTCATTTTGTTTTGAGTCAAGCTGACAATATTGAAAATGCATATTGATTTGAGTTGAATTCATTTATTCCAAAAAATTTTAGTCTAATTTGGATTTACTTGATCTTAACTCTATGAGGAGAGTTTCTCAAGAGATTAATGTGATGTTTAAGTCAATATTTAGAAAGATTTCTTTGGGTGATTAACGTAGAGAAAATGATATTCTTTACTTCGGTCTTTCAAGGATTCACACAATTACAGGGGTAAATTAGTCGAGTCGAGTTCTTGTTTAATCGAGTCAAGCTCGTTCAATTTATATTGAGCTGAAGCTCAACTCAAGTGAAAAATGTGAGGCTCGGGCTCAACTCGAATGCTCGAGTTGAGTAAGAATGCTCGAGATTGACTTATTTTGGTGAGTCGAGTTCTAACTGGCTCATGAGCTAGCTTCGGAGCTCACTTACACTCCTATCCACAATGCTTGAATGATCTTTCTTTAAGGAAGAAAAAAAGTTTTTATGAAAAAAACTGAAGAGAAAAAAAATAATAATAACGTGTTTTAATTTTTTTTTAAAAATAATTATTATATTTTAAATATATTTGTAACAACAAAGCAATTATGTCACACAGCTCTATTCATATTTTAAAAAATTGCAAAAACAACAAGTTTTTTATCCCTCTGTTAGAAACACAATGTATTAAATAATTTATATCATGATTATTCAACAATTTTTTTGATGATTATCGTCTAATTAACAAAATCCTTCAATTTTCTAATCTTACACTTTGGACCTAACAAGTGTAGTATTTTTATTAAATAAAAAAAATAATTAGGCAACAATCCATTTTCTTACACTCCATTTTTCTAAAATAATATGTATTTTAAAATTTGGCCGGCTAATTAGTCCACTTCATACAGAATTCACCGTGTTAAAATTCTCCATTGTGCGAATTTGAAGCATGCATGTTTTTTCCGCATTCTTTATTTTCAACTATCACAAATGATATATATATATATATATATATATATATATATATAATCTCATTCATATCTCATTAGAAAGTCTTTTAATCAAACACAAATTTTAATTTAAGAGAATTTTAGAATAACTTCAAGATTATTTGGATTTGATTTTAGAAAGTTTATAACGGAACTCAACATCTCAACAATATAAATTCAATGACATATAAAGTGATTTGATCCAACTCCAAATCGAGAAATTATTCAGTGCAGTCACCGAATGGTTTAGTAGTGAATCGGGATGCGCCACATCACCCGGTACACAACTAAAAAGTGACGTGGCGTGTCCTAATTCGCCTCCGGACTATGCCTGATAACTGCACAAAATAATTTCACCTCCAAATGCATGCATAAATCAAGCGCTTGAAGATTTTGTTACATTTATTGAAGGATCAAACGATATTCAAATTTTGTATGCTTGCTACAAAATGAGCGGTCTCAATGAGAGGAATTCAAGGGACGTAGGATTACTCAATTTTGAGAGATTAGGATGATTAACAGAGATGAGACCTTAAGCTAAATTTGTAGAGAGGCTAGAGCTCCAGACCTCCATCCAACATTCGATATAGACAATCAATCCTAGCAACCGTCGTCACCTAACCACCATCATCAGATTGTCCTCACTAGTCCATCTTAGCTCGGTCGCTGTCACCCAAATAAGTTATATTAATGAAAATCTTTTTTTAATTAAGTTTAATAAGTATAAAAAATAATTTAATTATAATATTTCGACCAAATTATTTTCCTATTTCATGACTTGTAAAAAAGAAAGATAATTTCCTTAATTATATATAAAATCAATCGCAAGCAAAATGTGAAAGGAAAAAGATGCTCACTTTTCCTTTGAATAAGTCTCAGTAGTCAATGTTAAAGAAATAAAAGCACTTCAATCAAGTAAACGTTTTGCAAGCCAAAGTTAAAGAAATAAATTCCAATGTAATTAAATGTGCGGCCATAAGGTCCGGATTAAAGTTTTAGTGGAGAGAGGAGAAAGTTGACTTGTTTAGCTTCATAGTTCCTACCCTTAATGACCACTGATTTTCAATTTGTTTGACTTTTTGTCAACATTGTAAAACTTTTGAATCTTTAAGATTGTAAAAATACTTCCTTTTAAAATAAATTAAAACTTTTTGGGGTTTTTTATTGGTGATATTTGAGCTGAGGAAATGAGTAGATTTTAAAATTATTTCAAGCAATTAGAAATGGAGATATACTTAGTTTGATATGAAAAATCTCTTGAAAGCAAAAAAGAAAAATAGTGATATAAAACTGTCTCAAATGAAGCCCAAGAGATATTAGACTTAAAAAAAAAATCCATGGTGAAGCTATGTCACTAAATCAAAATCTTTAATTAATATGAGTTCATATTTATAGATGACATTTGATGATAAAATTTTAGGAGAGAAAAGATAGTTTTTTAGTAGTATTGTGTGCTGGAATATTCATAGTAATTGAGAAAAAGTTCATAATTTTAGCTTTATATGAAGATCCTAACCTCCCTTAGATGAAAATTATTTAAAAGACACAAAAATTCTTATATGAAAATCTTGAAAAGAAAAAAATTATGGGATCTAGCCGAGTTAAAATAATCTGCTATTTAAGTAAATTTATAAAAATATGTACTTGTTGCGTCCTGGAATATTTGCGGCGGTAGAGAAATATATAGTTTAACGTCTTAGCATTGTACGAAGATCCAGCACACAATCAGATAAGTGAGAGGGTGCAGTGTTCATAAGAGACACCAGAGTTTTTACGTGGAAAACTCCTGAAAAGGGAGAAAAACCACGGGGCCTGGCCCATTTGAATGAATCCACTAGTATTTGTAGTCGATTACAAATGAGGCCTTCTTAGGGAGAAGACCTTGGCTTGATGTCACAAATGTACATCATATAGAGTGTATTACATGGTGGGAGTTTCAATAGATGTATTTGTTTTGTCAGCACGACCATAATCAATAGGATGGAGGTCGGAAAGACCATTGTTTGGTGATGGAGGTCGGAAGGACCATAGTATGCGACGGAGGTCGGGAGGACTGTAAACGGCAGGAGACCAGGGTCTGAGTGATTGTTGTCTGGTGATGGAGGTCGGAGTGGCCATAGTAGGCGACAGAGGTCGGGAGGACCGTAGTCGGTAGGAGACCGGGGTCTGAGTTACCGTTGTCTGGTGATGGATGTCAGAGTGACCATAGTAGCCGACGGAGGTCGGGAGGACCGTAGTCGGCAGGAGACCGGGGTCTGAAAGACCATTGTAGTAGGGCGGTACTCTGGTAGAACTCCAGGCGTCAGGTAGTGGCCCAGCAGAAGTCCGTGGTCTCAGGTGGTGTTGCGGCGAAGTTAACGGCCTCTAGCGAAGGTGAGGGCCTATGGCGAAGGTGAGGGCCTCAGGTGGTGGTCCGGCGAAGCTCCGGCGGTGGTCCGGCGAGGCTCTGGCGAGGGTCCGGCGAAGTTCCGTCGAGGGTCCGGCGGTGGTCCGGCGAGGCTCTAGTGGTGGTCCGGTGAAGTTCCGGCGGTGGTCCGGCGAGGGTGAGGGCCTTAGTGGTGTTCCGGGGAAGCTCCGTCGGTGGCCCGACAAGGCTCCTACGATGGTCCGGCGAGGTTCCGGCGGTGGTCGAGGAGGAGCTTTTTCCTTCTCTTCTCTTCTCTTCTCTCTTCTCTTCTTGCTTGGGTCCCCTTTGTGAAGAATGAGGGTTATATTTATAGTTTTTCTGGAGTGGCATAGCTCGTAAATAGGGGTGAGATCAGGGGCGAATAGGGAGTGGTCGAATGGACGGCCGATATTGAACCCTTCGATCGTGCACCGTTCGTTGGACATTTGAAGGCCTTACTTATGTCGGAATTCGGCGATCTTGGGCTCGTTGGATTCTTCTCGTTGGATTCATCTCGTCGATCCGTTCGATTCGAGTATAGCTCGTTAAAATCGGAGACCGTTTGGTAACTCAAATTGTGGGTTGAATCTTCCAACAGCGCTTTGGGTCCTTGATTTGGACCCATTTGGGCTCGGATTGGGTTGAATTTGGTGTCGTTGGGTTTGTATTTCCGAGACGCTCAGTTTGACTGTAAGCTCGCTGAAATCAGAGTTTAGGTGCTTCCGGATTTAATTTTTGAAGTTTCCGGGTTGAGTTTTGCATCGAGATTCGTGCCCATCAAGATAATTTCATGATAACGTATCAGTACTTTTCCTCAACTGGCGAAGATGAGATTACAAAATATGAATTGGTATCTTGACTTATTATGATTGTGATGGAAATTACTAAAGATGATACAATCAGAAGAATTTAAAGAGAATTTGATTTCTTAAATAGTGTTATAAAATTTCCAATTACGTCCAAATTATTTGATTTGGGCTCATTTGGACTTGGATATCGTCGATAGACCAATCTCTTCAAAATATTCAATTTGATTATAGATTTGTAAAATTTAAAATTTGGATGATTATAACTTGAAATTTAAAATTTATAATTTAAATATTAAATCAAAATTTATATTTGATCAAATGAATTTTCTAATAACATGTTAAATAGATTTTTTTTATATCAGCAATTTTCAGAAATAATTTTGTTTACCATAATTGCATCCATCATGTCGTGCTTTGTTTCTTTATCTCAATCATTGCAACCATCAGACACATTAAGGTTTTGCCTTGGACAATTTTCTTATTGTTTTTAATATAAAAAATTATTAAAAGTAGCAAAAAAATTAATGGTAAAAAAATGCCCCAAACAAAGCCTAAATTCCAGTAAGGATCTGAGTTGTATTCCTTATTTTTGTAAACCATTGGTAATCATAAATGTTCATCTTGTAATTACACCCTAAATACAAGCTCATCACTTATAATTTTATCTATAATAAAGTTTTAGTCTAGTAAATCCAATAATTAAGAACCTATGGATAAATATGATTCCTAAAGCTTCGCTTGAGATGACTTTCTTTCTACCATCTAAAACAATCTTTTAGCACAAAAATTTATAGTTAAAAAAATTTTTGTACTTGAATTTGCTTTAAAAAAATATTAAGAAAGTCATCCCAAACGAAACATAAGTTGGGCCCTTGAAGATGGTTGCAATATATTTTCTAGATGTAGGATTCTTGGGAGGAAGTTGAAGCTCCTCTTGAGCTTCTTAGAAGAGAGAGAGAGAGAGAGAGAGAGAGAGAGAGAGAGAGAGAGAGAGAGAGGAGGGGGGGGGAAAGATGAAAAGAGCAAAACAGAACAAAGAAATTTTATTGTTATATCTAGGGGTGTCAATTTTTGACACGAAACGAAACACGACCCGAACCCGACCCGAAAAAATCCGGGTTCGGGTCAACCCAAACCCGAAACGGGTCGGGTTCGGGTTGAAGAAATCAACCCGTTTTAAAAATCGGGTCGGGTTCGGGTTGACACGGAAACACGAAATTGACCCGAAAGTGACACGAAAACTCATATTTGACCCGAAAATCCGAGTTTGACCTGTTTTTGACCCGATTTTGACCCGAAAAATGAAGATTGACCCGATTTTGACACGAAAACTAGCAATTTTGGGTCAATTCCGTGTCGGGTCGGGTTGACCCGGACCCGAATCGGGTCGGGTTCGGGTCCGGAAACCTGACCCGTTTTTAAAAATGGGTCGGGTTCGGGTTGACCCGAACAGTGCCGGGTCAGTTCCGGGTTCGACCCGAACCCGACCTGTTGACCCGAATTGACACCCCTGGTTATATCCCAAAAGTGTATCAATCACAACACTAGACTATTACAAGCCTCATAGAACCTTAAACATGAAGGCACTGTCTCATTTAGGGGAAGTTATTAGGTGCGGATGCCAAACAGAGAGAATCATCGGTTTTCTCTGTCTACAGTGAAAGCACATTTGCTATAGTAACTGTGCATTGATTGTAAACAGAGAAAAAATCGGATGGTTCTCTCCGTCCAATGTCTGTACCTAATACTTTCTCTTCATTTAGGGGACGTAAGTCCATTACCATTTATTAATATAAACTAGAGCTGTCAATATTGGGTCACGGGCCGGGTTCGGGTTGGGTTCCCGACCCGGGACTCGGGACTATTCAACCCGACCCAAACACCCATTTTTACAAAAGGGTTATTTTTTCGAACCCGACCCGAACCCGCTTTGGGTTCGAGTCAACCTAAACTCAGATCATAAAGTTCTCGCAAATGAGGACGAAATCTCTGAGTAATGTCTAATTCAAAACCCAATCTGCATTCTAAAAATTTTCCTTAGAACTTAAGTGCTAAAACTCTCATCAGCGAACACCAAAGAAAGAAAAAAGGGGCTCCAGAGAGGTTGGGGCACTAATTTTTGGAGCCCACAAAAATATTTACTTTACACTGCATTCACTTTATAATCAACCAAATAGTCATTACATACATTTAATCTTATAACTAAAAATATAAGAATCATTATATTCTTTGATTATAAAAACAAAAAATGAACTAGTACCAAAGCATGACAATTATATAAGCATGGGTCCAAGCAATAAACATACATCACCCATACTTTAAACCGGAAACTAACATGACTAAGCATTAAGAGAAAAAAAAAAAAATGTCATAGCAACGTGTTTTAATTCACTTAGACTTCGTTTATGATAGATTTCTTACTATTTTTTTAAGTAGCTTTATAGTACAAAAATTTAAATCAAGAAAATTTATGAATTAATTTTTTATATACTAAAAAAATTGTCCTAAATCTATTTTAAAAAATAGACAATTTTCTTGCTGCTTCTTAAAGCAGCTTTATAGTGCAAAAATTAATTTTTTTGCACCATAAAGCTACTTTGAGATGCAGTAAAAAAATCATTCCAAACAAAACTTAAATCTCTATGGATTAAACAAAAATAGAGCTAAGTTGGAGATTATCAGAGCAATTACAAATGAGAAATTATTAAGCAATGAGATTTACACCCAATCTCTTATCACTCAAGTCGCCAGAGACTAAACTGGATTAAACAGTCACTAATATTGAGCACATCTACTTGGATAAATCTGAAATATTCTGAGAAATTCTTACTGACTGAAGTTCTAACAGCAATCCAGTGAAACTCCCAAAACTTCTCTCTCTAAACTCTTTTTCTCTCTACTACTTTAGTAAGATTTTGATGTCATCCAAGAACAATTTAGGAACCATTGAGAGCATTTTGGCTTTAAAATCAAAGACCAAATCTGCAAATTTCTGCAGACCAAGAGAGAGGCTCGCTACAGATAGACAAATTGGCCCCCCTTCTATAAATAAGAAGCAAGAAACCATATCATAAGTAAGCGATTGAGTTAGAAAACCCTCTGCACAGACAACTGAAGAAGCCCAGTTCAAAATAGAATTCCAAAACGGTAAACACAAAAATCAAAACGGAAAAAACCTTTTTGCATGCATCTTCTGCAATTTACATGGAAATTAAAGAGAAAATCCAAACCTGAATCGCCATTGCCTCCCCTGCTCCCCTCCTTCGCCAAGCCCCAACTCCTTTCCACCTACATTCATAAAGTAGAACTCCATCATTGTAAGATCAAAGTCTCTCTCTCTCTCTCTCTCTTCAAGAAGGCTCGACTTCAGGAAGAATGTTTTCGAGAAATTATTGGGTGCGGAGTGCGGACGTAGCTCTGTATGTGCAAACGAATTGGTTCGCGCCACATGGAGCTCACCTTGACCCCACCGACTTGAAGAGAACGTGTGCTCTGTTTACCCGATAACCCGATAACACGAACCATCCGAACTACTTGAAAAAATGAACGGTACCTAGTAGTACCTAGATGCGGTAAAATAAAGAATAAACTCTAACAACAAACCCTAGATCTACAATAACTTATGGAACTTAGAATGCTTACAGAAATATGCCAAATCCTAGAGAGTACCCACCTCTAGGTACTACTAGGTACCGCTCGGTACTACTCGGTACTACTAGGTACCTCTCGGTACTACTAGGTACCGCGCATTTTTCAAGTAGTTCGGATGATTCGTGTTATCGGGTTATCGGGTAAACAGAGCACACGTTCTCTTCAAGTCGGTGGGGTCAAGATGGACTCCACGTGGCGCGAACCAATTCGTTTGCACACAAAGAGCTACGTCCGCACTCCGCACCCAATAATTTCTCGAATGTTTGCCTGCCATCTTCCACCTTCTATACTGCTTAAAATGTTGTCTCGAATTGCCTCGAATTGACAGAGGAGGCCGAGAGAAGGTGGGGGGCCAGATGCCGGTGGCACATGGGTGGTGACCGGGAAGGACAGAGGTGATTACTGGATGAAGCCCGTGACTGCTCACGTGCACCGATCATTCACGCCGTGTTCATATCTCCTCGTAAATTCATCGCCGATTAATCTGTAGTCCTTTGTCTGCAAGCTGGCGACGACTATTTTTTTTTTTTTTCTAAAATATAAGTTCCAATTTTTCTAAGAACCAAATATAGTAAAATAACACGAAATGGCAATTAATTTCATGATTTAAAATAATGACATATCATTTTTCACAGCAAATTAATGTGACTTTCGTTTACTATAAATTATTCAATAAATAACATTTTTTTCTAAATTTCTCTATAAAAACTTAATAATTTATTTTACAAATAAGGAAAAAGGACAAGATTGACCAAATATGCAAATAATTATTTTAAATTGTTCTGCTGTCTGCAGCTACCGTTCGTCTTTATCCATTAAGATCCTGAGGGCGGATAAGAGCAATGCATTAGTAATAGTTCACATTTATTAAGCAATACTTATGCTATATTAAAATACGAAATAATTCATTAATAAAAATAAACTAAACTATTTAACATTGAGATATATTTTTTTGTGAAATTGAAATATCATGAAGAAACTTCAAAGTTATACAAGCTAGGGTGGCATCAATAGTAGGAAAATTTATTTTGTGCAGATATCGGATGTCGTTTAGAGGGAGACCAACAAGAACGGGCCACGTTACTTTTTTGTTATGTATCGATGCTATGTACCAAGTGACGTGATGCATTCTGATTTGTCTCTGGACAGTGGTGTCCGCATAGAATAATTTCTCTATTATTGAGATGAATGATCTCATATAAAATTACACTAACGAGATAAAATCATAAGGCTGTGTAAGGCCTAAACAAACAGTAATTCGATATTTAAATTTTGGGCAGTTACAACTTAAATAATTTAATGTATAAATTTTTATTTCAATTTAAATTTTTTTTTTTTTTCCTAAGGTCCATCTAAAATCTATTCATATCATTTCCTTACCATTTAAAATAATGAATTTAATTCCAAAACCATTATTTAAATTAAATAAATAAAAATTGCACATCATTTTATGATCCAAAATAAATAAAGATTTATTTTTTTAAATTCTTCCAAACTTAATTATACACAAAGGCAAGAGCTTTTATTAAAATATTTTTAGTAGAGAAGAAATTTTTGCTCTTTTTTAATATTTATTTCCTCATGTTTCTATAATCAATTTTGTTCATCAATATGCTCTATTTTAAAATTTTTCCAAAAAGTAAATAGATTAAAAACCTTATTATATTAATTTATTAAAGAAATTTGAACTGGAGTTAAATTAGGGCAATGTGCTTATTAGCAGATATTACATATTTACATTTGTGTATTTACGGTTTTACATTCACTGTACATATATATACTCATACGTGTATCAATTACATTCATTCTATTCAATAAAATACTTTTCATCTTCCCTGTCTCTTGGCTGTGTCCGCCGGCTTCTGTTCAAGAAGCATTCTTCTCATGGTATCAGAGCTAGGAATGGGGGATCAAGCCTCAGCCAACTCAACTCCTCCCTCCTCCTCTACGATCCAAGCGGACACCTCCGCCGATTCTCTCCCGATCCCTCAAGCCCTTAAGTTTCTTGTCTCCAACATCAAGAACTTAGCCCCTCACCATCTCACGGTAGAAAACTACCCAATCTAGCGCACGCAAATCCATCAACAATTCGCGGCAAATGGGTATTCCGGTCATCTAACAGGCGCAACTCCAGCACCAGCCGATCAGTCCACCGTCGCATATTCCAGATGGCAGCACATCGACACCAACCTCCTTGCGGCCCTTTTCTCCACTATCTCTCAAGGAATTCTTCCCTACATCATCACCTCTACTACCACCGCAGAGGCCTGGGCAATTCTTGAACGGCGCCTCCAACCATCTAGTCGTTCACGAGTTATGCAACTCAAGAACGAACTTTACCGGATAACCTTGAAAGATCAGACGCTCGAGCAATATCTAACGCGAATTAAATCGATCGTCGACAACATCTCGGCCTCCGGCTCAAAAATCGAACCGGAAGACATCATGCTGCACATTTTGAATGGACTGCCGCCTACCTTCAACTCGTTCAAATCCACGATAAGAAATTCTCTCCTTCCTATTGACTTGGATACCTTTTACTCGATGCTTTGCAATGAAGAAATTCATCTTCAGCAAGAACAGCAGCTCGAAGTGCAACAAACCTCCTCTCCGACCGCCCTATACGCGCCATCGAACAATCAAGCTCGCGGGAAGCCATCTCGTCGCTTCTTCAAGAACAAGAATCCGATCAGTTCTTCCTCTCCCGTGGCATCTGTCAATAATGCTAACACCTCTACCCGGCCGACCTGTCAAATATGCGGCAAACTCGGCCACATCGCCCTCAATTGTTGGCATCGATCAAATTACAAATACGCTCCCACAGACACCCGTCAACCCCGTGCCTTTCTTGCAAATCCACCATATGCATCCACTCAAGACTGGGTCTTAGATTCAGGTGCCTCCACGCACCTCACACCGGACGCGAATAATCTGTTTCATCCCACGGCTTACTCCGGCTCGGACTCGGTCTCCGCTGCAAACGAATCCACCATGCCGATCCATAACACCGGGCAAGGCCTCCTACCGCTTCCTGACACCTCTCGTAAGCTCTTCCTACGAAATCTTTTTCATGTCCCGGCTTTAACGCACAACCTCCTCTCGGTATCAAAACTAACTAAAGATAACTCCATTTCGATTTCTTTTGATGCTAATGGATTTGTTATTAAGGATATCCAGGACAACCGCCCGCTTCTTCATGGTCGTCTGCTTAACGGTCTTTATCAACTTCACCTCCCACCGGCTACTCAACATACTGCCCTCACAGCATCCACACCGACAGCTCGCCTGTGTCATACGCGGCTTGGGCATCCAAGCTCTCAAGTGATTACAACCTTAGCTAAACAGTTCTCTGAAATTCCTATTGTACCTCAATCTTTTTCTTGTGTTTCATGTAACCTGGCTAAAAGCCATAAACTAGTCTTTAATAAAATTGAGCGCATGACCTCTAATCCTTTTGAGTTGATTCATACTGATGTCTGGGGTCCTGCTCCCCAGCCCTCGGTTGAAGGTTACCGTTACTATATCATATTCATTGACGATCACACAAGATACTCTTGGCTCTATTTAATGCATTCCAAGCAAGAAGCACTAACTAAATTTAATTCTTTTTGTGTCTTACTCAAAAATACATTCAATCAGACACCAAAGATTCTTCGCTCGGACGGAGGTGGGGAGTTCACCGGCAACCTTTTCAAACATTTTCTTCACGAGAACGACATCCAACAGCAGCTATCCTGTCCTCATACGCCAGAACAAAATGGCGTTGCTGAACGCAAGCATCGCCACCTCCTGGAACTAACACGAGCATTACTCCACGACTCCGGCGTTCCGCACAAATTCTGGGCCGATGCTATCTCCACGGCACACTACCTGGTAAACCACCTTCCCTCCACCGCCATACAAAATCAGATTCCCTCACAGGCTCTTCACGGCAAGCCGCCCACTTACACCCATCTTCGGACCTTCGGCTGTCTCTGCTTCCCGTGGCTCAAACCATATTCGCCGGACAAACTATCTCCAAGGTCTGCGGAATGCGTCTTCCTGGGCTACTCTCCGTTCCACAAAGGATACAGATGCTACAACATTTCCAGAAATCGCACCTATATTTCCCGTCATGTGGTGTTCTACGAACAAAACTTTCCTTTTAAAACTTCCACCACCACCGCACCAACGGTTGAAATAGCTCCTCCGTCAGCTGCCTCACCCCTTCTTCTCCCGCCGTCCACTATCACACCCAATCCCACGGCTCAGCACAACATCAATTCCGAAATCCCCACTGCCACACCAAATCAAGCACCTTGCCAAATTGTCTCGCCAGCTCATATTTCTCCTACCCGCACATCTGGTCCGGCCTCACAAGATCGCCGCAATCCGCCTCAGCTCAAACCAACTCACCAAATGCAAACGAGACTTAAATCCGGGATAACTAAACCCAAGCAAATTCTTAACCTCCTGACCCATCACTTACCCAGCAACACACCTACCACATTCAATCAAGCCTCCAAATATGATCACTGGAGGAAAGCCATGGCGTATGAGATATCAGCTCTCCACAAACAGCATACCTGGTCGCTTGTTTCCCTACCACAGAATAAGCCAGTTTTAGGCTGAAAAAGGACTTTCAAAACAAAATTGTTACCGAATGGCCAGATCGATCGATTCAAAGCCAGACTAGTCGCTCTCGGGTACACTCAGCAATTCGGTATAAACTACACCGAAACGTTCAGTCCGGTCGCTAAAATGCCTACGATAAGTATGCTGCTCACCTTAGCCCTCAACCGGAAGTGGTCTATCCATCAACTCGACATCTCGAATGCATTTCTCCACGGCGACCTACATGAAGATGTCTACATGCGTCAACCACCCGGCTTCGTCGACCCGCACAAACCCGACGCCGTCTGCAAGCTCCACAAATCTCTGTATGGCCTCAAACAAGCACCTCGCCAATGGTTCAACAAGCTTACTACGTTCCTTCAAAATCAAGGATTCAGGTTCAGTCGTTCCGACCCATCACTTCTCATCCTTCATAAAAATCATATACAAATCTACTTTCTCATATATGTCGACGACTTTCTTGTAACAGGAAACGACAATTCGGAGATAAACAGGCTTCTCAGACAGCTCCAGTCTCAGTTCGCACTCAAACAGCTGGGGCAGATCTCGCTCTTCTTGGGAATCCAGGTAATTCAATCCTCAAACGGCTATTTTCTTACTCAACAGCACTACGCTTCAAAAATACTTCATGACGCAGGATATGATGAATGCAAGCCGTCCCCAACGCCGGTTGTACCTGCACCGAAGCCAGTGCAGTCGGTCAATCCTCCGTTTCACGATCCCACACTATACCGCAAGTTGGCTGGTTCCCTCCAATATCTCTCCATAACAAGACCAGACATTGCATTTGCCACCAACATGGTCTGTCAACATATGCAAGCCCCGACCGATCAGGATTTCAAGGCCCTCAAACGCCTCCTACGCTACATCAAAGGCACTATTACTTACGGGATTCCTATCACCAACGGATCGCTGGAGCTGCGGACATACTCGGATGCGGATTGGGCGGCTGATACCTCTGACCGAAAGTCAATCACTGGCTACTGCACTTTCTTAGGTCCAAATCTCATCTCCTGGACCGTCAAGAAACAACTCACTGTAGCAAGGTCGTCCACAGAGGCTGAATATCGCTCTTTATCGGCGGCCGTCTCCGACGTAATTTGGTTACGCCGTCTTGCCGAGGAACTCCAAATACCGCAACGATCTTCCACTCCAATCCACTGCGACAATACGTCTGCCATTGCCATCGCCAAGAACCCTGTGTTTCATGCCCGGACGAAGCACATAGAGATCGACTACCATTTTATATGCCAACACATCAGCACTAACTCCATTCAACTTCTTCACATCTCCTCAAATGATCAGATCGCCGACATCTTTACCAAACCGTTCTCCATCTCTCGGTTCAATGCTCTACGAGACAAATTAAGCATTCAACCCTCGAATGCTTAATTTGCGGGAGGGTATTAGCAGATATTACATATTTACATTTGTGTATTTACGGTTTTACATTCACTGTACATATATATACTCATACGTGTATCAATTACATTCATTCTATTCAATAAAATACTTTTCATCTTCCCTGTCTCTTGGCTGTGTCCGCCGGCTTCTGTTCAAGAAGCATTCTTCTCAGTGCTAAATTAAAATATAATTATTTGATTAGTGAAATATTTTGCCTAAACAGCATTGCAATTTGCAAATTCAAAGCAGATCTGAGACGTGGAAACCTAATCTAATTATCCTTTTCTTTAATGACGCTAATAAATAAGGGGAAAAAAAAGAGCGAAAAAAATGGCAGCTCACCAAATCCTTATCGCCATCTTCCCGTGGTGTTTTAAATCACGTGGGAACTTTCAAGAAAGAAAGAATTTGGGTCATAATTTAATTTTGTCATTTTTAAAATTATTAGATATTTTTAAGGATAAATTTATGTTTTTTATGAGAAATTAATTAAATTTTTTTATTATATGTATGGTATAATAAATTTTATGTCTTGTATTCTTACACATTTGTGTTTGTGAGTTATTAATTTTCGTGAACATTTACATTACATTTCAAGGTTAATAATCGAAATCTCCTAAGTAAAACAAATTTAACTCTTAAACATCGAGATAGTTTTTGATATAATAGTCATAATTTCATTAAAAAACTTTGCAATTAAGCATACTCATCTAGTAGAAATCATGGGATGGGTGATCTTCTGGAAAATTATACTAACTAGACAAAATCGTGGAACTCTTAAGCCAAAGCGAACAATATCTTGATAGTTAAGAGTTTAGGCTGGTGCAACTGCTGCTCACATTGGTTTTGTTGTATGAGAATTTTGGCTACCAATAAAGATGTCATGAATTAAAGTATTTTGTATGTGATTTGTGTGTTTATTGGCATTTTACAGCATCTAAAATATTAAAATTTATATATCTAACAATTAAATTTTACTATTTAAGTATAGAGCAATCAAAATATCAGAACAAAATAAAAAAATAAAATGTCTGATTACCTCCACATTACCTTGTCACAACACTACTAGCTCCATCGCCTTTAGACATCAATCACGCTTGCGTTCACGCACGACTAGTTGTCACTAAGGTTTTGTTTGGGGCGGTTCTTGCTATTTTTTAAAGCAATGTTTTAGCGGAAAATTTTTATTTTTTTACTAAAATGCTGCTTTAAGAAGCAGTAAGAAAGTCATCCCAAATGAAGCCTAAGCCTCTTACTCTCATGCTCGCTCTCTCGTCAGTCGTCTCAATCTCAAAATCTTTCTACTTGGTCTCTCATTTCGCTCCTATCAAAATCTCTAAAACCCTTGACGATAAAGAAACAAGAAAATCGCACAAAGCTTATAATTGAATTCATCAACGAGTCCAAGCAACATGGAGAGAGCATCAAATGAAGAAAAACAACATCGTTGGACCCAACGACATGTCCGGTGAGAAGAATTAATAAAATGCAAGATGACTCTCCTTTATTTTAAGAGTCCAAAAGAATAATATTGCAGCTCTAGGTGTGACTTATTGATTGAGGGAACTTGTTCCTCCGATGAGATGAGAAATTATTATGTGCAGAGACCGGATGCATAACGTCGTACAGAGACCAACTAGAATGGGCCACGTCAGTGGTACCAAGCCACGGTAACGAGAGGTGCCGAGCAATACCGAGCCGCGGTACCAAGCAAGGGGATGAAGTGGCGCATTCTGGTTGGTCTACGGATGGCGTTCGGCATTCGCACTGAATAATTAATCCAAAGCGACGCTCAAACCGCCTTAAAAAAGAATAATATCTTTCACATTAGTCCAAAAATATTGAGAACTAAAAACAATCGATGAGATGCCAACTTTATTGTTCGTAGTTTTCGTATAATTTTGTTCATGGTTATGTTGCACCGATACGGATACGGCGGCACGGATATGACACGATACGGATACGAGACACGTCAATTCTTAAAAATACGGGATAAAGGTACGGCACGAACACGTCATTATAATTTATAAATCATACATAAAAATTAAGAAAACAATTAAAGCATAATATTTGAAATTACAAAGAAAAAAAATGAAAGCAACATCATTTGTAGCTTTGTAGCTTATAATATCAAAGTAAGCATTAAATGTCTAGTACAACAACAACAAAAACATAAACATAAATTATGGATGCAACATAAGTTCATGATAACAAAGTCTAAAGTAGATATCACTTATAATATGAAATCTTATATGCCACAGATGAAACAAACTTGCACAAGTGCTTTACAAAAAGAGAGGCCTTAACGGCCATATAAAATATTAAGCCCATAGTTGAGGAAAATTTGAACAACATAGTAACGGTTGTAAAAGCTAACAATAATCTTCCAATTAGACAATTCTTATTAATGTGTGATTAATTTAATCCTAAAATATCATAATCATTCCACTATACATAATTAATCCCAAATAATTTCTAAGTGTTTAAAATGAGAACAATTTTATATCATCAAGAGATAAAATAAAATCAAAATTATACCTGAATTTCCATTAATTTTTGCTTAAAGGATCATTTAGGACCAGCTTTATTTAATCAAGAGACTAAGGCTTCGTTTGGGACGGCTTTTTTGTTGCTTCCTAAAGCAGTTTTTTAGTACAAAAATTTTAATTTTTGAACTAAAAAGTCGTTTTAAGAAGCAGCAAGAAAGCCGTCCCAAACGAAGCCTAAGACTTCATTTGGGACGACTTTTTCATACAAAAATTTAAAAAAAAAAAATGCTATAAGTATTAGAAAAGTCATCCCAAGCGTAGCCTAAATTAGATCAAGCAATAGCTTTCCTACATCAAATCCTTAAAGCCTACAAAAAAACCTGTATCAAGTACAAGAAAAATCCAGACAATTATTTGAGCAAAACCATAACATTTTCATATTATCAAAATGTTTCATCAAGTCACTATATAGATTCCTAATCACAAATCCTGCAAGGACCATAAACCAAGGACTTCAGATATTCAAATCTTTTTCTTCAACAAACACAATGGCCTTTCATCAAACATGGCCAAGTTCATAGAGAAGAAACTTTTTCAGGGTGTTCACAACCATTCAATTACCGTTACAAAAGCAAATGAATTCAATAGAATGAATGATTACTTCACACACTATAATAGGATAAACACCTTATATATACCTGCATCTCATAGATAGTTGATCAGTAAATCACTCAGAAAATAAGATAACCAGACATATTTCAAGAATCGGTAGAACTTTAATCATTCCAGATAACTAAAAAAACACAGGTATATGCACTGAATGAGACTAATCTATAAGAACAAAGCACTCGGCCCTCAAAAGATTCAGGAAGGTGTTAATATTTGCAGCACCTATGCATTGTAGATAGATTAGGCTTCATTTGGCACAGCATGAAAAACTTTATATAGAATGATGCTTTATAAAGCAGTGAGAAAGCTGATGAGGACATCGATCCAAGGTTCAAACAGGTGTATGGCCGGAAGCATCGCAGATCGACGTCCACGATTCAGAGCTTATATTTTTAGTTATTATGCATTTTATTTTATGTATTCATTTTGTACCCTTATGTTGAGTTGAGTCATGTTGGGGCCCTGAGGGCAATTTAGTCTTTATTTCTTCATGTTACTTAAGACCTATATATATGGGTCTTTTCTCTTGTAATAGCTAATGAATATTTGAATGAAAATTATTTTGTTTCTACTTCTTCTTCTTGCATGAGAGCTTGAGAAGGGAGAGAGCTCAAGGGGAGCAAATCGCAAGGCCCACCAGTCGTTGGAAGAGTCCGCGGCTCGTGGTTAAGTTATTCTATCTTCTCGTTCGTATCTCACTCCATCTTCTTCTCCTCCACCACAAGAAAATCCCTCCATAACCCAAGTTGCCGCCGCCCCTTGGAAGCCCACCGCCGGCCACTTCCACGGTCCAGGCCGGCCACCTTGCCGGCGATTTCCCCCACCCGTCCAACCCCTCCTTAAGCTTGCTTCAAATTTGAAATTTGAATTTCAAATTTCAAATTCTTTCCTAATTTGGAAATCCAATTTCGGAAAGTTTTCATGATGGAATTCAATTTCAATTTGATTTAGATTGGAGTTATGAAACCTATTGCCACGTCATCATCCTAAATTGGAAGCTTATTCCCTTGGATTTCCCCCTCTCTCCCCTTAGCATGCCGCCGGCCTCTTTTTTGGAGGAGCCCCATTAATGCCATCATTAAGGCATTGATGACGCTTGAATTTGAAATCAATTTCGAATTACTTTTCTCTCCTAATTCCTTTAAAACCTGAAATTAATTTCAGGTTTTAAATTAATCCCTCCTCTCTTGAAACCGCCGGCCTCCCCTCCTTACTCCTCCCATTAATTCCCCAATCAATACCATAACTCCCTTGGATTTGAAATTCAAAATCCAAGTCAATTCCCTCTCAATTTTAATCAAAACTGAAATTAATTTTCAGATTTTGATTAATCCCCCTACACTCTCCACTAAGCCTAATTTCTCTAAACCCAAGCTCCCTTCACCTTGCACCCGCCGGCTTCACCCTCTCTCCATGGGAATCCCGCCGACCCCTCTTCTCTCTCTCCTTCTTTTGTGAATTGAGAAGCCAAGAGAAAAAGAAGGCGACGCATTTCCACCTCTATTTCGATGATGCATGGCGGATCCGGAGTTTGATAGTGGATTGGTGCTCGACGACGAGGGATATATTCACCCCATCCGCTCTCCCTTCTTTGACGTCGGGTTTGGATTCGACGAAACGGTGGAGAACTACTTGAACCGCATCCTACCCACACTCATCGACATCATAGACGAGCGGTTCGAAGATTACGAGTGGACTATTGAAAGCACGCCGCCCGTGTTTCCTCCACCACCGGCAACCTCTCCGTGGCTCAAGACCCTTGGCATTGCGACCTTCCTCGTGGCATCGTTTGGTGTGCTGAAAATCCTCTCCCGCTAAGCCTAGTTTAGTTGAGTGGTTAATCCCCAAGGTGAACTTCTCATTATTAAATTACGGATTGTTGTTTAATAGCTTTTGGTGTTGCTACTATCGTTGTTTATCCATGAGTTTTGGTCAATCTACGCATACTTCTTCGCCTAAGCTAGTTAATAACACGATTTCTTTAATGATTTTCTTGCTATCGCCATAAGTTATTAGTTGTAATTTCTTTGACAACTCAATTTTAACTTCTTACGAAGCTCCTTGCATATCACATCAAAAGCTGTCCCAAACGATGCCCAAAGCAACATAATTATTGTCTCAGCCTGCTATCAATATGAATTAAAAATGAATAGAACAAATATCTTAATATGGATTGCATAACGCTGCTGAAAAGAAGACATCGATTGCATTTTGCTGCACGGGAAACAGCCCAGGCGCAAGGAAAAGACCTTCACTTGAAAAATGTAAAGCCAAACAATAAGAATAGGTCTTTCCGCCTCTTAAATAATACAAAATCAAACTAATGAAGTAAAATTGCAATCATAGAATCTGAATTAGTACATAATATAAAATGTGTGAATGCTCTCTAACATTAACACACACACACACACACACATATATATATATAAACATTTACTTATCATCCATCTCCTCACTCTCCTCAGCCTCTTAAGCTTGCTTAATGTAATTGTAAATGAAGTGGAAAGTTTTTCAATTTTAAGTTAAATCTGTATTTTTGAATGAAAATTTGGAAGAAGATAGATATATAACAAAATATAACACAAATGAAAAAAATTTAGATGATATTGCATTCCAACATCATTTATTCATTATAATTTCAGTTAAACTTGTTCAACTTCTGTTGATTTTAATGGTTAAATGTTTCAACCAAGGTTAATCCTAATTCTCTTCAAATCCATTTTTTAATTGGACCTAACAGGTTTTAGGATCAATTGATGTTCTAACCGGTTCAACCAGATTCTCACAACCATGCCAACAATAATAAATGACCACATCTCAAATTGTAAAGCTGCGTTTGCATTTAAAAGCAAAAATTGCAGTATTTAATTCATTTAGAACATCAAATCACACATAATTCTTGTCTTTCACAGCAAGTAGTAAAAGCCAAAGGTGCTTAAAACAGAACTAAAAACAAATCGCACACTCATAAATATAAGGCTTATCAGCACATATCATACAGAAAAGTGAAAACTCTATAATAAACTATCTTTTTTCTCCTAAACAAAGTGGAACTCCAATATCATCTTTTTTTCTTCTAAAATAAAAATATATATATATGAAACAAAAAAATAAAAGTGATCCCAAACAGCCCCAAAATCAGTGGGTTTAAATTCTGAACTCTTTATTAAAGTAGAAAAACTATACTATGGCTTCATGACCACAAATTTATAAAAAAAATCCAAAATATGGAAATATGGATTAAGCAATGAATCCAAGCCAACATGAAATTCAAAACATGGACAACAAATCTAAGCGATTACAGATTGAAACGCAAAAGCTCAAAATTTGCATAACAAAACTAAAATACCTAAATAAATTCCATATAGGTTTCTATTTCAAATGTAGTTCAATTAACTTTACATTGGAATTGGCAGAAAATAAAATAAAATAGATATGTTAATAAAAATAAATGGATCAGATCAAATGATTAATTGTATATTTGAACACCATAAAATTTAGAGTCATCTAGTATGAAAGCTCATATTGAAAGAATCATAATATCACCTTTATCATTAGCATTATCCCAGCTATTTGGCACCAGCTTTATAAATCCTCGTTCTCCACTCTCTCATATTTAGAGTTTCATAACTGTTGCCTCCAGTGAGGATTGGAATATTAAAAAAATAAGCACCAGTTGCATAATCCAATAAGAAGGAAACTTGATATAAATTCCTTGCCAAAAACAATGAAGATTGGCACTTGGAATGGTCAATGCATCAAAAGCTATGCACCTGTAGATCAGCAGTTAAAGCAATTGGCATGATAAAGAGAACGGCACTTCACTTTCACTGCTAAGAGGAACATGAAAAAGTCACTTCTGAGACCCATACAAGCAACGATTAACTGCAACATGGAGGGATTAAGATACAAGTAAAATTATGAGCAGTAAACAATGATATACGTAAACACATAAACAGTATTGAACTATATAGAGATGTCAAGAAATCGAATCCCAAATTTCAAAAGGGTTGGTACTTACCAGATTAAGGCAAGATTTAAGTGAGATTAAACTTAACCTTGCCAACCAAAAAAAAAAAGGAAATTTAAATGTGTTGGGAAATACTTGAGAAATCCAAGTAATCCCTTACAAGAGATAAGAAAATAGCAAACGAACAATATTCGGATGGGAGAATTCCGCAAAACACAGCACCTTTTGATTGACGGAAATTAAATAAACAAATAAACAAACAAGATACAATAGATCCTCAATTCGAGAGGAGGATCTTTTTTCCCAATCCCTAGAAGAATCTAGGGCCCAAGACTCCAAGACAAGAACTCTCAAAACAAGCCATCAATACATGCATAACCCTAACCCTAAACAATTCTCGCTATTTAATCCATCATTCCCTAATTTCAAACACCAGATTCAAACTTTTCCCTCCCACTCCTAGCCACCCCCTCTTCTTCCCTAAACAGCTTGCCAAGTGGGCCCCACTAGGCCAGAGCAGCATCATAAAGGGTTCGGCTTGTCTACTTCCTGTAATAAAGGACCGGCCTTTGGGCTGATTGGGCCGGTTCAGGGAGAACCGGCCTAACAAAATTGATGTAGGATCGCTGTAGATGCACAAGCAAACAGAGAAAAACAATGGAACAGTAAAAGCTTGCAAGGTGCAAAGCTTGTTTGTAATTTGATATGTGAAAAACTAAACTTTCCTCTCAGCCAACATTCCAAGATAACGCCATGGCCTAAGGACTAAAACAGCAAAGACAAGCAAAAAGCAATAAGAAGTGCTAAGGTATCAAAATAGTACTACTCAGTGCAAGTGGCACCTTCCTCTAACTAACTAAAGCAGCAAAAGGGATAAATTGTTCCACCGAACCAGATAAGCATTAAGTAATAATGCTCCGCATCATTCGTCCCGACTGAGAGAATTGTTGATTCCACCTGAATCAATAGTCCCAGCTATAGCATCTTCGTCTGGTGGCGAATACGGGTAGATGTCGGCCACATTAAATGTATGTGAAGTGTTGAATTCTGGCGGTAAATCAATAACATAGGCATTGTTATTGATCCGGTGCTTAATTGCAAAGGGTCCAAACTTCCGCCGTCCAAGCTTGGAATAAGTCCCGGAAGGAAGCCGTTCCTTCCTCATCCGTACTAGAACCAAGTCTCCAACGTTGAAGATCTTCTCTCGGCGGTGAAGGTCCGCCAGTCGCTTGTAGTTTGCATTGGATTCCTGCAGCTTTAGGCGTACCTTATTCAACATATCTGCAAACTGATCAACAATCGTCGCGGCAGCCTTGTTTGTGCACTTGGGAATTACTGCAACATCAACAATAGTATTGGGAGATTTAGTATAAACAATACTAAAAGGACATCTACCAGTTGAGCGATTCAGCATCGAGTTGAATGCAAATTCTGCTTGGCCCAATACGTCGTCCCATAGCTTAGGAGTATCCTGTACCAAACAACGAAGTAAGTTGCCCAAGGTACGATTTACCACTTCCGTTTGGCCGTCGGTTTGCGGATGATAGGAAGAGCTAAGTAGAATATTAGTATTCATACGCTTCCATAATTCTCGCCATAAGTGACTTATAAATTTAACATCGCGATCGGACGTTAAGGAACGGGGAACACCGTGTAGCCGGACAATCTCCCGGAAGAATAGCTTCGCGATGTTGAGGGCGTCGAACGTCTTCTTACACGGTATAAAGTGAGCCATCTTCGAAAAGCGATCAACCACGACCATAATAGAATCATTACCTCGACGCGTGCGAGGCAATCCCAAAACAAAATCGACGCTGAGATCTTCCCAGATGGAGTCAGGAACGGGTAGAGGAGTGTACAAGCCCGTGTTCTGTCCCCCACCCTTATAATTCTGACATATGGAGCAACGCTCGACAAATAGAGCGACATCGCGTCGTAAATGAGGCCAAAAGAACTTTGCCTGTAGCTGATTTATGGTGTTGTCCTGCCCAGCATGAGCCCCTAGAGCTCCACCATGAATTTCCTTAATTATTTGATGCCGCCAAGAAGAGTTGGGAATGCACAGAAGATTTCCTTTAAAAAGAAATCCGTGACGAATAGAATAATCCTTCGCTGGCTCAGTCTTCTCGCATTGCTGCCATGCTCCGCCGAAATCCACATCTCCCGCATATAATTATTTCAGTGATTCAAGCCCAACGAATTATGTTTGTAATTGTGTGATCAGTGCTGCCCTCCTGCTCAAGGCGTCTGTCACTCTGTTCTGCACGCCACTTTTGTGTTTGAGTACGAAAGTAAACTTTTGTAGGAACATTAACCATCTTGCATGCATTCTATTGATATCCTTTTGAGTATTAAGGTATTGTAAAGCCTTGTGATCGCTGCATAAAACAAAGTCTTGTTGAAGTAAATAGGGCTCCCATTGCTTCAGGGCCCTTACGACCGCATACAATTCCTGTTGATAAACCGACCACCTTTGGCGACTAGAGCTGAGTTTTTCACTAAAAAACTCTATAGGCTTGTTTTCTTGTGTTAGTACTACCCCAATACCGATTGCCGAAGCATCCATTTCAACTGCGAACGGTTTGTTAAAATCAGGGAGAGCTAGAACCGGAGCAAACGTGAGTGCCTCTTTAATTTTCTCAAAGCTGTCTTGTTGATCGGCATTCCAGTAAAAGGTTCGGGACTTGAGAACCTCAGTGATGGGGGCGGTAATGATGCTGAATCCCCGTATGAATCTCCGATAAAAATTAGCTAAGCCATGGAAGCTTCTAATATCCGTGAGGGACTTAGGGACTGGCCACTCCTTAATTGCAACAATCTTGCGAGGATCGGCACTCATGCCTTCAGCCGTTATGATAAAGCCCAAAAAGGACACAATAGTAGCCGCAAAATCACATTTGGCCATATTTAGAAACAGCTTGTGCTGTCTTAAGTTTGTCAATACCCCTTCCAGGTGAATTAGATGATCTTCTAGAGTGCGACTGTAAATCAAAATGTCATCGAAGTATGCCACGCAGCAGTACTTCAAAAAGGGCTGTAATACCTCATTAATCAATCTCATAAAAGTGGCAGGGGCGTTGCACAACCCAAACGGCATACTTTCCACTCGTATAGCCCTTCTCGTGTTTTAAACGTTGTTTTCCACTCGTCGCCCTGTCGTAGTCGGATCTGGTGATATCCGCTACGTAGATCGAGTTTGGAAAACAAGGTCGCACCCGCCAATTTCTCTATCATTCCTTCCATTCGAGGCATTGGAAAACGGAACTTCACCGTAATTTTATTAATTGCTCTACTGTCGACGCACATCCGCCAGGTACCATCCTTCTTGGGAACTAAAAGAGTTGGCAACGCACACGGACTCAAGCTGTGTTGTATAAGTTGCTTATCCAACAATTCGTCGACGATTTGCTGCCGTATTAAGTTCTCTCATGGGCTGAGCCGGTAATGCGGTAAATTAGGAAGCGACGCACCTGGTATGAAATCAATTTGATGCTGAATTGATCTTAATGGCGGTAGCTCGGCCGGCAGACTATCTGTGCAGATATCAGTGAACTGGCTGAGCAGGTCTCGCACGGCAGAGGGCCAATTCTTGCTGTGAATTTCGGATGTGCACTCCTTTACAATCAGAGCCATCATAGTGGTCGTTTCCCTCCAAGCATTTAATAGTGCCTTAGATGATACAGCAAACAGGGCATTGTTCTTCTCTTGTGCTGTAGCTTCGGAACTGGTCTGTTGCGGCACTAAACGCAGTCGGCGACTCTTCCAATCCAGAGAGTAAGTGTTAGCTCGACAATCATAAACTGCTCCCATATCGTATTGCCAAGGCCTTCTCAAGATGATGTGGCACACATCCATGTCTAATACATCACAAAGAACCTCATTGGCATAATGCTTGCCGATCGAGAAGGATACTTTACATAATTCGGTCACCGACATTTCTACCCCTTTTTTGACCCAACTGATTTTGTACGGGTTGGGATTCTTTGTGGTCTTTAATTTCAAAGCCTGCACCACCGCACTTGAAACCACATTTTCTGTACAGCCACTATCAATCAATAGGTCGCAGATCTTCCCCCCGATTGTACATTTGGTCCTGAATAGAGCATTTCGCTGCGATGAACAAGGTTGTTTTGGAGCCATCAACAACTTTTGCATCACACAAATAAGAGGTTCTCCGACATCTGCTTCAACATCCTCCTGGTGTTGTTCCTGCTCCTGACTATGTTCGCTCCCTTCTTCTTCTCCATCAACTTCAATCAATTGCAACTGCGGACGCGAAGGACATTCATTGGACTTATGGCCCATTTGGAAGCATCGGAAACATTTAATATTTGCATTCTTTGCATAGGGATTATCTTTCACGGTGGTCTTGCCACGCCCATTCATTCGAGCGTCATTAATGCGTCCTAATGCATTTGCGGCTCCGGTGACTCCCGTAGGAATTGCGGCATTCTTCCCATTTGGATCAGCACTCCTATGACTACTTGTAGTCTGCTCCAGAACCGGTGTCGTTCTCTTGAACGGATAGTTGCGATTATGGCGGAGTGCTTGCATTTCAACCTTCAATGCATAATTAACAGCTTGTGATAGTGACCACATGGAGTTTAGCTCCAATTTGTCTTGAATGGAGTCTTTCAGCCCGCCGATGTAACGAGCTACTAATTGATTGGCCGTCTCGTTCAGATTGTTCCTAGCACTCAAACGATAAAATTCTTCAGTATAATCGTTAACAGAGCGGTTACCTTGGCGACAATGTTGATACTGTTGATAAAGCATTTGCTCATAATCAGTCGGAAGGTAATGCCCCCGCAAGAGCTGCTTCATTCTCCTCCAACTCCTCACGGCCCCGCGACCTTCCCTTCTCCTTGATTGTAATATATGCTGCCACCAAGCGCTGGCTCCGGCCTTAAACCTACACGCAACGTACCGCACTTGTTTAATTGGCTCGATCTCCATATACTCGAAGAAGGTTTCGACTGACCTCTCCCAATCTAAATAATCTTCTATGTGCAACTTCCCATCAAAAAAAGGTATGTCCATCTTAACTTGGAAATCACCGTGAGATCGATTCATTTCTCTGGGACGTCTCCGCCGAAAATGTTGCATTTCTTCGCCAGAGTCTGAGAGTTCTGAATTTTGAACTCCATTGATTTCCAAATCCGAATCAGATGACTCCTCATGGACTTCCCGCTGTCGTCCCCGGTTGACGTCAAGACCTTGCCGAGCTATCGGAGCATTTTTGTTGAGAGCCATCCAGTCTAAACGAACAGTAATTGCTCTCAGCTCTTGGCGTATCTCCTCATAAAACCGATTGACCTCAATCTCCAGCTCCTCTGTCCGACGCCCCAATCCTCGGTGCGCCGCCCAAAGAGCCTCTAGGCTGTTATCACCGCCGGGAGCCACCCGCCTGCTGCTCTCGGCCATCTAACTCTAATACCAAATACTGATGTAGGATCGTTGTAGATGCACAAGCAAACAGAGAAAAACAATGGAACAGTAAAAGCTTGCAAGGTGCAAAGCTTGTTTGTAATTTGATATGTGAAAAACTAAACTTTCCTCTCATCCAACATTCCAAGATAACGCCATGGCCTAAGGACTAAAACAGCAAAGACAAGCAAAAAGCAATAAGAAGTGCTAAGGTATCAAAATAGTACTACTCAGTGCAAGTGGCACCTTCCTCTAACTAACTAAAGCAGCAAAAGGGATAAATTGTTCCACCGAACCAGATAAGCATTAAGTAATAATGCTCCGGCCTAACAAAATGCTGCATAAGCTTAAATCTTGTGTACCCATCATTTAACAACAAATTACATATTTATTAAATTTCTCATTCAGCAGATTTAACGGATTTAGCAAAGGAGAAACCCATGTATGCATTGTCTGAGCACGACCTCCCCTTTCCTTCTATATTTGTTTGCTTTCGAAGCCTTAACTCTAGCTAACTTCCCAATCTCTCTCTATCTTTGAAGTTTGGCCCTATCTCTCAGCAACATTTTGGATCAGAACTGCTTCTCCTTCATCTAACTGGCGCTTCTTCTCTTATTTCCAGAACTACCTGAATGATTCTATTTAGCCTCTACATCCATCCCTCCCAACTACGAGATAGCAATCTCCACCTTCACAAGTCCCATATAGTGATTTCCCCTTCTCAACTCCAGAATAGCAATCTCTCCCCTCCCAACTCCCAAATAGCACCAACCTTCCTGATTTACCAAATTCATAATCTCCAGAAGCATTTACTTGTGCATTGCTAAAGGAATTCCACGCCTTGAACTTGTAGCATTGCCTAAAATGTATATTTGTCTGGTAGAACCAATTTGTCTGACCAGTGAAATTGTGAATCAGTTCCTTGAGTTGCTCAGTTCATTACTAAAACCATTTCTACCAAGAAACGGAATGAATCATGATGAGCCGATGATTGAGCCATCAAACCAATGAAATTTTTATGGTTTGGTTGAACCGTCAAATCATTTCATGATGAAATTGTCATCATTTATTTTTAATCAGATGAATAAAATATAATCTTAATATAAATAATTTAAAATCTAAAATTACTAAATAAAATTTTAAAAGCCCTAGCCTGTTTTAGCCAATTCACTATTTGCCCCTTTCATTTAATGTAACAATCCCTCAATAAGTCAATCCTACTCCCTCCTATCTCCTATAGAGTCCTCTTCCTCAATTGTGCAAGTAGTGTTTTTCTTATAAAAAATGACTTTTTAACTCCCATTGCACACTCTTATCACTTTTGATTGTGTAACCTTCCAAGTTCAGAAACTTTCTCAATTTTCTCATTTCTCAACTCTGAGAATTTCATGCTTTCTTTTGTTATCCAAGACAAAGCGCTAATCACTCTGCTTTCTAAAAGGAAAAATAAATCACTCTGCTTTCTTCCCCTATTCTTATCATCTAATACTTATATGCTACTGATTTTGGTACTTGAAATGTGGTATGGAATGGTAGGTCCCAAATGAAGATCTAATGTATTTTACCTGCTTCATTCTTATCCCCCAAATTTTATTTACCTCTTCTATGGCTTTTTTTGGGATAGCTTTTTTATTGCTTTTCAAACTAGGTTTTTTGTACTAGAAAGCTGCTTTAAAAGCAGTAAGAAAGTCGTCCATAATGAAGCCTAAAAGCTTCATGCTTTGCTTAATGTAGCACTCTAAAATATATTTTATGTAAGAACAAATGTTTATCATGTGTTCTTAATGATTTTAAACAATTTTCTTGCTATGTAAGGAGAAGGTATCATTATTGATGTTTAGTTGTCAATCTCAACCAATTAAATATTTAGATCATTTAAAAAAAAAGCAGTCCAATAAATTATTAGGATTTAAATAAATGTAACACCAATCACACTAGATAGATTATCAGATTTCACCCTCACAATATTTACTAAAGCAACATTTATAGGATTTATTAAATCATGCTTGAGGTAAATCATACTTGCAATTAAACAGTCCCCAAATCAGAAAAACAAAAGCTGTTTTAAGAAGCCAGAGAACATAATTAATGATTCACTATAAATAACATTAAAGTGATATAAATAAATTTATTTAACATAACCACACAGTCGAATTTATTAGCAGTCAAAAATCCCCAATCCAAGCAAGAATTGAATGCATTTCTTCTTTAAGGAGAACAGGAACCCAAGATATAATATCAGCAGCACACGTCATTTTCAGATCCAGAATCAATAAGATATAAGTAAGAGCAACCTGCTAACCTACTGATAAAAGCTAAACCAACTTCACCAAAAGCATACAGTGCCAAATTATCAAGATTTGTCAACTAAAACTTATCAGAATTCCATAACGGCACACACGAAAACATATATGCCAAGCTCTGTAAAATTAACGATCTTGTAATAAAAATGAATGCAGGAAAGATACTAAGGAAAAAAAAATCGCAAATTTGGGCACAAAGAATCAATAGATTATCTGAGAGGCAGTAAAAAAAAAAAAGAATTTAAGAAAAAGTAGAGGGGATAAAAACATTTTAATCAATTAAGTCGTTCTCAGTAACACGGCATCTTGTACATGCAAATTACAACCCTAACAAAGACACAGCAACATCATAAAATGATAAAGAACTTACATATTAAATTCATTAGCATTTCTAAGGAGAAAAACTAAACAACCGAAAGGCATCGAATTCCTTATAACCTCGTCACAATAAACCAAACAAGCGCCACTCACTCTGCAGCAACGTCCGCCACAGGCGCTCTCAGCTTGGGAGGCCTTCCCCTCCCTCTTTTCACACCAGCAACCGCCGGCTTCAAGCCGGAAGACTTAACTCCCGTCTTTTGAACAGAGGCCACCGCCGGCCGGTGCTTCTTTGGCGGCCGACCGCGGGGGCGGGGAAGGCCACTAGCTGCCTTGGCGATGGCGGCAGCGAGAGGATCTTTAGGCTTCGGCGGCCGGCCACGTGGACGCGGAGTTGGCGGAGACACGCCCGGCGGCAACGGCTGCTTTGGCTTCGGCGGGCGTCCCCGTCCACGGCGAGGGGCCGAGCTGGGGTCTGCCTTCAAGTAGCTATTTTTGACAAAAAGAAGCTCGCCGCTCTCCTTCATCTTCAAAAGAGCGTCCGAGAGCGCCGCCTCGTGTCCCTCCGGCAAGCTTTCACTATATGTCGTCTCTATGTACTTTGATATATCGGACTTGTTCAATCCCTCCTTCTCCCCACCCGCAGCGATCGCAGCAAGTATCCACTGCATAAAAAAAAGAAATGAATTCAAGCTCAAAACTTGGATACTTGACACCCATATCAAGAACTGACGAATTAATTAATTAAAAAAAAACAGGGCTTTGATTACCTTTGGATAGGACGGATGTGAGGTCGATTTGTTCTCCTCCTCTGTACTAGCCATTGAGGAGTGAGAAAAAATAGATAGATAGAGCAGAGGAAGAATGAGTATTCTGTCAAGACTTCAAGATTTGTTATGGCGAAGATGGTGAGAGGATGGGACGGCGATTTTAAAAGGTGGCAGCGTAACGATGGACGATAAATAAATAAATATATATATATATTTATATATATATATATTTATACATAAAGAACTTTAAAAAAAAAAAAAAAGGCAACGAAATAAAGGAGGGGATAACACCGAGCCAAAGGTGTTTCAACTAGGAGTAAAATTGACGGTGGAGATCTTTCGAAGACTTCTCAATCGGAGGACAGGGAGAAGGTAGAAGATGGTCACGCGGATCGCTGGCGTGGTAGCCTCCAGATCACGCTTTTCATCTCTATTACACGTTTGCCCCTAAAACAATAGAAGAATTACAGCCTGGGTCAGCGGGTCTATTTGATTCTGAAATGGCTTTTTTTGTCATTTTATAGCTGACGTGGAATACCCAATTTCAAATTTTGAATTTGGTTAGGGGAGAACACCGAAAGTGACTTATGGAATAACCTCATGCAGCTCGCTTGTAAGTATAAAGATACATAAACGTTAATAACCCTTTGATTTGCTTTGAAAGTTGTGCTATCAATAATTGGTAGTGTTGTCAGTGCGCCAACTGTATAGTACACAGCAAGTACTAAAATTAATAAACAATCCAACGGCTGTATGCCCATATTAACCTTTTTGAAAGTAGTTTTTAGTTGCATAAGATTTTGTGCGGCGTTTGGTGTTAAGATAAGTAACCAATTGGTGGGACTTGTCCGCACAGAAAGCCATGTGGGAGCGTAGGGAGATTCGGTGGAGCTGTGCACTGTACGGCGAGAGAGAACCTCATCCACACTTGCGAGCTAATGGTAAGGCTGAAGATGAGTGACGGGTTAGGACTTAGGACTACAAATATGGGAAAAATGGCATAATAAGTATTTTGCTCGGTAAGAAAATTTTTTGAATTTATATTGAAATTAGGATAGCTTATGATATCATTTATAAATATTAATTATGATATAAATTTGAATGATGTGAAATATATCATTATATAAGATCAATGAGAATATTATTGCACGTTTTTTTTTCTATAAATAATATTTTAAAAAAGTACTTGTTGCGTCCAGGAGTATTCACGACGGTAGAGATATAAAGTTTAATGCCTTAGCGTTGTACAAAAATCCAGCACGCAATCAGATAAGAGAGTGTGTAGCATTCATAGGAGACACCAATATTTTTACGTGGAAAACATCTGAAAATGGGGAAAAACCACGGGGACCTAGCCCAGTTTGAATGAATCCACTAGTATTGCAATTGATTACAAAT
This sequence comes from Dendrobium officinale, assembly GCA_019514585.1. Lineage (NCBI taxonomy): Eukaryota > Viridiplantae > Streptophyta > Magnoliopsida > Asparagales > Orchidaceae > Dendrobium > Dendrobium officinale. Next base: position 7,440,004 of record CM033692.1, on the reverse strand, counting down.
CATGTCCTTCCTTGGGAGAAGGCCTTAGCTTGATGTACATTTTATAGAGTACATTACATTATGTGAATACAAAGAATCACTATTGACGAGTTCATTTGGTCGGGAGGACTATAGTTTGGTGACGGAGGTTAGAAAGACTGTAGTCTGCGGACGACGTAAGTCAGGAGAACCGTAGTCGGCTGGTGACGGAGGTCAGAAGGATTGTAGTCGGCGGGCGATGGAGGTCAGAAAGACTGTAGTCGGTAGGCGACGTAAGTCAGAAGGACCATAGTCGGCTGGCGACAGAGGTCGGAATGACTATTGTCTAACGACGAAGGTCAGAAGGACGGCATCAGATAGAAGTCCAACAATGGAAAGAAATCCATCTTCGGATAGACATCCAGTGAAAGTCCGATAACCGTTAGAAGTACGGTGTCGGGTAGAAGCTTGGCAATGAGTGAAGGTCTGTCGTCGGGTAGAAGTCTGACGTCTGTTGGTGGCCGAGGAGAACTCCGGTATCACTTGGGCGGAGTTTCGGCGTCAGGAGGGAATTCTGTCGGTACTTGGGCAGAATTTCAGCATCCCGTGGAAGTCGGTCAGAACTTCTGGCGTCCCGTGGAAGTCGGGCAAAATTTCAGTGTCTCGTGGAAGTCAGGTAGAAATCCGACGTCATTTGGAGTTCAGACGGAACTCCGTCAGTGGTCGAGGAGGGGTCTCTTCCCTCCTATTCTTCTCTTCCCCTCTTCCTCTTGCTTGGGCCCCTCTCATGAGAAATGAGGGGTTTATTTATAGATTTTCTGGAGTGTCATGTCCTGTAAATAGGTGAGAGAACAGGGGTGAATCGGGAGTGGTTTGAATGAATGACCGATATTGAATCCCTTGATCGTGGACCATTCATCAGACATTTGAAGGTCTTAATGATATCATAATTCTTTAATCTTGGGCTCATTGGATTCGACTCGTCGATCCGCTCGATTCGATTATAAGCACATCATATTTGAAAACCATTTGGTAACTCAAATTGTGGTTCGAACCTTCCAACAACGCTTCGGGTCCTTGATGAACTTTATTTGGCTTGGATTAAGTCGAATTTTGTGTCGTTGGGTTCGTATTTCCGAGACGATCCGTTCAACTATAAGTTTGCTGAAATTGGAGTTCAGACGGTCTCTGAATTAATTTTTGAAGTTTCCAACTTGATTTTTGCTTCGAGATTCGTGCCCGATCAAGATAATTTTCTGATAACATATCAGTACTTTATTCAAAAATATATATAATATATAACTTCAATAATTTTGTAGAGTTTGAATAAAGTGAGATGACTTGAAAATTGACTTCTTTTTTATCAAGATGTATAATCATTTTACTCGTAAGAAAATTTTGTTTGGTAGCTACTCCTCTCTATAATTATAGTTGTTTATACTTCAAAGATGTTCAATGATACAAAGGCCCTATGAAAAGTCATATATGATTTAAACAATAAGAGCTCGAAATTTTAATTGATGTAGATCCCATGAGAGAGCTAGAGAAAAACTTATTTCTTCTTTAGAAAATCTCCTGACTTCAATGACATTAATTGTTTTTTAACTTAATTGATTTAATCTCCAAACATCTGCTCTTTTCTATGCAGCATAATTATATATCCGCATAAACTTTTGTAGGTGTTTAGCAGATGCTGGTAGGTTCATGGCGAAGAAACCCACCCTTAAAGGGGGCCCACCTAAAGAATTCGAGTAAATATTCGAGAGAAACTACTCGTCTTGACCTCATAGGAAACTTGCCTAGAGTGATAAGCAGACACTACTCGCCTAGAGCTCTCCCTATAATGAGAAAATTCAGAGATTCCTCGTTAAGCTAGCAACTTGGCACTCAACATGTACCTGGACTACTACATCAATCACTCGCTTCCCCTTAGAGTGACCTCAGAGACTTGCTATCTCCCATATCGACCATCCTCACTAGACTCAAATATTGGAAAGTGCCTATTCACGCCCTTAACTTTCCTCATCATCGCAATCTAACTCATAGCTCTCCATCCCTATGATAACACCTCACTTGCCTCCCTCTTCTTAGGCAATCCAAGGGCTCAACACAAGTCATTGGCAATGTCTACAAACTTGCCACCCATCGATCCCTTTTCATCTCAGCACTCACCCATAGACTCTTCAGACACACATAACCAAGCCTACTCCGCATCACTGAGCTCTCCTAGGAGCAACTCATTGTAGCCTTCCAACCTCCTTCGATTAATCAGGTGGTTACATGTGTCTAAGGCAATGCATATTATTATATCGATGCTCTACGTAGTGTTATACTCTTTTACTTTTTTTTTATATAGCCTTTCATGTTGCCCTTAGAACTCTCTTACAAACATAACACAACATTTATTTAGAGAAAAAAAATAAAAAATGATAACTAGCACCGCAGTGCTTAAAATAATGGCATCGTGACACCCCTTAAGTGAACTAGCACCTCGATGCTAAAGCTTTTGCACCGTCGCGGCGCTTGCTAACGTAGATCAATTACTTAGTGAACAGTCACGCCTCTTCATTGATAGAATATGTCCCTTATAAATTACTACTATAACACCATCATGATGTGGGCATTGGAGCGTTGCGGCGCCCAAAGTGCAAAAATGGTGTTAAAGCATGGAAATTTGTGGTGCCTTGGTATTTGAAAATATAGAATATGGCACTAACAAAGTTGACTTTCTAACACCATAACGTTGATAATGCTGCATCGCTTTCTATGTTGGGACTACAATGCTTGCAAAAAGAGAACTTGGCACTGCCATGTCAGAATTTGAGCGCCTCAGAGGTATTAAAGGTAGCGCTACAGTGTTGAATCTTCAAACGCTGTGGCGCTGAGAGTTACTTACATTTTCTAAATTTTTTTTATTTTTTCATGTATATAAATAACTAAAATAATATATTTTTACTGAAAGTAAAATACATTAAATAATATATAATCTATACTTATCAAAGATCCATCACGTAGATAAATAAGAGAGAGCAGTGCAAAATCCATAAGAGACACCAGAATTTTTATATAGAAAATCCTAAAAAAGAAAAAATCACATCGTCTTAAATTGAAATGATTCGACTAGTGTTTGTCATTAGTTACAATGGATTTTCTTATATGGGGGAATACATTGACTCAATGTAGCAAATATAAATGATATAAAGCATATTACATAGTTGGAGTTGGAAGAATCCAATGACATGAGAGATGTTCTCAAGAGAATATTGGTATGTTCTTTTGGTCGATAGAATCATAGTCGGGCCATATAGGTCCAGGACTGTGGTTGGTCAACTGAGATCGGAGGGACTATTATCGGTAAGTAGGGGAGGCTAGAAGGATCGTAATCGACTAGTGAATTAGGTCAAAGGGACCATTGTCGAGTAATAAAGGTCGAAGGGATCGTAGTCGGTTATAAATAAAAATTAGACGAATCACAGTAAGCGAGCAATAGATGTCAGTGGGAGATTGTGGTCAGAAGGATCGTAATTAGGTAATGGCGGTCAGAGGGATTGTATTCAATGGGCAACAGAGGTCAAAAATACCATATTAGATAGGTGACAAAGATTGGAGGAACAATTTTAGGGTTATAGTGGTTAGAGAAATCATAGTCGATGGGTGACCAAGGTTGAAAGGACTGTAGTCAAGCAATAGTGGTTGAAGGACCATTGTCGGTGGGTAATTGAGATTGGAAGGATCGTAGTTGGGACGATAATGATCTGAGGATAGTAGTTAGTGGGTGATATATGTCAAAAGGATCATAGTCGGGTGACAATGACCCGAGGAAAGTAGTCGGGCGACATTGGTTCAAGGACCATAGTCGGTGGGTGATAGAGGTCAGAAGAATCATAGTTTGGCGACTAAGTTGGAAGGAACCATTATTGGGTGATGAAAGTCAGAGGAATCATAGTTTGTAGACGATAGAGGTTGAAAGAACCATAATAGGGACAACTAAGGTTGAAGGGACCATTGTTGGGAGACGGAGGTCGGATGGACCATAAACAACAAGCAACGAAGGTCAAAAGGATACTAGTCAAGAGATTGAGGTCCAAACAACTATTATCGAGTGATAGAGGTCAGAGGCACATTAGTCAGTCAACGATGCTCGGAGGGATCGTAGTCAATAGATGAATATGGTCGGAGAGACCATAATCGACAGAGGAATGTGAACATTGGGACCATAGTTAGTGAGAAATAGAGGTCAGAAGAATTATAATCAACAATAGTGATTTAGGGACCATAGATGGAAGGTGAAAAAGGTTGGAGTGGATGCATGATGGTGGTGGCCAGACAGAGGTTCAATGGCGATGGTCTGTTAGAGGTCTAATGGTGATAGTCTGGCTAAGGTCCTGCTGTGACAGTCAGTTGGATGTTATTCGATGATCTGCCAATGAAAGTTTGGTGGTAGCAAGCAAGCAACGAGGGTTTGCTAACGGCGATGTTTGAGAATTCATACTTTAGAGCTCTCTTGAATATTTAATCCAATGTCCAAGCCCCAAAAGATCCCCCTTCATGCAAGAAGAGGGTGTCCATTTATAGATTTTGAGGGCAGCAAGCTCTTTAAATTTGAAGAAGATCTAAGGCCAATTCGAAGTGCATCATCGAATGACCCATATTGATTCCCTCGATCATAACGCGTTTGTCAAGCATTTAAGTGTCTTAATGATGTTAGAATTAAACGATCTTAGGTTCGTTGAATTCGTCTCATCGAGTCATTCGATTCAGCTATAAGCGTGTCATATTTAGAGATTATTTGACCATTCAATCAATATTCTAAAGCTTTCAAATATAGATCAAGTCATCGATTTGGGCCCATTTAAGCTCGAATTGAACTGATTTTAGTGCCATTGGGTTCATCTTATCAAGACATTCAATTTGAGCATAAGTTTGCTAAGATTGGACTTCAAATGGTCCCTAATTTAGTTTTGAAAGTTTTCTATTGAGATCTACCTTGAGATTCATACCTAATCAAGACGATTTTTATAACATATCAATATTACTTTTTCTTATTTAGAACATTATGAATTTTTTTAATAATAAGCGAGTTATGGAGCTTAAACCCACCTACATTTCTTAGTGGATGCCTTTAAGTTATTGGAGTATATATCTGAAGAGAACCATCCTATCCATCCTTAATAATTTTCTTGACTTCTCAATATCTCTTATGTAAATTTTTCTTATGAGAACAATATTTATTTTGTTGTTTTTTACCCTTTAAGAAAACAATTATTTTAGTAGATGAACTCGTAAAATTAGGGCTACAAACGAACTGAACTGAGCCAAGCTTAGGCATTTTCAAGTTCGAGCTCGTTTGTAAAAAACGTGTTCAACCTTGGTTCGAAGCTTGTCGAGTTTCTTCAATAACTGTTCGAGCTCAAGCTCTTTTAAAAATGAGTTTTTCGAGTTCGAGCTAGTTTAACTTTAAGCTCGTCGAGCCTCTAATCGAGCCGCTCGTTAAACGAGCTGAGCCAGACTGCAAACCTCAAGTTTTTTTTTTTAAATCGAACCAACCTACTTACAAAAGCTCACCCTGACTACCATGTTTTTTTTGGGTTTTCTTGTGGCCATAATGGAGAGAGAGAGAGAGAGGCAGGTGGGCGGGAGTTAAAAATACAAAACGAGGATAGAGATAGAGAGGCAGGAGTTTAAAAAATTTAAAAAAATGATAATTTAAATATTGAGTAACTTAAAAAAATATTAATAAATTGTTGTATCCTGGAATATTTGTGGAGATAGAGAAATATAAAATTTAATGTCGTAACTTTATACAAAGATCCATCACACAATCAAATAAAGAGAGGGTGTAACATTCTTAATAGACACCAGAGTTCGAATGAATCCTCTAGTTATTGCAATCAATTACAAATGAGGCCCTTCATTAGGGGGAAGGCCTTAGTTTTATGTACCAAATATACATCATACATAGCACATTACATGATGGAAATTGAAAGAATCAGTATTGACATGTTTTTGTTTAGTCGGCAAGACCATAGTAGGCGAACGACAGAAGTCGGAAAGACTGTTGTTTAGCAACGGAGGTCAGAATGACAGTAGTCACCGAGCCACCGAGGTCGGAAAGACGGTTGTTGGCGGTTAAGTGGAGGTCGGAAAGGCCTTTCTCGGGTGGAAGTCCAACAATAATTAAAAGTCGGGTGGAAGGATGGTGTTAGTTGGCGGCCAGGCAGAATTCCGGCATCAGTTTGTGGCTGGGTAGAATTCCGGCGTCAGTTGGTGTTCGTGCATAAATCTGACATCCGTCAGTGGCTGGGCTGATGTTCGGCGGAAAATCAATGGCTAGGCTGAAATCCGGTGATGCCCGAGACAGGAGTCTGGTGGCAAGAGAACTCTTCCTTCTCTTCTTCCCTTTCCTTCCTCCGCCTTCCATGAGGAATGAGGGATCTATTTATCGTTTTATGAGAGTGGCATGCCATTAAATAGGAGGGAGATCAAGGGTAATTTGGGAGTGGTTTGAATAAATGGTTGATGTGGATTCTCTTGATTATAAACCGTTTATTTGGTATCTGAAAGGTTTAATGATATCATAATTTGACGATCTTGGGCTCGTTGGATTCGACTCGTCGAGCCGCTCGATTTGACTGTAAGCATGTCGCATTTGGAAACCGTTTGGTCATCCAAATTATGATTCGAACCTTCCAAATTTGCTTCAGGTCTTTGATTTGGACCCATTTGAATTGAGTTGAATTTGATGTCGTTGGGTTCGTATTTCCGATACGTTCAGTTCATCTAAGTTTGCTGAAATCGGAATTCAGATGATCCCAAATTTAATTTCTAAAGTTTCCAACTTAATTTTGCTTTGAGATTCATGCTCAATCATGACATATCATATCATATATATATATATATATATATATATATATATATATATATATATATATATATATATATATATATATATATATATATATATATATATATATATATATATATATATATATATATAGTTAAAATAGCGTTAGTTTATAACTTATAATAGTTAAATAACATTAAAATATCTTTTAAACATTAATTTAAAATAAGTTTAATAACATTAAACTAAATTATCTTATTAGTCAAATAAGATATACTATTTATTTTTATTTAAATAAGACATAATCGAGCTTCTTAACAAACATATTCACAAGCTCTAAATGATATTGTTCGTGAATATTAATGAGTTCAACCTCAGATTGCTCAAGATTATTTATTTAGCTATTGAGTACTGTTAAAATTGTTTAAATTTATTCATTTATCTTATCAAACGAACATAAAAAAACTCTTATCAAATCAAATCACGAGAAACTCATTAAATACTCGATTCATTTGTAGCCCTACGATCTCATATGAATGAATATGCCGTTTACAACTCTGATTGTGACAAGGAGTAATTCTTTCCCGATGTTGACCAGCAAATTTCTTGCTGACATGACCAAAATTATTGACCGGCGTACTTGATTTTCAACAGGTGTAGTGGCCTCACGTCCGAGGCTCTCAATCGGCAGTTCAAACTCAGAGGGGCTAATGGAAGGGGAAAATTATTAGGTTCGGATATCGATACGTTCGGTGTCTAATAAAATATTGACAAGTAAAATATATATTTGTCTGCTAAATTTTAAGTCAAGCGCATCAAAAGCACATGTAAAGTGCAGATAAAGCGCAGTAAAAAAACGTAGTCAAAGCACAATTTAAGCGAAGTCCACGCGACAAATTTTAATTGAATATTCGGATCTATTTTTAGATCCGCTATCTCGACCTAATAATTTTCCAATGGGAGGAGATATTTCAATGAGAGTTTACTGAATTGTAGTAATATATAATATATTTAAGAATTTCTTTTGGTAAAAAAAATTAATATAATATATTTAAAATATTTTTAAAGGTTTAATTGAGTGTATTATGATTATTGGAGATTATTTTTTTATATTTAATTTGAAATAAAATTTATTTAATAAGAAAATATGAGAATTATAGCAATATGGTTGCTTGCCTGTGCTAGTGAGGTAGGGTGGTGTTTGGTGACGACGACGGTTTCAATCGCGGTTGGTGGTTGTAGTGGCGGCATATTTTTAAAGCATTTGAAATTTGATTGGTTGAGTGAATTTCAAATTCATTGAAAAACGAACTAGATACAATATTTCAAAATTTTATGATGATTTAGCTTTTCTTCCAATCAAAGCATCTAAAAATTCAAATCATTGGATTTGATTTAATATACATTTGAAACATCATAAAAATCTTCTTGGCCGTCGCTGTCAAACCATCACCTAACGGCCACCATCAAATCGCTTGACCACCATCGTCGAAACATAGCATAATCACAATCCTCCAATCATTATCATCTGAATACAGTTGTCTGACCACCTTCATCTAAGTGTGGCCCTCGGGCAGACCACAATGTCGCAACTATTGCCTTCAATTCTCATACTGCTATCACTTGACTACGATCCTTTGACCTTTATCAATCGACTATAGTCCTTCATTTTGTTGCTCAATAATCTTCCTTCGACCATCATTGTCCATCTATAATCCTCCGATCATGATGTAGTGGATCGTCGGAAGATCAAACCTGCAAGAAGGATTTCAAGGAGTTCCCAATCCAGGGAAGAAGAAGAGAGCTTTCTCAAAGCTTCAAAAGGGTTTATATCATTCAATGACCTCAAAACCTTACATGAGACCTATTTAAAGAGGAAAATAGAAGTATCTAGAGTAAGGAAGGTAAGCTAGTCCCTAAGCACAATAAAAGCTAAGATGTTCCTACATCAGATCACCATCAACCAACTACAACCCTTTAACATTTAACCACTATCATCTTATGATGGTCCTTCGACCACTGCATCTTATCTATTGTCTTATGTCCTCTATTGCACGACTACGGTCCTATAAACATTGTCGACCTATTGCTATCCTCCAACCAAAATGTCCCTACGTCACCATTGTCTAACTATAGTCCTTTGACCTTTATAAGCTAACTACAATATTTTGACCATCATCAATCGACTGCGATCCTTTAGCGCCCGTCTCTTGACTATAGTATTCTGACCACCATTGTTTGACTACGATCATTTGACCTTCATTGTCAAACACAATATTTGACCACTATTGCCTAACTATGATCCTCTCTCATAATATTTTTTTGTCATTGTTGCCTGGCTACACCAACTCTAGCTAACCTCTTCATTTACCATCACAAATAATGTCAATGTTTGCCATTGTTTGTAAAATCGACGCATGCCATCAACACCAATTCTAATTCTCGATGTCAGCATTGGATTTTATGCTAGACTAATTGGCCTATGGTTTCCTCTTCTCAAAGGAGTACAATCAAACAAACAAGAAAATGATTTCTTAAAGACATCTCCCATGCCACAGAGCTCTTCCAACTTCAATCACATAATATGTTATATATATTGTATTTTTATTACATTAAATCAATGCCTTTTCTTGAGGTAGAACATCATTTACAATTGATGACAAATACTACTAGAATTGTTTATAATTAGATAGGCCTCATAGTAAAAAAAAGAAAAAAGAAAAAGAAAAAAAGAAAAAAAGAAAAGATAGGCCCGCTAGTATTTCCATTTCTTGGTTTTTCACATAAAAGCTCTTGAGTTTCTTACTTGTACTCTCTTATCTTTGTGTTTATGGGTGTCAATATTTGACTCGACCCGAAACCTAACTAAAAAATTTTTGGGTTCGGATCAACCCTCAAACAATTTAGCAAACGGGTTAGATTCATGTTCAATATATTGACCTATTTTTAAAATCAGATTGGGCTCGAGTTGACGCGAAAATCCAAAGGTGACCCGAATGCAACCCGATTTTAATTAAAACCTAGGGTTTAAAGCATGAGACACGACTTGGCGACTGTCTCATTCAGTCGTTCTCATTCTCAAACTTCTATTTTCAACTTTGTTTGTTTTCTTCTTGCTCGTTTTCTCTCGTCGGTTCTTCAATATATGCCGGTGTCTACAAGCTACATCTCACAACCTCTAGAGACTTCTCCAACGAACTCTCAATCCAATAATTTTTAAATTTTTTCTCTCTTTGCTTATTTTACATTTTAAGGTTTTTAACTATTTTCATATTGATAGTTTTGGAACTTATATGTTGGATGTAATTCCAAGTTTTTCACCTCAATTTTCACAAACATGCTGATGCCAACATCCTTTAAGAATTTTAGGTTTTTTTTTTTAAAGTTTTAGGGTATATGATTTATATTATGCTCTTTCCTCTAGAAATTATTATTGAATTGTTACAACTTGCAAAGATATAGAGTATGCTTTTTCTGGTATTTTGGTTTAGGGTGAATGATTTTGATCTTCTCAATTCTCATATGTGCTGACTACTATTGTATTATTATTGTTATGCACTTATGCTTCTCTGATAGTCTAGTTTAAAATGGTGAATGCTTCAGCCCTTCTCATGATCTCATCTATGATGAGTGGTGGAGTGCTGACAGCTATGATCTTATGGTTATGCACTTATGTATTTTTAGTTTTAAACTTTTAATGCTTCTCATCTCTGCTATGGTTATCAGGTTAAGCACTTATGCAACATACATTTAAAGCTGAGAAGTTTTATTGATTTGTAATATTCTGTGATTAATATATGTAATTCTATTTTGACTCAATTCATTTGAGTGAGTTAGATATACTAGATTTTAGACCTACAATGTCATTGGTTGTTTGTCTTTTTGATTTGTCTTATCTCTAAGGCTTTGTTTGGGACGGCTTTTTTATTGCTTTCTAAAATGGAGTTTTAGTACAAAAATAAAAAAATTTGTACTAAAACTCCGTTTTAGAAAGCAATAAAAAGCCGTCCCAAACGAAGCCTAAGTCAATGCACTTGTGTAGTTTACAACCCTTTGAGATGAATGCTATGGATAAACTACAGGAATATAATGACTCAATGAGATTTTGTTGCTTTGAAATGCCATGATGTTATATTATAAGTTCCTATAATGGTATAGTATCATGTAGTGAAAGGTTGTTTGGGTTTGTGATTGATGGTTATAATTTATAAATTGCTATATATCGTGTATACGTGATTTTTTATGATTGTGCAATCGAAAAAGTAATTCTTCAATTTTGATGATGATGAATGATGAGCACCACTTCTTTTCAATGTTCTTTGCTATTTAATATGTATGTTTAGGTTGCACGTTGATAGTTGTGCTGAAGACATGATTTCTTTTGCATTAACAAATCATAATTCAAAGAAATATTTTACTTTGTAATTATGTTTAATTTCATTTGTTAGATGGAGGACTCCAATACCATCATTGAAAGTACTTCTTTTCTTGAAAATGTACGAGTTGTTAGTGATGGAATTGAAATTGAAATAGAGAATAATGAATTTGATGATGTTGATATTGGTGATATCAATGGAAAAGAAAAAGATGGGGTAAAAGTTCTTAAGAAAACAAGAAGGATGACCTCAATTGTATGTGGTCATTATGAGATGTTAACCTAGCTGTTGATGACAAACAAATATGAAAATGTAGAAAATACGGTGCAATTAATCAATGTGACAGTAAAAATGGGACAAATAATTTAAAACGTCATTAGCATGTTTGTAAGAACTAAGAAGAGAAATACCCGTGATATAGGCCAGCTAATTTTGCAGTCGAATTCTAGCTCATCAATTTCCTTGGCCGATGTTAAGTTTGACCACCAAGAGTTCCATGATCTATTCACTGCTTGCATTATTATGTATGATCTGTCATTTCAGTGTGTTAAATGAGTCGGTGTACGTGCATTACTTGAGGAATGAAGGGAATTATTACATGATCTACCAAGGGAAGATGAACTTCAACTAGTTGACTATCTATGCCTATGCAGGCATCTAAAATCTGAATGGTTTTGCACAGAGAGGAATTTCTACAGCTCACTACTAGTTGCAGCTTTGCTAGTGCCTAGCAATGGGCCAATGACTCGTTCTTACATCTTTACTTTATACTTTATTGGTTAATTTGCTGCTACTACCTTTATTATTATTTATTAAATTTATTTGCTTCTGCTACTGCCTTTAGTATTATCTATTTGCTGTTGCTACTGTCTTTAGTATTATCTATATACTGGTTTAGTTGCTGCTGCTACAGCCTTCGTTATTATCTATTTATTAGTTTGTTTGCTGCTGAGACTGGCTTCAGTATTATCAATTTCCTATTTTATTTGCAGCTGCTACTGCCTTTATTATTATTTATTTGTTGCTGTTACAGCCTTTACATAAGTTTAAGCTTCATTTGGGACAATTTTTTTATTGTTTCTTAAAGCAATTTTTTAATAAAAAAATTAACCGTCACAAATAAAACCTTACTCAAATAGCATGACAGCATTTATGCAAAAGAAAAAGAATTTACATTCCTTCAAACCAGAAAGTCATCTAAGGAACATCATCACTAAGTAGTCACAACTTGCATCACAAAATAAGATTACTATGTATGAGGAGATAAGCATAAACTACATTACTGATTCATCACCAGTTCATCCAGATTCCACAATCAGGATCCTATAAATATTTTTCATAAGCTTCTAACAAATGCTTAATACGAGATGAGGATGCTCAGGTGGATGAGTGACTTTGCCTTTAAAGATAGGATACGAAATGAGCATATACATAAAAAGATTGGAGTAGCTCCAGTGGAAGATAAGATTAGAGAGAGCCGTCTTAGATGGGTTGGTCACATAAAACGGCGGCTTTCCAATGACCCGGTTAGGAAAGTAGAGGTATAAGATTTGAGTTATGTTAAGAAAGGTAGAGATAGACCTAAAAAGACTTGGCTAGAAAATATTAGAAATGATTTTTCTTTATTAGATTTAAACGAGAATTTGACTTTTAACTGGACATAATGCAGAAAAAAGATTCATGTAGACGACCTCACTTAGTGGGACAAAGGCTTGATGTTGTTGTTGCTTCTAACAAATGCTTGTATGATAAAAAAAAAAAAACAACTTTATCAAAGTATTTCCACTCTCCACTAACCAAATCTTCAAAGGAGCTCAGAATCCCTGCACTGATCACACACAAAACCAGCAGAGGACAAAGCTTGAGCATTCAAGTCTTGCCTGCAGCATGGCCTATTACATGTATCACATTTTGGGAGCTGAAGCCAGCAGCCAGCACACAACACATGTGGGCAGGCTGTATCCTCTCCAAGCTCATCTTCGTCGACGCAGCCTCCGCATTCCTCGCACCTTGCAATGCAGAAGAAGCAACCTCTACATTGGCTCCACCTGTTCCTCATTGTCCTGCAGTTTGCATTATATCAAATGACGAAGAGCATTGGAAACTAGCCAAAAAGAGTTCTGAAGCTAACAAGCAAGCTTGTTGAGGATTAGCATTTTAAATGTGAAGGTTCCTCCTAGCAACTGAGGAAGAATGGCTAGCTATATCGAGAGGGTAAGCTGGACTTTGGGTTAGCTGCAGGATAATGCTAGTAATATAAGAAATATTTTCAGAAGGAGAATATTAAGCTAAATAACTTATTAAATTTAATTTAGAATTAGAATTCACTTATTCTTTTCCACCAGAAAAGCTTTTGTGCTGTACAATATACACGGTAATACAACCCGTCTATATTTTCTTTAGGTTATTTGGTTTCTTTCGTTTCTACGCTTACAGATATTCCAGGAGAAAAACAATACAATATACAACCTCACCGCAAAAATAAAGAGTTTTTAATAGATTAAGGTTTCGTTTGGGATGGCTTACTGCTTTCTGAAACAGCTTTCTAGTACAAAAAAATTAATTTAAGAAACTTTCGTATAAAAAATATGCTTTAGAAAGCAATAAAAAAGTTGTCTCAAACAAAGCCTAAATGTCATATCAATGGAGTTCAAGCTAGGTTTTCCTCAATTTGAAATCAAAGACTTCAATTTCAACTCGAGCAAAGTCGTTTATGCAATAAAGATATAGTGAGTTCAAGATAACCTTCTCCAAATATATGATTATAGTTGTAAAAAAATACTGATTTATGGAATATAGGTTTCGTTTGAGACAACTTTCTTACTATTTTTCAAAGCAGTTTTCAATACAATTTTTTTTAAACTAGATATTTTTGTATTAAAAAATCTGTTTTAAAAATCAGTAAGAAAGTTCTTCCAAACAAAACCTAGTTAACCATGATGACGCCTTTTACTAGTAGCATGCTTTTCTTTTAGGAAAACCGCCTAACTTTTCAACTTAGTTCACCATATAATGACAAAATCCCAATTTAGAAAGATAAATATTGTTTATTCTACAAAGTAAAATTACTAGGTTAGCAAATTAGCTAAGATTAAAAAAAAAAGGCACCAACCTGCACTCCTCCCTGGTGCAATCAAATACCATCCCCACATTCTTGCACTTGGGGCAGATATCAACATCAATTGGACGTCCATCATCACTGTCAAGAGCAAGGGAGCTCCAACCGCTGTAGAAAGATGCATGAAAAGCTTCTTGTTGTTTGTTTTTGCACAAGAGAGATTTCAGCACGTTAAGATGTTCTCTTTTTATGTTGCAGAGACCGTTGAGTCGAAGACATTCAAGATGGCCCTTATGCTCAGCCAACCGCATGACAGCTCTCACAACACCATCTGCAGTTAAAGCCGTGCAACCAGGAATACACAGCTGCTAAATGTTTTCAATGTTAAAAAACTCAAAATGTATTCATATAACAGAAAAAAATCTGTATTTTACCATAATATTCTTTTCTTGCTTTGCAATCAACAATTAGCCATTGTCAAGCATATCGATACGATTCATTTTCAAATGATCTTTCATCAATAAAGATGTGACATGTCCTTTAAATAATAATTTTGCTGTCAAATGGCATCACATGCAAACAATTACGATTGGGCCCTCTAATTGGGTGGTTTTGCCTCAAATGCCATGATTAAATTACGTAACATCTAGAGCCCGTAAAATTTCCAATGGCTAAAAACCCTTTGAGTGATAGATCATTAGGTACACTTCATAGGATACAAAGTGCTGAGGAAGCTGTATAGAAAGAAAAGAGCATAACACAAAAAGGCAAGAAATAGAGAACCAAAAGGTTTAGAAACCTGTAAAAGTGTTCATAATATTCTCTATTCTCCTATGAGCCCAATTTCTCTCTGTATATTTCTTAGGAACTATATTTCTAAAAAAAAAAAAAAGGAAAATGATATACTATAGTCCTTTAATTAGTTATAGGAGCAGAGAATGATAAGTAGTGGTGGTATAAGTCGTAAGTGAAAGAAGCAAATAGGCCTGCGAAGCTCGTAGTATAACGTGAGTCCGCATCAGTTCTCCCCCACTTCAGAAGAGTCTGCACTCGATAATGTAAGTTTGGTAGCTGCTCCATTTGATAGATAGTAAGGAAAAAATATCTTCAACATTGAAAGTGGCAGAACATCTAGTGGTAAGTCCACAATGTAGGCGTTATCATTAATTATTTGCTTAATTGCAATTGGGCCAGTTTTTCGGGGGCTGAGCTTCGAATAGGTTCCTAACAGGAATCTTTCTCTCCTTAATCGGACCATTACCAGCTCACATGGATGGAAGATCTTTGGACGACAGTGCAAATCAGTATTTCTTTTATAAGAGTCATTAGATTGCTCTAACTTGCTGTGAATATCTTCAAGCATTAGTTTAAAATTTTCAGCCAACCTACCTGCTGCAGCATTATGGCACTTTGGGATGATAGCTAAGTCCACTACGTGATTTGGTGTCTTTGTGTATACTATACTGAAGTGGCACATTCCTATAGACTTGTTAGGCATCTGAGTTGTAAGCAAACTCAGCTTGAATTAAGACTTCATCCCATTGCTTCGTATTATCCTGTACCAAACATCTAAGCATGTTGCCAGGTGTCCTATTTACCACTTCCATTTGTTCGTCTGTTTGTGGGTGGTATGTCAAGCTGAGCTTAATTTCTATCTTGAGCTGCTTCCAAAGCTCCCTCCAAAAATGGCTAATGAACTTCACGTCACAATCTAAGGTAAATACTTCGGGGCAACCCATGAAGCCGAACAATTTCATGGAAGAACAACCGTTCTACTCCAAAGGCGACGCACATTTTCTTATAAGAAATAAAATGGGACATCTTAGAGAACCTTTCAACCACAACTATGATAGAATCGGCGCCTCTCTTTGTATGAGGTATGCCCAATACAAAGTCCATGCTCAAGTCCTCCCAAATAGACATTGGGACCGGTAATGGTGTATAAAGACTTACATTCTAGCAAACTCCCTTGTAGACTTGACATACGTAACATCTTTCAACGAAATAAGTTACATCCCTCCTTAGGTGAGGCCAAAAAAATCGCAATTGCATCTGTTCAACGGTCTTCTCTCACCCCGGGTGTGCTGACAAGCCTCCTCCATGTATTTCTCTAATTAACTGCTGCCACCACACGGAGGACGAAGGGATGCACAGAGAATTGCCCTTGAACAAGAAACCGTGCCTCAATGTATAATTACCAAATGGCTTGTTAGTGGAACAATGTTCCCAAGGTGTGGAAAAATTCTTATCATGGCAGTACAAGTCCTTGAGTAATTCCAAACCAGATATCTCAGTTTGGAGTTTAATAAGCAAGGCCGGCCGTTTGCTACCAGATTCTGACTGTTGGATTTGTATTTCAGGACAAAGCTAATTTTTTTAAAAAATATTACCCACTGAGCATGCATCTGATTGATACTTTTTTTAGTATTCAAATACTGTAGAGCTTGATGATCACTACATAAAACAAAGTCCTGATGGAGCAAATAATGTTCCCATTGCTTAAGAGCTCTCACAACCGCATAAAGTTCATGATAGTAAACAGACCACTTTTTATCTCACGGGACTTAATTCTCACTAAAAAATTCAATGGGTTTGTTGTCTTTGAACAGCACTGCACCAACTCCAATAACTGAAGCATCCGTGTCTAAATTAATCGGTTTGTTAAAATATGGCATAGTGAGCACTGGAGTAGAAATTAAGGATGTTTTGATAGTTTCAAAACTATGTTGCTATTATACATTCCACATAAAGATTTATTGTTTCAAGCAGTCTGTAATAGGCACTATAATTACACTGAATCCACAAATAAATATTCGATAAAAGTTAGCAAACCCATGGAAGATATGAACTTCAGTAAGTGCATGTTGACGAGGACAATCTTTTATGGCGGTAACCTTGCAGGGGTCCATGCTAACACAATTTGCATAAATGATAAAACCCAAAAAATGAACTGATGTTGTGGCAAATTCACATTTGTATTTGTTTAAGTACAATTTGTGCTTGCTTAATAATGCAAAAACTTCCACTAGGTGCTTCCAATGGTCATCAGTAGACGGACTATAGATCAAGATATCATCAAAATAAACTACGCAACACTTACTGAGTAATGGTTTTAGAATTTCATTCATCAAGCACATAAACATGGATGGAGCATTGCATAAACCAAACGGCATTATCTTCCACTCGTATAGGCCATCATGAGTCTTGAAAGCTATATTCCACTCGTCATTGAGCTGTATCTGTATTTGATTATACCCACTGCGCAAATCCATCTTGGAGAATATAATGGCGCTTGTTAAATGATGCAACATATCTTTCAATCTTGCTACATGAAATTGGTATTTAACCGTAATCTTGTTAATAGTTCAGCTATCAATGCATATTCACCATGAGCCATCCTTCTTTGGTACTAATAAAGCGGGCATCGCACAGGGGCTTAGGCAAGGTTGGATCATCTGTTTTTGTATCAAATCATCAACAATTTTTTGAATGGTCTGGTGTTCGGCAAGGCTCATGTTGTAGAGCGGTAAATTCGGTAAGGTGGCTCCCGAAATTAGATGAATTTGATGTTGTATGGACCGCAGTGGAGGGAGCTAGTTTGGGAGGTGAATAGGGGCTACATCCAAAAAATTTGATAGTAGTTGAAGCACTTCCATAGGGTAATGGGAGGGAGGACTTAAAAAAAAAATTCTTCATCCATGAAGACAACAAACAACGCCTTGTTTGCACGCCCTGAATGTAGGAGCGAATTCCCAAAAACAACACATAAAGCAGGTTTCTCATTGTTGTCAGATATAGAGGCGTGTTGTAGATTAGGGAGCAAACACAACTTCCAATTTTTCCATTCAAAAGTGTATGCATCTATACGCCCGTCATACGTAATCCCCATATCGAACTGCCATGAACGCCCAAGGATAAGGTAACAAACATCCATGTCTAGGACATCACACAAAACTTCACAAGTATAGTGTTTCCAATCGAGAAATTCACCCTGCACATGTTGGATACTAGAATTTCCATGCCTCTCTTTACCCAGCTAATCCTATAAGGATTTGGGCTCTTTGTTGTCTTTAAATGCAATGCATTAAAAACATATCGCAAAATGATGTTTTCAGTGCAGCCATTATCAATTAAAAGGTCGCACACCTTATCATTAATCATGCACTTAGTCCCGAAGATGACATTTCGTTATGAAGCAACAGTCTGTTGTAGAGTCAATAACAACTTTTCCAGAATGCAGATTATCGGTTCTCCTTCATCCCCTTCGACCTCCTCATATTCATCATCAATATCACCTTCGGCTGTAGCATGATTGGCTTTGGATTCGCCTTCCAAGAGCTGTAGTTGTTGGCGATTTGGACACTCGTTAGATTTGTGGCCTGGTTGAAAGCACTTCATAGTGTTCGGTTTGGCATATGGATTATCATTGATCAGCGCCTTTGGTCTGCTTGCAAATTTGTTCTCAGTAACATGTTGAGCCTGTCTTGTAGTTGCATTGCTCTTGCTGATTGGTTTGGCAATTGTGGGAATGTGGTTCTTATTGTCAAATGTGGAGTAATAAGTGAAGTGTCACCGATTTGCAAAAACACAAGGTGGGCGATTCAACTATATCTCAGCCTTCAAAGCAAAGTTGAAGCATGTACAATGAACAAATAGAGTTCAGTTCCAACTTGTCTTGAATGGCTTCTTTCAATCCTCCAATATAACGAGCTACAATTTGATTGTTGCGGGCACTAAGGCGGTAGAATTCTTCCATACAATCACTAACGCTTCTATTGCCTTGATAGCAATGCCCGTACTTCATATACAACAACAACACAAAATCAATGGGCAGGAAGCGACCCCAGAGTAACTATTTCATCCGTGACCAACTCCGAATAGATCCTTTACCTTCTTTATACCTGGTTTGTAGAATCTGCTGCCACCACGCACTTGCACCACCTCTCAATTTGCCAATTATATATTTAATTTGCTTGTCAGCAAGAATATCTATATATATTCAAAGAACGTCTCGATGAACCATTCCCAATCAAGGTAATCCTCCATATGTAACCTGCCGTCAAAGAATTGGATATCCATTTTTACAGGAAAGTCCCCTTGTGGCTTGGGTGGGCCTCTGACCCTACACGGCCTTAAATAGGGAACTTCTTCGTCTGCAGAATCAGATATATCTCCCTGATGTTGGAAATTTGCTTCCATGTCTGAAGTCGTGAGTTCAGGTCTATCCACGCGCATCTCTAGATGTGGTTAACAGACGTTTTGCCTCGATGAAGACCCATTCAGCAGTCAAGTGAAGCAACTCAAGCGATGGGTTGCGTATTACCATCGCATTTTAGTGGAGAATGAGTAAAAATTGGCTTTAAGTTCATCTAGTTATATGAGTATACTTGATTGAGTTGTCAACATTGCGTTCTCGCTCTGATCGTCGTTAAGAGCATTTTTCCTGCTGCTTTCTGCCTTGTCAAACACCCCCATCATCAAGCTCTGATACTAATTTGTTGAGGAAGTTGTATAGCAAGAAAAGAACATAACACCAAAATGCAAGAAACATATAACCAAAAGGTTTAGCAACATGTAAAAGTATTGATAATATTCTCTATTCTCCTTTGAGCCCAGATTCTCTATGTATATTTCTTAGGAACTATATTTCTTAAAAAAAAAAAAAAAATGCTGTACTATATTCCTTTAATTTGTTATAGGAGCAAAGAACGCTAAGTAGTGGTGGTATAAGTTGTAAGTAGAAGAAGTAAATAGGCCTGCGGAGTTGGTAGTAAAACGTGAGTCCACATCACAAAGCCCTCTGTTACATATATTTGATTTAAATTTATCCCCTTAAATAAATATCTACCCCCAGTCTCTAAGATTTCGTAAGACAAAGCAACTCAAGCTACCAACAATAATATTTCAGTTAGATTGGGTCGACTACCTCCTCTAGTTAAATAAATTAGGGATCATGATAACCCGTGATGATAGAATAATTGGATCTTGATCGAGACCATCACTATTCCCCCCACTTTCTGCTCTAAATATAAAGTGATAAATTTCAATCCTAAATCAATTAGCTGCTAGTATACACCTAGCACTTAGTGCCTATAGAATGATTAATCTTAATCAAAAAAAATTTTTGGTTACCAAATGGGTAATCAACCATAGAGGCTTGTATCTATGAGAAATTTGGAACTACATCATAAAGTTCTCACAAAATGAGAGCAAAATATCTGGATAACATCTTATTTTCGATAAAAATAACCTTCTAAAAAATTGATCTAAAATACCTAAACTGTCTCAATTGAGGCCGGAGCACGTATTTTTTTTAGGCCGGGCATGTATTTTTAGGGCTCATACATGCAACGCAATGACAGAGCTTAGCCTTGATGGTTGCTCTCTTAATCCTTCAATCTTTTAGAGTTCTCGACATTCTTAAATTGTCTAAAATCTTCTGCCTCAATTTATAGGCAGCTTCAAATTGCATAGTTATCTCATTTATAATTAGTGTTTTCTTCAGTATATTTAGTGTTTTGTTCGCATCACATCCACACAAATCCCATTCCAATCCTTTAGGATTCGCATATGATAGTCCACAACATTATAACTAAATTTCTCACAGTTTTTGTAGGTTTGTCTGCTAATATGAACCTTTATTTATACATAAAATACCCGAATACTAAATCCGTCTTCCAGATGTGTGAGTTTTCATTCGGAAAAACCAAAGACATTTAAATTTAAATACAATTAAATCAAATCAATAATTATCCAAAGAAGCATAATATTTAAATTTAAATATGGTAAACCGTATGTATCCAACAAAACAAACACACCTTGGTGATGTAGGGATTTTGATCAACAACGTGCAGGAGACCGGCGTCAGTGACCCGCCAGCAACGCAGCAATGCTAAGGATTTCAAATTTTCCCTCGCGAAGGATGTAATCCACAAAAGGATGTCGTCACGAATCTTTGTACTGAGCGGCGGTTCGACGATGATGTGGCGCCACAGCGTCTCGTTGGCCGAGATCTCGTCGCTGAAAGCCCTGCACACTTGCCGACATGCGAGGAGATCCGGCAGCCGGAGATAGCCAAGGACGAAGAACAGAGCTCGGTGAGGTTCAGCAGCGTCGCCGGCTGGAATATTGGGGAAGACGTTCTCAGCAGTGGGAGGTGTTTCCATTGACAGAGTGTAGCAGCAGATAAGGCCGGCAGTGGTTAATGCATATCAACGAATTTTATACATTTAAATATGCGATTTTTAAATTTTTTTTATATTTATCTATATATCATATATTAATCTTTCAATTATATCAAAAAAATTATTAATATATTTTATACATTAGAATATTAAACTTAGGGATTTAAATATTATATAAAAATTTTCTTGTTATGTATGATAAATTTCCCAACTATGGTCAATAATTTTGTGTCTACAAAACTTAAATTTTAATCAAAATTGGTCTAAGGGGTCATTTGGTTTGCTAAAAAGAAGGTAATGTAAAAGCAAAGCAATATAAAATAAATTTAATGTATTTAATTTAAAATTATTTAGTTGGGAGTAAAATAAATTTAATAGATTTTTGGGTTAGTTTAGAGTAAATCTCAGTGAACGAGCAATAATCAATGTTAGTGGCAACTGTCGGCGACTAGTGCCAAGCTGTCGGGGCTAGCTAGCAAGAGCCACGGCACATTAAGTTTTTGTTTGGGACGACTTTTTTAATACTTCTTAAAGTAGCTTTTAAGTACAAAAATTTTAATTTTTGTATTAGAAAGCTATTTTAAGATGCAGCATGAAAACCGTCCCAAACGAAACCTAAATTAACTAAAAGAATTTGCGGTGTGTTTAACAATAGATCAAATATAATTATTTTTAAATACATCAAATTCTTATATTGCATTTGAAAATCACCCAACTAAATGCTTAAATTTTGAAATGCACGAATTTAGAATGTTTTTTTTTATTATTATTTTTTTTAGAATGTATTACACTATAAATGCATTTAACCAAACGACACCCAACTTTGCTTGATTTTGAAGATAACTTTTTCAAAATTAATTTAAAAAGCATTACACTATAAATGCAAACAATCAAATTGCAGCCATATTTGCTTGATTCCGATAATTTTTTTTTCAAAATTAATTCCAACAATTTAAATATAAATATAGAAACAATTAAATACTATAGAAAAAAAAATGATTATAAGTAGATAAAAAAAGAACCTTTTTTTTTTGGGAAAGATAAAAAAAGAACTTGATAAGAGCCGAAAAATTACTCTGATATTGAGCAATTTTCAAACAAAAATTATGTTCCATTAAAACCTCCATTCAAGCTGAATTTCTTAAGAAAAATATAATGTTTGAAATCTATTTAATAAGAGTTTTCAATTAGTTGAATACTAAGGCTTCCTTTCTTACTACTTAAAACAATTTTCTAGTATAAAATTTTTAATTTTTATACTAGAAAGCTATTTTAAGAAGCGTAAGAAAGCCATCCCAAATGAAGACTAAGCCTTCGTTTGGGACGGCTTTCTTTCCGCTTTATAAAGTAGCTTCATAGTACAAAAATTTATTTTTTTACTAAAAAGTTGCTTTAAAAAGCAATACGAAAACCTTCGTTTGGGACAATTTTTCTCTGCTTTAAGAAATAATAAGAAAGCCCAAATTAAGCCTCCATTTGGTACGGCTTTTTATTGTTTTTTAAAACAATTTTCTAGAATAAAAATTAAAATTTTTGTACTAAAAAATTGCTTCAAAAAAATAATAAAAAATCATCCCAAACGAAGCATAAATGTAATATAATTGATTTTAAAAAAAACAATGCTGAAATCCTGCAAGAAACAGTTCAATATATACATACATAGCGCGTGATAAATACATTGCATTTAAATCATTTAATTTACTTGAGAAAGATATAAAATAAATTTCGTTTGATTGCTCGGATCAAAATTACCTGAACGGTGCTTTTGGAAGTCCACAAGCATGCTTTTGTGCAGAGAAACATAGAACAAACGATTCTTAGAGTTTGAAATGCATTCTGAAATTACATCAAATGTTTCATTTCAGCTGATGATGGAACTATTAAGAAACAGTTCAGACTCACTGTATTTAGACGCAGAGATATATAAATATATTTGCTTGCAAACCCAAAAGTTGGCTGCGTTCATGGCCGCTGATGATCTAAGGGTTCCACAGCTGTCCTGAAGAGAAGAATGTAAACCTTTTCGATCGAAAAGTACAAGAAACCTCCCAAAGAATGTGTCACGTATGAGCCAAAGCTCGTACCCACAATGCAATGCCATGCTGGGCCATATGAAGAATCAAATTCCTGTAAACACGAGAAATTAAAGCAACCATCAATGTAGAACAGACAGTAAAAGTGCAAATAAAAAAAAAACAGTGAAATAATAAGGAAAATAGGAGAACCAACAATTAAAGGACACCTGGAGGTTGATCAATGGGGAATGGGCAAGCAATTAAGTCGGACAGCATCCGACAGCCAACCAGAACGCGCCACGTTACTTTTTTGCTCGGTACTGGTGCTCGGTACTGCTGTGTATCGGATGCGGTGGCGGGTTCTGATTGGCCACCAAACCATCCGGCGTTCGCACAGAATAATTTCTCAGCAATTAAAGTATGCATGTAACTCCAGATAATTATTGGAAAGTGAGGGAGCAGTTAAAGCTTCTTCATTCATTATTTTTGCATAACCCTAATGCTTCTTAAGAAGGGAGCATTTCTAGTATTACAAAAATCATTAAAACACCTATTAACTATCTAGTACCAATCTAACTACATTAATTACCTAACAATTTACTGAAAAATTTCACCATATTATCCTAGATTCATTAATTTTTCAAAATATTTCTGAACTTTGAAGTTTCATCATGTTATCCTAGGATATAATTGATTGTTTTTGTGTATACTCTTTAGATATATATCCATGGCTATTTCCTTATATTACGTTATCAAGTTTTCAGATAAAATAATCTTATGATCTTTGCAAGGTTATTTTTTTCTTTTAAAGAATATATATATATATTTGATTTGGTGACAATTTTTTAAAGTAGCCAGATATTCTTCACATTTCCTAAAATATATAATAGCTATTATAAGATCATAGACCACTGTGAAATCAGTTCCAGTTTTTTCCCATTATATTTCAATATCCTATTTCATAAACCACCATGAATTCTCTCATATCCCATTCCATTACAACATATAATTCAATTTATATTGCCTCTAATAACCATCATTTCTTCATTAGGCACACACGATAGTCATTCATCTACTTCCCAAAATTTCTTTTTTTAAATAATCATCTAATAAGTCTGAAGAAGAAGAATAAGCACAAACTACATTCATAATATCTTCACCGATAATTATCTTAATCTTTCAACTATTTATCTATTGATTTTTTTTTTTTTCATTCCAATTAATTTTTTGAAAATAGATAGTAATTATTCTCTTCTTATCATATTATCTTCTTCTCATTCAAAGTTCTCAAATTCTATATGATAAATCAAATCTTATATTCAACCAAGTCAACCTTGCTTAATTTTTGCTACAGTTGAGTAAACTTGTGACGCATCACTTAAACCGTGTGTCCTAGCATAGCTTCGCTTGCCTTTCACCACAATCAAATTAAATTGTGGTGCGCAAATATGGATAATGTCTATGCTCATCTTTGTCTACTTCTCACCACTTCAATGTTTATCACATAGAATTTAAAAGTTGCAAAACACCATCATTTTTGCATAAATAAATAAATTAAAAAAAAACGGTTCCTACTCAATGATATGCGCTTTTCTTTTAAGCACAAAATAGCTCAAAAATATAAAATCTATGTCATGAATCATGATATAACAGGGAATCCTTTCCAACTCAATGAACAAATATGAACAGCATTATATCAATGGTAACAATGTATCAGCAGACTTGTATTACAAAATTCAAAATTTATGGACCAGGTTCAACCATAAACAAGAAAAAAAAGGAAGCATAAACAATTATTAGGACTCGAGCAATAAATAAATTAGCATACTTAGTGACAAAAATCAAACATAATGTTACCTTGTTGAGAATTGCAACTTCACCCCCAAATGAGATTTAAGAGGAAAAACTCCCTCCTCCCCCCCCCCCCACCCCACCCCACCCCACCCACCCCACCCACCCCACGTAACAATTCTTATATGGCTAATTTAGTCCCTTGTCAATATAAAACTGATCCAAAAT
This sequence comes from Dendrobium officinale, assembly GCA_019514585.1. NCBI lineage: Eukaryota > Viridiplantae > Streptophyta > Magnoliopsida > Asparagales > Orchidaceae > Dendrobium > Dendrobium officinale. The sequence goes on along the minus strand of CM033692.1, from coordinate 7,414,550 downwards.
GTTAGTTCTATATGGAATCTGATTTTGTTGATCAATTGGGTTGTATTTTTGCCTCGAACCTCAAATTAATTTCTCATGCTCGCTGAGAGGTTGTGGCGTCTCCCCCGCTTGGGTTGATTTTTTTTTTTGTACAACGCCTCAGTACTATGTATCAGAGTGCCCCGAAACTGTGTACTCAATCGCCTTGACACTGTAGAGTTTGCTGAGAGAAACAACAGATAGTGGAGCGCCGCAGCACTACGGGTTTGAGCATCGCAGCATCATGATGATAGAGGCTTGAGCGCTGAAGCCCTCCAAATTGGCGTCGCAGTGCTGCGAGGGGGACTAGACAGTTTTCTTTATTGTTTTTCTGAGGGTGGCGTCCCTTGGTGTTATTTACTTGGTTTTTCCCTTTTGCTTCTAGTGTGAGAATGGTATAAAAGAAGAAAAGCAACAGAGAGTGAAAAAGAAGAGAGATTTGTACTTATTTCTTCCAATTTTCAAAGTGGATTTCTTGGTGTGGTGTGACTCTGACGCTCTGTGGTTTTGTCCTGATTTCAAGTTTTTCTACATTAAATTCTGGTGTCCTTTACTTCCAGCTGCATTTCTATTTTTCTTGTTTGTTTCGTCTCGTGGTTTTACTTCCATCCCCAACACAAAATGATCGCTTCGTGTTAGTTTTGTGTGGAATCCGATTGTGTTGATCAATCCGGTTCTATTGTTGTTGATCGAGCCTGCTAAGGGCAGTGCTCCCCTTGCTTGGGTTTCGGTCTATGTTGCACGGATACGCCTATTTATAAGGCATGCTGTATCGGACATGTATCATATACGGATACGCCTCCGATACGGCACGGATACGTGTCAGATACGGCTTTGCCGTGTCCAATTAAAATATTATTTAAATTTGATCGGACACGCGTATCTCTTGGTACTCGGTACTGCTCGGTACCGCTCGGTACCAAGCAATGCTAGAACTCAGTACTGCTCGGTACTCGGTACCGTCGGTACTTGTCGGTACTGCTCGGTACCGAGCGATACTAGAACTCAGTGCTGCTCGGTACTGCTTGGTACCACTCAGTACCGAGTGAGTACCGAGTGATACTAGAACTTAGTACCGCTCGGTACCGGAACTCGGTACCGCTCGGTACAGAGGGGTACCAAATTTGTTCCGGGGGCGCTACCCCTTGACCCCGCGACCTGACCGGGCAGGTTGAACCCCTCCAGGGGGCAGCGCCCCCTTGGACCCCCGGCATAGGCGCAACATATCTATACTTTTTATTAAAAAAATTTCATGTTTCAAATTCATGTGGATTAATTGTGTCAATCCTTTGTACTTTTAATTAAAAACTTCATCTACTGACAATTTATGTTTTTGTTTATGTTGTTGTACTAAACATTTAAAAATTTAATGCTTACTTTTATTTTGATATTATAAGATACAATGCTACAAATGATGTTGCTTTCATTTTTTTGTCATTTCAAATATTATGCTTTGATTAATTTGTTATTTTTTATGTATGATTTATATATTATAATGCCATATACGCGTCGTATCCGTATCCTGTATGTTTTAGAATTGTCGTGTCCCGTATCCATATCGTGTCGTATCCATGTCGCCATATCCATATCGGTGCAACATAGGTATCAGTGGCCTTGCCCTTGGAATTTCTTTTCCATACAAGCATGGCAATGCTATATGCTAGAGCACTACAATGCTCTAGGCTTAAGCTAGAGACAGAGAGCAGAGCGTTGCAACACTCCAAACCTCGACGTCACCGTGTTGCGAGCCGGTTAGAATAATTTTTCTTCTCTTTTTCTTGTTTCACAAGAGGGTTGCATCCTTTGGTACATTGAAAAACGTCGCTTTATCTACTCCGACTGTAGAATGAAGAGAGTTGAGATGAGAAATAATGAGAGAATGTGAGAAGAGTGATTAGTACAATTTCTCCCAATTTTAATAGAGAACTTCTTGGTGTGGTGTGGCTCCATGATTTTATTTTGATTTCAAAATTTTGCACGTTAAATCCTGGCATTCATTTCCGTTGTTTTTATTTCTTATTTGTTTTGCTACATGGTTTTCTTCCCAACACTTTGGGATTGAATTGGGGTTAATTTTATAAAGTTGAGGTACTAAATTGGGACCAATTTTATATCCTAATTAAAACAAGAGGGATCATTTCAAATCAATTTTATATAGTCAAAAAACTATATTGAGACAATGTAATATTTAGGGACTAAATTGATCACACAAAAATAATTTGGGGACTATTTTGAATTTTTTTTTTATGAGAACTTAATTAATTTATGCTTCTTCAATAGGTACCACTTGGCAGGAATAGAGCCTAGTGATCATGGTTGAGAACATTCCACCTCTAATAGGTACCACCGGCTCCCTCTCGGTCTATCTCTCAGCTAGACGGGCACAAAAGACAAAACCAAGCAGGAACTCAATCCCTCTTATTTCTCAAGAGAAGGCCGACAATAAAAGGCACAGCAGGAGAACAAAAACTCAGAATTTCGGCAACTATAATGAAGGCTCTGAGCCTCTGATATTATGTTAAATTTAGAGGATTTGAAAGGAAAATGGCTTAATTTTATTGCATAAAGATCTCCCTATTTATATATCTACACAAGATCTCTTAATAAATAAAAAATAATAATTATAGAATAATTCATAGTTGTACTAATATAATCCTTCCTAAATCAGCCACCCAAATATGGAAGGAGATTGGCGTGATCCAGGTAAGCCTCCCACGAATCCCCATGCTGGCCATGGTATCAAGAAAGGACGGCTAGGATGGCTGGGATGATATTTGATAGGATTTTTTTTTTTTTGCATGTATAAAATATCGATATTTATAAGCATCGTGGAATGCCAAAGAAGAATTAAAAAAATCTTCCAATGAAGCAACCACCAAAAGAAAAAATCCAAAGAGTCAATCAAAGCCATAGGAAAGCAGCTTATCCCATAAATAAGCTAATTCCCATCTACCAAGAATCTCTGCAATAATCCTTAAATAGAAGAACCTCATGAACCTACACAGAAAACAAATGAATAGGACAACAAAACAATAACTAGCCAAACAAACTCCACTAACTACAGAAACATTGCCAAAGGAAGAACCTAATAGTTGTAGTAAACCACCAAAGAAGCCAAAAAAAATAAAAACGATCCCAAATAGCTGCTATTGTAAGAAACAACACGAGTTGCAAAAATAGAGCAGCAGAAATATAAATCCCATAATTTCAACACATCCAAAAAATACGATAATACAACCAAAATTCAAATTATAAATATAAGTTTGCCAACTTCAAAATGATCATCTAAATGCAAACATTTGCTTTTCGAAAATTATATACAAGTAATTTTCATTTATTCTGCTAGGCATGAAAAAAATGGCTCCAATGAAATTTTTTTTTATGATAATTGTATAGAAGATCTAGGAATTGTTAGCGAACAGTACACATCATGTATGATGTGTTATTATTATTTACTACTTTACCATTATACATCTATATATACATGTTGTGCACTCTCTTTGGGATATATAATTTCATTTATCTTCTTTACCTTTCTCTGTCTTCTCTGTCCAAGAGGCTCTTGTGGACAGCAATCTAATCTCCGACACCCGCCGACGCCACGACTCAAGATTACAATCAGTGGCATCTTGTGGATAGCAATCTAATCTCCGCCTTGTTCTCAACGATCTCTCCATCCATCCTCCCATACGTTAAATCTTCCACCACCTCTCAAGATGTTTGAATGGTTCCTGAACGTCGTCTTCAACCCACCAGTCGTACTCGAGTCATCCAACTCAAGAACGAACTCTATCACATCCAAATGAAGGATCTAACCATGCAACAATATCTTTCTCAAATAAAAACAATCGTTGACAATATCGCCGCCCCCGAATCAAAAATCGATCAGGAAGACATTGTTCTTTACATCCTCAATGGCCTCCCGTCAACCTACAACTCCTTCAAGACCGCCATACGCACATCTCTTCTTCTCATCGATCTAGGTACTCTCTACACCCTCCTCTGCAGCGAGGAGATCATTATTCACCAAGAAGTCCTTAAAGAAACCTCCTCGGGATCGATGCCACTGCCCTTTATGCCTTCTCCTACAACCAAACGCGTGGACGAAGTCAAACAAGATTCTTCAAGAACAAGAACTCACCGGCTAGATCAAACTCGTCCACCACTCCATCTGTTCCATCCGCCTTTACGAACTCCGAAAGACCAATTTTTCAAATCTGTGGTAAAACAGGTCATATCGCAATCAATTGCTGGCATCGATGCAATTTCAAGTATGCTCCTACCACATCCAGATCGCCACGAGCTATGCTCACCCAACCGAACACAACCGCAACTCAGGATTGGATTCTTGACTCCAGTGCTTCCACCCACTTAACTCCGGACAACAACAATCTCCATCTCTCCGCCGCTTATCAAGGACCCGACACGGTCTCGATTGCTAATGGCTCTTCGTTACCCATCCACAATTCCGGTCAGAGTCTACTTCCGCTACCCATAGCTGTCAATGGAGCAAAATAGCGCGCGCCATGGCGCACGGCGCGGCGCGGCGCACCTATGGCGCCATATTCATGGCGAGGCGCATGTGTTTAAAATAGCGCGCGCTATTTGCGCCACATGTGAGCCATGGCGCATTGCGCACGGCGCAAAATAGCGTGCCATATTGTTTTTAAATTTATGTATACTTAAAAATATTTTTTATATTTAAAAATATATATATATATATATTTTAAGATAAACGACTATTCATTGCCCTAATTTCACGAAAGATTTTCTGTTTGCTGCATCCGCCGAACACATCCCGCAGTCCCTAAGTCGAGGTCGTTGAATCTATCCCGAAGTCAAAGGTTTTTGTTTTCTATTTGCTGCATTTGCTACTTCCGCCGAATCTGTCTCGAAGTTGAAGTCGTTGTTTCCGCCGAATCGTCCCGCAGAGCAGTCCTTCTGCCAAATCCGCCCCCTCCTTCGTCTGTTCCAATAAAAAATCTTACCAGCTGACTCTGATTTGCAACCTCCGTCTGTTCCGCACAGCTCTGTTGTTTTGCACGGCTATTTCTTACAAAAATTTAGAACTTAACAGGTATGCTCGGTACCGCTAAGTAAATGCTCGGTACTGCTATGTATATGCTGGATACCGCTCGGTACCACTAGTTACTTGCTCTGTACCGCTCGGTACAGCTCGGTACAACTAGGTACCAGCTCGATACAATTAGGTACCAGCTCGGTACAACTAGGTACACGCTCGGTATTGCTAAGTACATGCATGATACCGCTCGGTACTGCTATGTAAATGCTTGGTACCGCTCGGTACATGCTCGGTACCACTAGTTACATGCTTTGTACCACTCGGTATAGCTCGGTACAACTAGGTACACGCTCGGTACATGCTCGGTATTGCTAAGTACATGCATGATACCGCTCGGTACTGCTACGTAAATGCTCGGTACCGCTCGGTACAGCTCGGTACAACTAGGTACACGCTCGGTACCGCTTCCTAATTTCCATACAAACAAACTTCAAAATTCCTCTTACAAATAAATTTTGTTCCGGGGGCAGCGGCGCTGCCCCTTGACCCCGCGACCTGACCGGACAGGTCGAACCCAGCCAGGGGGCAGCGCCCCCTTGGACCCCCAGCAGCCCCCATATTATGTTTCTTGGACAATATTATGTTTATTTTATCTAAATTTGTTTTCTTTTAGGTGATTATAAAATGTCAGATTCAGTTCAATCTTTAAAAAAAGATCCAGCATGGAAATATGCTATACTAACAAATGAATCCGACAACAACTGTGTGACATGCATTTTTTGTGGTAAAATAACAAAAGGAGGAATTACACGCCACAAACAACACCTCGTTGGGGGTTTTAGGAATGCAAGGCCTTGCTCTAACTGTCCCGAGCATGTGAAGTCTGAAATTAAGGCATCCATGTTGAAAAAAAAAAGATTTAAAGGAACAGTTTAATGACATATCAAATGTCAACCTTGCTGAAGAAGAAGAAGAAGACTTTGATGTGATGACAGATGATATTTTAGTTGCTAAATCATCCAAAATGTTGCGGACAAATAAATCTAACACATCTAGTCAAGGATCGACATCTATATCTATATTCAAAACATCACGACCTAAAGGTCCATTAGATACTTTCCTTACACCAAATCCTAAAGATGTAGTAAAGCATAGAAAAGGTCAGTTTAACAAAGAAATGGATGCAGCTAAAAAAGAAATGAGGGGAAGGGCTGTTCAAGTGTTCAGTAGATGGATGTACGATGCTGGGATTCCATTTAATGCTGTGAACTATGATAATTTCCCTGCTATGGTGGAGGCACTTGGGCAGTTTGGACCTGGAATGAAACCTCCTAGTTATCATGAGGTACGAGTTACTTGTTTGAAGAAAGAGGTTGGACATACACATGAGCTATTGCGACGTCATCAAGAAGATTGTGTACGATATGGTTGTTCTTTAATGGCAGATGGATGGACATCAAGGAATGGGAAAAGCTTAATCAATTTTCTTGTTAATTGTCCAAGAGGTAGTGCATTCATAGAATCAATTGATGCTTGTTCTTTCTCCAAGAATGCTGTGAAAATGTTTGAACTTTTTTGCAAGTATATCGAGGTTATTGGACCACATAATGTGATCCAAGTAGTCACTGATAATGCATCCGAAAATGTTCTTGCAGATTTGTCATAACTTTTATTCTAAAGTTATGTTATTTCATGAAGAATTTGTATACATCTTAACTTATGTGAAATATAATAGAGCACTGATTCGGAGTTTCATTATTTCATGAAGGATTTAGTTTATGTGAAATATAATAGAGCACTGATTCGGAGATTCAATCATCGTGATGTCATTGATCCTATTTCTTTGACTGAAATAGATGATGCAAATGAATGGCTAACAGGAAAATTAGATGATGAGTCTGATGAAGAAAATGACTTTATTGCTGGAGATGAAGATTTAACTTGGACAAATGTTGCTAAAGCTACTGGTGTTTATGATAAAAGTTATAATATTCGGGAAAGATCTAAAGGGAAAGAGAAAGAATCTTCAATTAGGCATGATGTTGCTATTGAGAATGATGATGAAGAGAGTGATGAAGAGGATTATGAAGTAGGAGACAATGTTGAAGAAGATAATTAAGCTTTTTTAACATTTGCTGACGATGATGATTCTCAAGAAGAGTAGATTAAATTCATATTTGATCTTTTAAAAAAAGATTGTAATATCTGAATTATGAGATATTTGGATGTTACTTAGTCGAACTTATATATGTTATGGTTGTCTTTTATTATTATGATAGTTTGTCTTTCATTTTTAATAATATTTCATATTCATATGCTTATTATTTTATATTTTTATATAGCTTGTGCCATGTTCAAAATAGCGCGCGCCGCGCCGTGCGCTATGCGCCATGGCTCCAAATGGACCTTTGCGCCATGGTGCTCCATTCGTCGTTAACAGGTATGCCGCTACCTGACACACCCCGTAAGCTTTTCCTGTTTAATCTCCTTCAAGTTCCATCTCTAAGTCATAATCTTTTATCTGTCTCCAAATTAACGTATGATAATTCTGTTTCAATATGTTTTGATGCTAACAGCTTTGAAATTAAGGATCTGCAGGACTATCGACCGCTTCTTCGTGGACATCTTCATGACGGTCTCTATCAGATACGAATTTTTCCAGACACCTCTCCTATGGCTCTTCAAGCCAACACCACATCCACACAACTCTAGCATGCTCGCCTTGGACATCCGCATAATCATCTCCTCTCAATTCTCGCTCAAAGAATTCCTGAATTTAGAAATGTATCTGCTTCTTTTTTGTGTACATCTTGTAATGTGGCCAAGAGCCACAAGATATCATTCAATAAAAGCGTTTTTGTGTCCTCCTCCCCGTTTGATCTCATCCACTCAGATGTCTGGGGGCCGGCCCCACAACAATCGCTTGACGAATTTAGATACTACATTGTCTTTATTGATGATTTTACTTGCTTTTCTTGGTTATATTTAATGCATTCAAAACAAGAGACATTTATGAAATTCAAATTATTTTGCAATCTCGTTAAAACTCAATATCACTCCACCCCCAAAATCTTTCGTTTTGATGGTGCCAGTGAATTCACTAGCAACGCCTTCAAATTATTTCTTCAAGAGCGCGACATAAATCACCAACTCAGTTGTCCTCACACACCTGAACAAAATGGTTTAGCCGAGTGCAAGCACAGGATCTCCTCAACCTTACTCACACACTTCTACACACGTCCAATCTTTCTAATCAATTTTTGGCCGAAGTGCTATCAACAACTATCTTATCAATAAACTTCCATCCAAATCTATCTCTCTCCAAACTCCATATCAACATCTTCATGGAAAATCTCCTACATACTCTCACCTACGCACATTCGGATGTCTTTGCTTCCCTTGGTTACAACCCTATATTTCAAACAAGTTCTCCTCTCGGTCTCACGAATGCATCTTTTATAGGCTACTCCCCTCTTCACAAAGGATACAAATATTTCAACTTAGCCTCCAACAAGATTCATATTTCTAGACACGTGTTTCATGAACACATTTTTTCCTATAGAACTCCTATTTCTTAATCTACATCTTCACCATAACCAAATTACAACACCACCTCCCCTCTTCTCCTAGTACCAACTTCGACTGCTTCAAACTCTATCACATCGTCCCATCCTTCACCTAATCTCCCCTCTCCTAACCGGGACGCTCAATCCAGCTCATCAACAATCTCTCCCGCACCATCATCTAGTACTTGTCACATGCCCATCTCCACAACTTCACCCAATTTCCCACAGTCTCCACCTACTCGTCCAAATCATCCTATGCAAACCAGACTAAAATCAGGAATTTCAAAACCCAAAAGAATCTTTACACTTGTAAGCACCACTTCTTCTCAATCCACACCGACCACATACTCACAAGGAGCTAAATTCGAACACTGCCGTGCTGCCATGTCGGAAGAATTTAATGCTCTTCAGAAACAAGGGACCTGGTCACTCGTACCCGCTCCACCAAACAAAACTATCCTATACTGCAAATGAACATTTAAAACCAAATTGTTTCCTACAGGTCAAGTGGAACGCTACAAAGCTCATCTCGTTGCTCTAGGCTACGACAAAAATTTGGTGTGAATTATAATGAAACTTTCAACCCAATTGCAAAAATGCCAACCATCCGCATTCTTCTTACTCTCACTCTCAATCGACAATGGCCTATGCTTCAACTAGACATCTCCCATGCTTTCCTGCACGGTGATTTTCTAGATGACATATACATACGCCAACCTCCAGGCTTTGTGGATCCTCATTTACCAAACTCAGTGTGCAAATTACATAAATCTCTCTACGGGCTCAAACAGGCACCCCGACAATGGTTCTAAAAGCTCACCAGTATCCTACAAACTCGAGGATTTGGGTCCAGTCACTCCGACCCCTCACTACTTATATTTCATCAAAATCATACTCAGATTTATATACTAATTTATGTGGTTGATATACTTGTCACATGGAATGATCCAACCGCCATTCAGGCACTTCTCAAGCAACTACACTCTCAATTCGCACTCAAGCAGCTCGGCCAAATTTCTCTCTTTCTAGGTATGCAAGTCCTTCAACACACCTACTTCTTTCTCATACAACAACATTGTGCGACCAAACTTCTCCAAGAGGCCAGATTCACCAATTGCAAGACTGCACCTACACCCATTACTCCTAAATCAAAACACAAGATCAACAATACTCAGTTATTCCAAGATCCAACACTCTATCGAAGACTCATCAGATCACTCCAACGCCTCTCAATAACTAGACCGGACATCGCCTTTGCCACCAAACTTGTCTGTCAGCACATGCACCAACCAACAGTACAAGACTTTCAAGCTCTCAAACATCTGCTACGCTACATCAAAGGAACTCTGTCCTTCGATCTACCGATCACAACCGGGGAGTTAAAACTCCGAACTTACACCGATGCTGACTGGGCTTCAGACGCAACAGATCGGAAGTCCATATCCGGCTTCTGCACATTCCTGGGTCCCAACCTCATTTCTTGGTCAAACAAGAAGCAAGTACCTAATGCAAAATCGTTTACATAAGCTGAATACATATCACTATTTGTTGTCACCTCATATGTCATGTGGCTCCGTCGCTTAGTTGTCGAACTTCATCTAGAGAAAAAATCACCAACAACTATCCACAGCGACAACATCTCGGCAATAGCACTTGCAAAAATCTCCAACAACTATCCACTGCGACAACATCTCAATTTCATTTATCTTCTTTACCTTTCTTTGTCTTCTCCGCCCAAGAGGCTCCAAGAGGCTCCTCGGCTACACTCTTTCATGACTATAAAATTTATTGTAAAAATACAAATGAATCGTCGCCCATAAATGTTTCTCCCCATTGCACAAGTACCTCTGATACTCACTTTAAGTTATGAATAGCTTTCATCAACAATTATAGCTTCTGGAATTGTGGAAATGATGTATTGGATATAAGTCTAGTATCATCAAGTAAGCAAACTATATGCATTAATTTTGCTTTAGTTATATTTAGTTCTTAGTTTCTAGTTCCTAAATCATGTCAATGTAAAACATACTAGTGATGATGATTCTGTTGAGAACAGGACGTATTCTCTAGTGTTTTGATTACCATGATAGGCAAAGTTATTACTACGAGTGCTTCGATTCAACTCTCGTCAGATTCCATAATTTAAAATTTATGATCCCTTATCTTAATTCAACCATTGATTTGGTAGGTACCATATTATTTTTGACATTGCTCAACTTCACCAGTCAATTTTGCACTAGCAAAGCTCAATGGCGGAGCGCCTTACAGCTATTACTAACTAATGTTTGTAACAATCAACGATTTTTTATTATAGCAAAATCCAAATAGTATCATCTTGATCGTTTCCGCATCGTGTACTAAAATAGAGATTGGACTTTCCTTTTCTCGACCATGAAACCAAAAATTGCTTAGCAATGGAACAATGGAATAGGGAAACGGAAAAGCTAATATTTTTTTATGGAATCCAAGTGAGTTGAATTGAAACTTATAGTATTTGATCAGATCTTAGAGGATTCTTAAAAATTATTGATTTTAGGTCATTTGGGTTAAAATAAGTACCCTAAGACGAGTAAATTTCAATGAATGATCGAATAAAATTTATGTTTTCTTCTCAATTCACATGCACGTTTTTTTATGTGAATTCTTTCAAGCGCTTTGCAAATCTTAACAATAACATTTGGGAGTTACTTTTCCTTGTGCTGGAATAACACCTAGATCTTCAAACTGGTAACTAATATCCTCGTTTTTTTTTTTCTCATTTTAAATTGTTTAGTGATTGATTTTGTGCGTGATTGAGATCTTATCAATTTTATTACATACTGATTTTCTTTTTATGATGAGAATATTGATTACTGCATCATTTTATATTCCTTCTCAGATTTCTTATGAAATTTTATATATTATTGACTTAATTTTATTGTTCAAAATGAATTAATGTGTACTATGATTTTACATCAAAAGATATAAATCTGTCTAAAATTAAGTTGAAAAATATAAATTTTACATCATAAGTTTACAATAATGAACCCTAGAACCCAAGAGATTCTACAAAAAATTGGTATCAAAACTTTTAGTTGCATCATTATGTGAATTAAAAGTAAGACACCTTAATTGGATCAATTTGAACATTAATAAATGAAGAATTTAAATAGACTCAGTAAGCTATGCTCCTAGATGAATACATCTTAACTATCATTAGGATCAAATTTTCATTCATACATTTGATAAGAGCATAAACTTTGAGAAATTTTCAAAATTGATCGGTAATTTGGAATGCTACTTTAAAGATAAATAATCATCTGTTTGAATTGAAAATACTTGAATGGGCTAAAACAAAATTAATGGATCGTACTAGACCATATTGGCAAAATATTGCATTTGTCACCAAACTTCTATGGACTGACCTCAAATATAAACTTAAAGATTAATATATTTCATTTAATAAATATATAGATCAATTGAACGAACAATTTAAACATTATATAAATAAGGCAAATCAGATGTATATCAATACTTATGATAGACATATATGTCTTGTAACAAATAAAATAATCACCTTGAAATTATTTTGCTTTTATTATCTATTGTATTAAAGGATTTAAACAGGAGATTATAATGAATTAAGCTACAATTCACCAAAAATACTATCTAATATTCTATTTGCATATTTAAATGTTGAGGCATGGTATATTAAAACTACCACACAAGTAATTAAAGTCCCAAAAGAGAAATCATTGCCTTCTTCTCTTAAGCTTGAAGTTGAAATGTTGACTCATCTACTAGAGTTTGTTAAGTCAACAAAATAACTCAACCATCTAAGCTTGTTAGTTTTCTTTTTTTTTTCTTTTACCAGTTCAACCCCCAGGCTTGTTTAATTGAAACTTTATATTCAAGCTCGATCCTTAAACATAATATTTAAGCTCAGCCTCTGGATCTATTTAGCTTTGATATTTTAATGTGTTGACACTATTACCAGAGCTTGTTCAAAACACAAAGTAGCTTGACTTTTAGATTTGTGAGCTGAGAAATCTTCGTCAGTTTGACACAGGTTTATGGAACTAGAATCTGATGTTCAAGCTTCTCCAGTGGACTTGATGAGCTTGAAATCAATATGTTGACTTAGCTTCTTGAGCTTTTTGAAATAACAAAGTAGCTCGACTGTTAGTCTTATGAACAAAAAAGTTTCACCAGTTCATCCTTTGAAATTATTGAAGCAAATTTTGATGTTCCGTGGACGTCTTAAGCTTTAGATTTGTATGTTAACTTGGCTTTTGGAGCTTGTTGAATTAATAAGACAGCTCTGCCCTTAGGTTTGTGAACTGAACGGAATTTTCACGACAATGAGTAGTTTTGTTTGGTCATTAAAATGGGTTGTTAGTTAGCATTTTAAAATCTCACGATAAAGCATGTTCGAGGTTCTTTGTATAAAATTGTCCCCTATATGGCAGTGGAATATTAGGAAAAATTCCTATTTTACATTTTGCTACTCATGAGCAAATAAGAATTTAATTAGTTTTTTTTATCAATGGGCATGAAAAGGATAAACAAGTAGCAGCTGCACGCCAATTTTAAAACTTATCATGCCAACCTAAATATATAAGAATTCATTCTTTTGAAAAAAACGTGTCGACCTCCTGAGGATAGCTTGACTTTTGGGCTTGGCGAATATATGTAAAAACACAGCCAACTTTTTATAATATTTCTTACAATAGTGGCCATTTATAGGAAGCATAGACCTTATACCCTCCGTATGGACCTCCTTCAAATACTTCTTCAATAATGAAAGGTCATTCCCAATTTAAGTTGGATTTACTATCAATATGATAATTGATAATAATAAGCCTTCGATGCATGAGGGTTAGCTCGCCAACCTTGAAGCTTCTAAGGCAAATCTTAAAATCATGATCCCTGGGCATCCTTGTACTATAATTTTCCTAAATTTTGTTGGGCTTGAGGTTGAACTTTGTCTAGCAATTTTAAGTTCCTTGAACCATGATCAAGCATTCCTTCTTTTGGGAATCCATAATGAACAACAATACAAAGTGAAGTTAACCTCAAAAGGGAATATAAATTTTGCTCCAATCACAAGCATGGTGTAGCTTGTGTTGCAATTTTATGTGAGGTGTGATAGGTTCATAGAGCTTCTATTACTTTGTCATGCCATTCTCTTTATTTTTGGAGATGATTATGAGAAGTTATAACATGGTTTTGTTAAATGCCTCAGTTATTAAAGAATAGCAATCTATCTTAAGGTGTTTTACAAACCGATAAATTTTAGTACCTTTAAAGGCTAAACCATTACCAAATATGATTCTCCATGGGACTCCAAATCGGTAGATAATTTGATCACGGAAGAACTTCATCACATTGTTTTCTTTAACCTCATTAAGTAGGAAACTTCAGCCCACTCCAAAAATAATATGTGGCGGAGAAGATAAGTCAATGGCCTAAGAAAGATAGGGGGAATATAGGACTATATAAGTTAGTGCCCCAACTTCAAATAGTCTTGATGCTACTGTAGGATGTAGTGTTTCAAGAGATTGATATAAAATCTATCCATAAATTTGGCATTGGTAGCACTTCATAGCATGGTCAATATAATCATAAACCATAGTTTAGCCAATAAAATACCATATATTTGACATTCATTTTCATTTTTACGTTAGATTAGCATGCATTGCACAACTTTTCATTAATTTCAACCTCGCTAACTTAGCTTAATCAAACCTAAGGCACATTGATGTTCACAATTATTTGCACCTTCATTCATGCCAATGCCAATGACTTCGAAAATAGGGTGAATTGAAAAGGATAAATCTTATCAGATGAAATTCAGGATTCACTTTGAAGTTAAAAAAGTCAAAAAGTGTGATGCGTAGCCTATCATAGTTCAAAGGTAACAAACCTGACTAATGATGGCTCATAAGTATTACATGCCTGATTCATACTTCAGTGCCTAAGAAGAACAAAGCACAGTCGATTTTCAAAGCTATTGGACATGACTAACAAATGCTAAGAGGCATGGAATTCCCAGTTCAACCATGCAAGAATGGATCTTAGCTCAAGTTGAAAAGGCAATGCCCAAAAGTATATTTGGTTAGGGGTATTTTATGCTATAAGGCGCTGTCCCCTGTCTAGTCGTAGTCCATATCAAACATTGAACTCAAAAGATGTCCCTTAATGACCAATCACTTGCTCATGAGGTGATTAAATAATATGATAGAGGACTTTGCATCATATCCATGTGCTATCTCAAGAAGGGAGCCTTGAGTTAAGATTGAGTTTCAAATTGGAATCTGATTTCCTTTAAGAGGTGCCTTTAGGACAAGATTAAGTAAGATTTACTCTAGCGACTTTCGAGCTCACCCTAAGAGATAGATTTAAAGGTTGTGAAATTAGTTAGTTAGCTTTTCAAATGATCTTGGGAGGATCAACATTATCTTTTGGGTTTCAATTGATTCTAAATTTGTTTTGACGCAACAATTTCTAGCTTGTTTGCCATGAATGGGCACGATCCACATCTAGTTTCAACTAAATGATAAATTGCCTAGCTTAAGATGATTGGACCCAAGTCTAACAAAATTTCAACCCTACCGAGTTTAAATAAAACTCAACCCTCTCCAACAGACAAAGCTCCTTCCAAGCTACTCTGGCTGGACCTCTACAAACCAATATGGCTTGTAAATATTTCAAGCACGCTTTCGCATACCTAGCAGACTTTGTTGACCCCAATCACATGGACTCAACCTCCCAACCGAGAATACTGTCTCATCCAACCTAAGACAAGTTGACTCACCAAAGTTGGCAAGACATGCTTGGATATTTAACTTACCCAACTTAACTTCACAATTGACTGAAATTTTTCTGCTTGGCTTGAGCAAACATAGACCATATTCTAATCCGCATGGGTTGAATTGCCTTCCGGAAAGTACTTGATTTGGGTATTAGTAGGCCAAATTCCACAACTAAGTACTCGAGTTGAGCGGTAGTCAGTTGGAACTGCTATCAAATACTAGCAAGTCGAGCACTATTACTAGTACATGATGAGTTCAAAGTAACCTCACTACCAAAAAGTTAATATTTTCGCAGCAGTTTTTAACAGCGGTTTAAAAATCGCCGCTAAAAATCGGTATAAACATCAGTGAAAATCGCTGCTAATTTTACTATTAAAAATTGATATCCTTCTTTATATTTTATAACAACGGTTTACAAATCGCCGCTAAGCACCGCCCACTCATAAACTCTCAATATCGCCTTTTTTTGACCTAGCCGACACATTCCATATTTGACTCGTCAATCGCGACCTTCGTCTTAGGAGATCATCCACACCGAATCACTTCTGATGCTAAATGATGAGGGTCGAACCAATGCCAAAGCTTCTTTTTCGTAGACGAAGGGTCGAACAGATGACAATGATCTCCTCAAAGCTTCGTCAGCCTAAGGACGAAAGGTCGAACGGATGCTGAATGACGAAGGTCGACTTTGGCTCACTCCAGCGATAGCCTCTGTTTCTTATGACTGCAAGGCGGTGATCATTAATGGGCAGAAGAAGATTATCATATCCGGCTCTATTCATTATCCGAGCACTCTGAAGGTGAGAAGGACGTTTCCATGAGAAAAGTTATTCTTTTTTAGTTTATGCTTCTATTTTTGGGCATTCATGTTTATGTTGATTTAGTTTTTGATAGTTCTAAGCTTGTTGTTTGATTTCTTTGGTTGGGCTTTAGATGTGGTCGGATCTTATCCAGAAGGCGAAAGATGGGGGATTGGATGTGATTCAGACAAATGTGTTCTGGAATGGCCATGAAGTCATGAACCTCATGTATTGATTTCAAAAAATAAAAATAAAAACAAAACAAGAAGTTTCTGTTTCAATGAGTTCTAACGACATGTGTTAAAGTTGGATAAGTGCTTTTTTTTTAAATTATTTTCGTGGACTTTTCTGTTGATTTATTACAGTACTACTTTGGGGGAAGGTATGATGTGGTTCGATTTATCAAGCTAGTGATGCAGGTCAGTCTGTATGTTCATCTACGCATTGGTCTGTATGTTCATCTACGCATTGGTCCTTCTGTTTGTGCTGAGTGGAATTTAGGGTATGAACTTTTTCTTTTGCCGATAGAAGTTCTTGCTTATAAAATTTGAGCTTTGGAGTTTCTCTAATTCCTTTACAATGCCTGTTTGGTGTAATTGTAGTTAATAAAAAAATTAGCTTCACCAAGAAAGTTAGAACATGCACATATTTGTCTTTATCATATCTCTATGTTTCCTTAGGGTGATGACGAAGCTTATATTGCTAAGAAAGTGTAGCATTACTTTGTTTCATTTTCCTAGATGCTTTAGTGCATGATCACCCAACTATATATTAAAATGTTATTGGTACTAAAATCTGAATGACGATGAATGTATGCTTTAGTGCATGATCACCCAATATTAATTTTGTTGATTTCTTTCTTGTCTTTTTTTGCTTGCATTGTTGGAGTTTTGATTTTTGTCAAAGTAGATGCTAATGAAATTTTAATTGTACAAAATCAATTAATTACTTTTTTAATGTTTCTTATTTTGTGTTGATTTCTCGGGATTTAATCAAATTCAATCATTACGTCAGGTTCAAATTCCCTTGCCTTGAATCAGAGAGCCAGCTGCTTCTGGCCTGCTTTGTAACATCTGTAGATCGGCGTGGATCAGCTAATGGTTAGGTAGATGATTGGTATTTATTGTTTGCATCTTGGCATTTTGACTTACCTTGTCAAGAGAAGGCCTTGATTGATGTTGTAATGGTATTTGAACATGAAAATGTCATTTAGTTGGTTCTCATTCTTTTTTCCTTCTTATGCATGCTTTTCAAGTTATTTTTGTTGGCCTCATTGTTGAACTAGATACATACTTATGGTGGGCGACTATTATGACAACTTAATTCCATTGGTCAACTGAACCCATCTCGTCAGAAGGGCTTCAATAATTTAATGATCAAAATACCCATGTTAAACACGGTGTCAGCATTTTTAGTACAACAAACTGTCACCCAAGGGGATAAAGAAAATAAAAGGTACAGAAAGAGACGTGGAAAAACTGAAATGTCCTAATGTTTAGGATGCCATTTCTGCTGACCTAAGCCCCTAGTTATCAGCAAATTCTTTAAGCATTTGGCACGTGCAAGAAGGAGAAACACCACCTCTTCTTCCTCCATGTGAGCTTAACCTCGGCGATGATCACATTGCATGGCAAAATGATCTAAATTAAGTTATTAAAAATCTCGGGCTGCATTCAACATCTTAAACATAAATGGGAAAGTTTAGGCCCATTTTATAACATGGAATGGGGCCAGACAGATCCTTAGCTCACTAAAATGGACAACAAAGATCTGTACAGCAAAGATCAAACAACCTCTGCAGCTTACATTGCCTACATAGCATCCATATTTCCGTGTTTTCAACCACCAGTGTCCTTATTAATACCTTTCTCGCATCCATAACTGTTAATTAGAGCAATATTCGCAGATTTGTTCTGCAAAAGTAGCCATACAATAACAGTTCCAAATGGCAACACATTCTTGGCATTGTCATCATAAGTAACAATAATCTAGTATTCTACAATAATAATTAAAAAAATCACCTCCTCCAGACCAGTTCATACCTACTCATCCTAGCCACATTCATTTTTAGCAACCAAAAAGCCCCCCTCAAAAACAAAAACAAAAGAAGCTACAGCTCCACCAACAGAAGTCCCAAAAGAAAATCCACAAATAATCAAAGATTCATAAATGAAAAACGAAAAACCAGAAGATCAAACGCATACACAGTGTCTCACTAAAAAAAACCACTGGCTTACGACCAATCAAAACTTAACCTCATAAAAGTGACGGATAAAACGATGTACCTTCTTTAAGACAAGCGCGAGACGCTTGCTGTCAAGCTTGTGCATACCGCTGAGGGTCTCCCGTGCGCAGTGGAACGCTCGCCGCTGCAGCTCCCGCGGCATATCAGCGGCCCTAACCCGGATATTCTCCATTTCCTTTAGATCATCTTCAATCTTCCGTCCATCGCCGCCATCGTCTCTTCCCTTCTCTTTCTCTTTCTCTTTCTCCCTCTTGTCCTCCTCCTGTTTGGCGTCGCCCTTGACCTTAGTCCTCTCTATGAGAGAGCTGAGGTAGCGGCTCCGCCGCTCAAGCTCCTCCGAAGCGCCATCCATCACCGATTTCTCTCTCATACCCACCGCCGACGACGTCGCCGAAACATCACCGATCACAGGGTTTTCGGTTTAGACTTGGCATAGCCACCATGTCCCTCTCTCCCTCTCTCCCTACTTGGAGGAAACCCGGCGGGAGGAGTGGAGAAAGAGGAGATGATGAATAGAAGCAAAGACCGAAGCAGAGATGGCAACCTGAACAAAAATCTTATACACAATTGATAAATACATAAGATTATCAGACCAGTGCAAATTCCTTCGATTTTAAATCTCTGTGTTCACCAGCCATTGGCACAAATCTCAAAGCAAATATATTATAGAGCGGAGGCTATAGCTAACAGCGCTGTTGCATAGGATATTTCTACCGGCAAATAGCCCCATTACGCCTTGCACTTTTTGTTTGTTTTCAGTTTCCTCAGTTCAAATTCCCAAGTTCTAAGCGTAATTATTCTTTAATGTTTTTTTAACTCAGCAGCGTAATCTCACTCACATAAGAAAAACGAAAAAATCCACGTCGCTGTTCGGATTTCGGCGTCGGGACCATGCTACATAAGTGAATATATTTATTTTTTTTTCTATTTAAAATTTTATGTTTAATACATCCTCAAAAACTATCTTGATCAAGCACGAATCTCGAGGCATATTTAAGTTGGAAACTTTTAAAATTAAATTTGAGATCATCTGAATTCTAATTTCAGCCAACTTATAGTCAAATTGAACATCTCAAAGATACGAACCAAACAACGCCCAAGCCCAAATGGGTCTGAATCAGGGGCCCGGACCACACTTGGAAGGGTTAAAGTATTATTTGGACAATAAAATGATTTCCAAATATGGCATGTTTATAGTCAAACCGAGCAACTCGGCGAGACGAATCCAACGAGCCTAAGATCTTTGAATTTTGACATCGTTAAGGCACATAAACAGTCAAAAAACTCTCTATGATCGGAGGAATCAATATGAACCTGATGGACCGGTTCACCCTGAACCGGTCCGGCCTGGACCCGTGCGGGTCTACAGGCGGAGGGGAGAGGGGCGGGCGGTCCGATTGGACCAAGGGGCCCCATCCACTTAAGTGGGGGCATTTTGGGGAGGGAGAAATTGTGTGTAGGTATGAAAGGAGCTATTAGGGTTTAGTTGGGATTATTATGAAAAGTGTATTCTCTCTCTTATTTTCTCCTTAGCCTCCTTCTTGCTCTTTTCTAGGGTTTTCTTGTGGGAGATCTTGTCTGTCTCGAAGTGAACAAACTTATCTTGTTTTCTCTTGGTTTTCTTATGCAAATGTTTTTGCTTCTCATCTCAACCCTCTTGTGATTGTTCTTCTTTGGTTTTGGTGGAGAAATTCCTCTTTTTTGGGGGGAAATTAGGGCAAAACCGAAATTGTCAAAACCTAAGGCGTATCAATTTGGTATCAGAGCCCTTGATCCTAGACGGCATGGCGTCAAAGAAGGTAGAAGTGTTGGAGGGGGAAATGGGCCAATTGAAAGAGGAGGTGGGCGAGAAACTTTCGTCGATGGAGGGAAAATTTTCATCCTTAGAGGAGAGGTTTGGAGGAATGGAAGAAATGATCCGGAAATTGGTGGAAGCCCAAGTGGTTCAATCAAATGCTAAGGAAAAAGGGAAATCACCGGTGCCAAACCCTAACCCTAACCCTAATTTTCCAATTAAGGAAGAGGGAGTTATCCAAAGTGAAGAGGGCATGCAAGGGCAATGGTCAAAGGAAGGGGGTGAAGGGTCTGGAGTGGGCGGCCCTTGGGAGATAACGGGAGGCCAAGGGGGCCAGCCATACATGGGCTCGGTGGGCACCCACGACACACGGGAAGGGTGGCCAAATTTGGGAGGGGGATTTCCGGAAGGGAACCGTACCACGTGGGAGCATGGTAGACCCACGATGCACAGGGGAGTAGGCCAAGGAGGAGGAAGGGAAGGCTATGGCATGGGCTATGGAGAGCCAAGAGAACCACCGTGGAGGGGGGTTCAAAACCCTTACCTTGGGGACAGGAGGGGAAGACCACAAGGGGAAGGGTTTGCTCAAGGGGCATGGGGAGAAGGAAGAGCCTTCAACAGAATTGACAATCGCATGAGGAAATTGAAGATTCCTATCTTTGAAGGAGAAGATGCTTATGGGTGGATCTACAGGGTGGAGCGCTATTTTTGCAGTAAATGGCGTCACAAAAGAGGAGAAGTTGATGGCGGTTCCGATATGTTTGGAGGGTAAGGCATTGGCCTGGTTTCAATGGCTTGAAGGAAAACAACATGTTAGGAGTTGGGAGGAGTTCAAAGACCTCCTACTTCAGAGCTACAGCAGGTAGGCATGGAGTCATAAAGAGAACCAGAAGTCATCCCTGAGGTGGTCCAGGACCTCCTACAACAGCACTCCACAGTGTTTCAGATGCCCAAGGGGCTACACCCTATCAGATTCAGGAAGCATGCTATTGTGTTGAAGGCCGGGGTAGGACCCATCAGCGTGCGACCCTACAGATATCCTCATACTCAGAAGGAGGAAATTGAGAGGTTAGTAGCAGAGATGTTGGAGGCTCAGGTGATCCAGCCCAGTGTGAGCCCATTTTCCAGCCCTGCACTCTTGGTAAAAAAGAAAGATGGTAGCTGGCGATTCTGTGTAGACTACCGGGCCCTCAACAAGGAAACTGTGTTGGACAAGTTTCCCATTCCTATGGTAGATGAGCTTGGGGGAGCCACCATATTTTCCAAGGTGGACTTGAAGTCTGGTTATCACCAGATCAGGATGAGGACTGAAGACATTCAGAAGACGGCCTTCCGGACACACGAAGGTCACTATGAGTTTTTAGTGATGCCATTCGGGCTCACTAATGCTCCCTCCACCTTCCAAGCCCTGATGAATCAAGTATTCCAGCCCTATTTGAGGAGGTTTGTTTTAGTTTTTTTTTTATGATATTTTGGTGTATAGCAAATCTTTGCATGACCATATCACCCATCTTGGGGTGGTACTCACGTCATTATTGGAGCATCAGCTATATGCTGACCAGAAGAAGTGTGCTTTCGCTCAGAAGGAGGTGGAGTATCTGGGACACATCATCTCAGAGAGTGGGGTGGCAGCTGATCCCACCAAGATAGAGGCCATGGTGAATTGGCCTACACCAAAGTCCCTTAAGGGACTAAGGGGATTCTTGGGACTGACTGGCTACTACAGGAGGTTCATCAAGGGCTATGGTTCCATAGCAGGTCCTTTGACTGATCAGTTAAAAAAGGACAACTTTCAATGGGGAGAAAAAGCAGAGGAAGCCATGAAGATTCTGAAGGAAGCCATGACTAGTGCCCCAGTTTTGGCACTTTCAGATTTCACCCAGCAGTTTGTGGTGGAGACTGACGCCTCAGGAGTGGGCTTGGGAGCGGCACTCATGCAGAATCATAGACCGATCGCCTTCTTCAGCCGGATCTTATCTACTAGGGCAAGACTGAAATCAGTTTATGAGCGGGAACTGATGGCCATTGTCTTGGCTATTCAAAAATGGCGGCCTTATCTATTGGGGCAACGATTCATAGTTCGTACTGATCAGCGGAGTCTCAAGTACTTACTAGAACAAAGATTGGTGGCAGAAGAACATCAAAGGTGGCTAGCAAAACTATTGGGATATGAGTTTGAGATTCAGTATAAGCCCGGGGCTCAAAACAAGGCGGCGGATGCTCTTTCCCGTGTGGAGTGTTCACAGCTGATGGCACTATTTGTACCATAATTGGTGGATTGGGGTGATATGGTGAAGGAAAATCATCATGCAGAGGAGTTAGAGAGGATTCGGGCGGCTATCCAGAAGGGAGAAAGAGGGTTCAAAGGGTATCACCTAGAGAACTCTCTCTTGCTATACAATGGGAGAGTGGTACTGCATCGTAACTCAGCATTCATTCCCATTCTTCTACGGGAGTACCACGATAGCCATATTGGTGGACATTCAGGGGTGGAGAAGACCTATCGGCGGATGAAAACCGAATATTTTTGGAAGGGGCTAAGAGGTGATGTGGAAGATATGGTGAGCAAATGTGATATTTGTCAGCGGAACAAGTATCAAGCTTGTGCCCCTAGTGGTTTGTTGCAGCCCTTGGTGCTTCCAAACAAGATTTGGGAGGAAGTCACCATGGATTTCATTGAAGGATTACCCAAGTCTGATGGGTATACGATCATCATGGTGGTAGTTGACCGGTTGAGCAAGTATGGTCATTTCATTCCATTATGACACCCTTTTTCAGCCCCCGCAGTAGCCTCTACTTTCATAAGAGAAGTGATTCGATTGCATGGGGTCCCCAATTCCATTGTCTCAGATCGGGACAAAGTATTCTTGAGCTCCTTCTGGAAGGAAATTTTCAAGATGCATGGTACATTCTTGAAGCGTAGTACAACATACACCCCCAGACAGACGGACAGTCCGAGGTGGTGAACCGGAGCGTGGAGACTTACTTGAGATGCTTCTTTGGGGAGAGGCCTAAGCAGTGGGTCAAATGGCTGTCATGGGCCGAGTATTGGTACAACACTTGCTACCATACCGCATCTCAGTTCACACCTTTCAGGATTCTTTATGGGAGGGATCCACCAGCGTTGGTAAACTATCAGAAGGGGACATCCCCGGTATATCTTGTGGATCAATACTTGGAGGAGAGGGATAGGGTGTTGGAAGAGTTGAGGGAACACCTATTGAGGGCCCAACAGATCATGAAGACCAAGGCGGATGCTCACCGCAAAGATGTAACATTTGAGATGGGAGAAAGGGTATACTTGAAGCTACGACCTTACCGACAGAAGACTTTAGCTAGCAGAAGGAGTGAGAAGCTCTCCCCACGTTACTATGGGCCTTTTGAGATTGAAAGGAAGGTTGGGATGGTGGCCTACCGTCTCAAGTTGCCTCCTCACTCCTCCATCCACCCTGTATTCCATGCTTCACTATTGAAGAAGAGCATAGGGGATCAAGCTGTGGTCACGCCTAATATACCCCAATGTCTCACAGAAGATATGCAATTTTTATTAGAGCCTCTACAGGTGAAGGAAGTAAGGAAGAATGATCAAGGCAAGAGGGAGGTGCTCATCGAGTGGAAGGACCTACCGGCACATGAGGCTACTTGGGAGATATACGAAGCCCTGCAGGAGCAGTTTCCAGACTTCAACCTTGAGGACAAGGTTGATCTTCTAGAGGGCGGTATTGATGGACCGGTTCACCCTGAACCGGTCCGGCCTGGACCCGTGCGGGTCTACAGGCGGAGGGGAGAGGGGCGGGCGGTTCGGTTGGACCAAGGGGCCCCATCCACTTAAGTGGGGGCATTTTGGGGAGGGAGAAATTGTGTGTTGGTATGAAGGGAGCCATTAGGGTTTAGTTGGGATTATTATGAAAAGTGTATTCTCTCTCTTATTTTCTCCTTAGCCTCCTTCTTTCTCTTTTCTAGGGTTTTCTTGTGGGAGATATTGTCCTTCTCGAAGTGGACAAACTTATCTTGTTTTCTCTTGGTTTTCTTATGCAAAGGTTTTTGCTTCTCATCTCAACCCTCTTGTGATTGTTCTTCTTTGGTTTTGGTGGAGAAATTCCTCTTTTTGGGGTGAAATTAAGGCAAAATCGAAATTGTCAAAACCTAAGGCGTATCAGAACCATCCGATGGAGCACTCCGAACTAACCCCGAATCTTCTCTAAATTTATGGGGTGTGCCACTCATGAAAATCTATAAATAGACCCCCACTCTCTACATGAGGGGGAGCTTGACTGGAGATTAGCGAGAGCTCTGAAGCTTCAAGAACTCTAGCACCTTCGCCCGGCTGCTGCCTGCTGCCGGACCATCGCCCGGCCACCGCCTACAGCCGAACCTCAGCCCGACCTTCGTCAAACCACCGCCCGGCCGCTGCCTGCCTCCGGACCACTACCCGGCTGCTGCTTGCCTCCGGACCACTACACGGCCGCCGCCTGCTGCCGGACCTTCTCCCGGCCGCCGCCTGCTGCCGGACCTTCTCCCGGCCGTTGACAGTTGCCGGACCTTCGTTCGGTCGCCGACTGCCGTCGAACTTCAGCCTGACCATCGTCGAACCATCGGGTGATCGCCGTTCGTCACCAGACTTCAGCTCGAACTTAGTCGGACCATCGTTCCGTCGTCGACCTTCGCACGGCCGTCGTCCACCGCCAAACCTTTGCCTGGCCTACGATCGCTGTCGAACATCCGCATGATCGTCTCCAGACGTTTGACTAGCTCTCCAAATTACTATAATTCGACCGCCTCTAAATCGAGGGACGGGTTAACCCTTATAATTCACTCAAGTTTAGTTGAATCTTTTCATCTGGGCGAGGCCCCATGATTTTTCCCTCTTCAGGATTTTCACGTAAAAAAGATTTAGTGTTTTACTTCTTTCTTTCTGTTTGTGTGTTGGATATCCGTGCATCGCTAAGACGAAAAGCTTACTCACTCTACCGCCACGAATTTTCCAGTCCGAAACAATGTTGATATATCATAAAAAATAATCTTGAGTGGACATGAATCCTAAAATATACTCAAGCTATTAATTTTCAAAATTAAATTTGGAACCATCCAAACTCTAATTTCAACAAACTTAAGATCAAATTAAACATCCCAAGAAGATGAACACAATGATACCAAAATCGATTTAAACCGAGCCCAAATTAACCCCAATTAAGTGATCAAAGCATATATAGAAAGTTCAAAATATTAACAAGTGATCTCTAAATATGGCATGCTTAAAGTCGAATCAAGCGGCTCGATGAGACAAATCCAATGAGCTCAATATCGAGGTAAGTGAATCTAATCATATCTCAGTTTTCAAAGATTTGACCATTGAATTCTCCTCAAAATTGATTATAACCAACCAATTTTTACTTATCTTTTACACGCATTTCAAAAATAATAATAGCGACTAATTATTACTCAATCACATAGTAATATTCATTTTCAATATTCGTATTAAGAGCATGCTTAAAAAAATATCAATTTTCTATATAATGTAAATCATACAAATTTAATAACTTTTATTTTACTTGGTGAAATTCATAATTATTACAGTTAAAATACTGAAGATAATCAATGTGATAACAGAGATATGATTAGAATCACCTACCTCGATATTTGGCTCATTGAATTTATCTCGTCGAGCTGCTCAATTCAACTTTAAGCATGCAATATTTTAATATCATTTTGTCATCCAATTAATGCTTTTGAGCTTTCAAATATGATTTGGTTCCTTGATTTGGACTCATTTTGGCTCGGATTGAACAAATTTTAGTGTTGTTGGGTCGTCTCATTGAAACATTCAATTTGACTATAAGCTTACAAAAATCAGAGTACGGATGAACCCAAATTTAATTTTAGAAGTTTCCAATTCATATACGCATCAAAATTCTCGCACAATCAATGTGATTTTTTATGACGTATCATGATTGAAACATCATTTTTTGGTACTCAGCAACAGTTGAAGCTTTACATAAACGGAATTAACTTAACATCACAATATAAATGTATTATGATATCAAATTGACTAAAGAATAAAGGCAAATAAATGTTATGAATTTAGTAGGAGAGAGATTTTCTATAGAATAAACCAACTAACTAAAATTAAGGATTTTTAAGATTTCTTAATTAGAATGCTATTCATGCATGCAATATTAATATTTCATATGATATCAAATGCAATAGCCTTTCAGTATAAAACCAATTGAGAACAGTAGGCAGCTCCATTGTATCGAAATAATTTGAAACTAACTCTCTTGATTGGAACCTGAAGCCAGAAACAGGAAGGAATAAAGGAAGAGAATGCCTTGTAATCTCCTGGGACTAGGAGCTAATGGGTTTTAGAGGCCTGAACATGGAGAAGGGGAATAGGAAGAAAGACTAATACCAAATGCATGGAAATGTATTCCACTTGAGTTTTTGCAAACGGGTTAATTTTTTAGACCCGAACTCGACTCGCTTTGAGTCCGGGTCAACCCGACACAACCCAAATGACCTGTGGACGTGAAAAAATTACTAGGTTTCGGGTCAAAAAACATGTCAATATTCCCTTTTCGGGTCAAAAACGTGTCAATATCGGGTTTTTAGGTCAAAACATGTTTTCAGGTCAAAGGATCAACCAGAACCTGACCCGATTTTGAAACGGGTCGAATTATTGAACCCAAACCCGACTAGTTTCGGGTCCAGGTTGACCCTAAACCGGAATTTTAGGTTCGGATTCGAGTCGGATTTTCTGGTCGTGTCAAATATTGACACCCCTACTTACAATCTAGTAGAAAAATATTAATTCACCTGGCCATTGATGTGGGGAGAAACATGGAGAAGCAAGATGAAGAAGAGTTAAACAGCCCTTAGAGACCAAAACAACCAAGCTGTTCTAAAATCCAAAATTAATAAGTCATCCTTCTCTCTACTGCTCACAATATTATATATAAATACTAATAGAACTCTCTAGAAAATAAGTACAAATATAGGTAAATTGTTCCTAAGGTCCTCTTTAGATAAGATGCACCGCATCAGTCATAAGGGCCATTTGTAGCCATCTTTTTAAAAATAAAATAAAATAATTACATAAATGCTCTTCTCATATATTTGATAATTAAGAATGTGCTTCGAACTTGGGCTGGAGACAGAAAGCAGGGCGCTATGGTGCTCCAAACCCCAGTGCCACAACACTACGATTAGGACTAAATAATTTTTCTTTCCTCTTCTTTTTGTTTCACTTGAATGGTTATGTCCTTTTTGAGTATTGAAAAAACATATATTTATTTGCTCTAAATGTGAAATGGAATTGTAAGAGCGAGGAAAGACATGGAAAGAATGTTAATGAAGAGATATGTATAATTTCTTTCAATTTTTTTATAGCGGCTTTCTTGGTATAGTTTGGCTCCTTGATTTTTTTTCGGTTTCAAATTTTTTCACATGAAATCCTTATGTTCATTTTTTATGTTTTCTGTTCTTGATATTTCAATTTTTTTTTATTTTGACTTTTTTCAGATTAAATTCTTTAATTTGCTTTCAACATTTTTTTTTTTTTGTTAAGTTACTTGGTTTACTTCCTAACATTTACAAATATGAAAAGATATGTAGGTCAAAAATCAGCATGTCCAAGTCCAACCAAATATTAGCTTCACAGGACATATTGAAGAGCAAAGAAGAAACGTCGAAGTCGAAGAATTAGAGGGACAGCGTAGAAAGAGAGACCGCGGAGGCGCCGACCATCTCTAATTATGTCTGGTTCGGAATAATTTTTTCTCTGTTTTGAGTTTTCTACCGCAATTTTTTAATATAATATTTTTTAAATAAAAAAAAAACTGTGGTTAAAAGCTGATTCAAAAGAAATTTTAGATTTTGTTTGGGATGAATAAATTACTGTTTTTTAAAACAGTTTTTTAGATAAAATTTTTTTGCTTCTTAAAATAAATTTTATACAAAAAGGCCGCTTTAAAAAGTAGTAATAAAGCATTCTCAAATGAAGTCTTATGTTTAGTTTGGGACAGCTTTTTTATTACTTCTTAAAAAAAAATTTAATACAAAAATTAAAAATTTGTATTAAAAACTATTTCTATTTTTTAAGTATAAAATTTAATTTTTTGTAATAAAAATTTATTTTAAGAAACAATAAAAAAATCATAAACCTTATTCTCTTTTCTAAAAGTCTTTATGAAAAATTAGATTACAATAATCTAGAAAAGAAATCATCCGTCTGAAGATCCAGCAACACCATATTCGCTCTTTCTCTCTCTCTTTCTCTCTCTCTCTCATCAGACTGAACTTGAGCGGTGTTGAAGGCATCTCCAACTGAAATATCATTTTTCACTCCAAAATGCCGCGATTCATTTCCAATCGAACATCATTTTACCCCGTAAACCGTCGTTCTCTTCTTCCACACCTTTCTTCCGAAAGTTCGGTAAAGATAACAAAATGGCGCAGATGAACAGTACAACGCTAATATTGGCGCCGTACTGTTCATCGGCGATCAAATGGCGCAAAAAATGACAATCGATTGGAGCAAAACAAGAACGAAAAATAAATATTTGCCGTTCCATTGGAGTTGCCCTGAGAAAATAGTTCCGCAGGTACTGCAACCAGCTCTTTCGTTGCTGGTTTAGCGTATGGTTTCGGTATTGAATGCTGCCTATTATAGCCTTTGATTAGAAATTAATTGTCGGCTGTGATCTGAATGTGCTAATCTATTACTTTTTTGATAAATTGTATTCATGTATTGCCATGTGGACTTTTAAAAGAAAATTTAAAATTTTAATTTAACATAAATTAATAATAATTTGAGTAAGGCTTTATAGTACAAGAAAATAATGTATAATAATTTATATTTGGATAAAACATTTTGTTTGGTATAATAATCTATTTTTTAGATTAAGAAGCAATATTTTAGTATAACTTTTTTTTAAAGATCAATATTTTAGATTAGGACAGGCATATGCCAAACATGAATAGCCCTAGAAGCCACGGTAAAACATCTGGCATCGAGACCCAATTAAGTGAAAAAAATATCACGACTTTGAACTTTTTCAATAAAATCATCACGTAACATATCAACAAAATCCAAAGTCATCTCATATTCCCCTTCCAGTTTACCCACTACTATACCTGCATGAATATGATCTCCGTCAGACATACGTAAGGGTGCATACCATGTCTCAAAATCTTTGCCGCCTACCATTAACAAATATCAATAATCATCATCTCCGATTGGCCTTCACATATAGTTTGCTAGCATTTGCTTTCATGCATCACCTCTCATTATTTATCTAACAATATCACTATTATAGGAAGAGATTATTATGTGCAGAGTCCGGACACTTTGTATCTGTGAACAGTAAAAGCACAATAGTGAACAGTAAAATCACAGTGATGAACACTGTATATATTATAACTTTGCCTTTACTAGTTAGAGAGATGTATGAATTTTTGTAATCCTCATTGACGAACTATGTTATTTAAATATGATTAAGCCCACAAAATTTTCTTCATCATTTTTCCTTTTAAGAACTCTTAAATTTCTTATGAATTTCTTCTATCACTGCATGTGCAGATTTTTATGTGAAGCAAAAATACAAAATAGTTGTTATATCATCGCAACTTTTCTAGAATGTTACACTTATTGGCCCTGCCATTTTCCAGCCCCCCAAAATTTACTTTGCTCTCAACATTGGACTACGAAACAAGAAAAAAAAAAGAAAGATCAATGAGGGAATTTTAGCAAATATATATAAGGTGGGTGGCCATCTAGCCACATCTCCTCTCGACTATCCGTTGATGATAATGGAGGTGGCCTCCATTCATCTAATTGCTTATTTGTTTCATATGCTAAGTCTTTGGTTGGAACAGCGGTTAACTACTGCTTTTTTGTTACTTTCAAAAAAGATTTCGTGATAAGAACTTAATGTAGAAAACAGAAAGAAAACTATCTCAAACAAAGCCTAAATCACCTTTGTTATGCCATGATCATTGCATATACATAAGACAGATATACAAAATTTATTAGCTAATAGAGAGAGAGAGAGAGATACTACATTGATATGATTCCATCAATATTTACCGATGCTTTAATTTTACCGCTTTAAAAGATTTCTTTACTAATTGATAGTACTGATATGATGACTATTTTATCAATTTGACATCTATATTGATTTATTAGATTCTCCAATATACTATTTACTAGCTTCCATATCATACTATTTTATTATTTACAAATTTTACTTCTACTGCATACGAGTTTTACTATTTATGCACTAATTCTTAATCATATAACCATTATTATTATGAAGTAAATGATAGCATGCATATTGCTTCTTTATCATGTTTTAAATTCAATTATAGGATTTTAGTGACATGCTAGACTGTTTAGCTCATTATATGTTGTTTGAATGATTTCAAGCCATGAAGAGATTCAGAAGTGTAAGACTGATCAGGCCAGGGTTCCTCAGGTTCTGTTTCTTTTTATTTTAGTTATTCTTTTGTAATAAAAATAGAAGGAAATATTGTGATTATATAATTCTTGAGTATTGTTTATGATTTACGTTTAGATCATTGAATATAAATGTGTACTGATTTTTTAAATTATATAATTTATTTGTGTCGTTTATTATTGAAAGATGAAATTAGATAACTCTAGTTGTCGTATAATAAAAAATAAAAGAAAGAATAATTTTTCAAATTAAATTCTTGGACATGGCAGGATGATAGTGATCAGAGAGATCATAATCATGCAATTGAGGTAGGAGCAGTTGTCGATCAACCAAAAATTAACTTCACAGGGAGATATTGAAGAGCAAATAAGAAACGTTGAAGTCGCAGAATTAGAGGACATCGTAGAAAGAGAGACCTGCCAAGGAAGAGATTATTAGGTGCGGACGGGGAGAACCGTTCCCACAAGCATTGGATACCTAGCTAGGTATCACTCGGTACCACTATGTACCTAGTACTTATGCGGACGATGCACACTCTGCTCCTAATAATAAATCCTGTCGGGAAACGACCAACAACACCATATTCGCTCTTTGTCAACCTCTCTCTCTCTCTCTCCCCTCTTTCTCTCTCTCTCTCTATGTTTCTCTTTCATCAGAATGCACTGGAACAGTGTTGAGAAAATAGTTCCGCAGGTACTGCAAACAGCTCTTTCGTTGCTGGTTTAGCGTATGGTTTCAGTATTGAATACTGCGGATTATAGCCTTTGACTAGAAATAAATTGTCGGCTGTGCTAATCTATTACTTTTTTGATAAATTGTATTGCCATGTGGACTTTTTAAAAAAATTTAATTTAAAATTTAAAATAAAGATAAATTAATAATAATTTTGAGTAATGCTTTATAGTATAAGCAAATATTTTATAATTTATGTTTGGATAAAACATTTTGGTTGGTATAATAATGTATTTTTTAGATTAAGGTTTCGTTTGGGGCAGCTTTTGCATTGCTTTTTAAAACGGTTTTTTAGTTAAAAAATTTCAAATTCAAGAAAATTTTGTACTAGAAAGTTAGGATTCATAGAAACATCCATCCTCAGCCAAATCCAACAGAGGAAGATAGCCATAGTCAATATTTCCCTCTAACAAACTACCTTTTTTCCTAAAAAATACTTGAAGCTCTAGTAAAATGTACTCTTTTCATATATTTCTTTTTGCTTCCACCCAACTATTTAGGTGCTTAAATATTAAAGAATGATGAAGAATAGGCTTCGTTTGGGACGGTTTTCTTATTGTTTTTTCAAGCATCTTTTTAGTACAAAATTTATCGTTAAAAAAATTTTTATACTAAAAAACTGCTTAGAGAACAACAAGAAAGTCATCCCAAACGAGGCCTTAATGTAATATTTTCATATATGAAATTTTGTTCTAATTATGCACATGACATTATAATTGTAGTGACTTTTAGTTAGATTGGATCATGATGTGCTCGACGGTTATTTCAATAAGGGAAAAAAAGAAAAAATTTTTTATAGAGGCACAAATTTATACTAGCTATTTAATCACTATAAAAAATTCTTCCATTTTTTTTCGTTGAAACAATCACAAATCATTAGATTGCATTATAATTAAAAAATAGAGTTATTACCTACAAAGGGCACAGATATATCAACTTCTTTTTATTCATCAGATGAGTTGGTTCAATCGCCACCTGATGCTGTTATTTTGAATAATATTTCTGTGCATAAAGATGTATTGTGGAAAATAATCTAGGTAACAATTCGATTTGTTCGGATAATCTAGTGGATGTCTCTGTTAACTTGGTTGATACGCAGCATTTGATTCAGCGTTTGGGTATTAATCCTGGATCCGATTTCTCTAACCAGGGGGATTGGTTATATGGCTCTTCTGAATTTGAATCTGGTTCAGAGTTTTCGGATTGCAATTTGGCTGATCCGGATTTTTACGATGGTTCCGATCCTGGAAATGACTTTACCTTGGTGCGAGATAGTCCTGCTGTTTCTCGTGGGAGCGGGAGATTTCGTGGGAGGGGACGCCGGAGGGGGCGTAGTCGAAGATGATCTTTCTAGGTTTCTTGTCTTTATCTGTTTCTTTCTGTTTGATTTCTGAGGTTTTAAAGGCTATGATGTGGCTGGGGCTCGTGTCCCTATGGCCGAGCTGGTGGCAACCTTTGGTGTTCTTCGACGATTGGATGTGGGCGCTATTTTTACCGTATGGATGGTCCGTGCGAGGTTACAGGGATGCTGGGAGCTTCGGTCGTTATACTGAGCCATATGTTAATGTATTTCACTCTCTCTTCTCTCTGGTCATTTTCTGATGTAACCGAATTTGCTTTTATTAATATATGTGTTTTGTAAAAAAAAAACTTTTTTTTTATTCATTAATTATTTAATATTTTTCCATCAAAATATTTTAATAAATTGAGTATGATTAAATTATTTTCTGACTAAAACTTATTTTGTTTGAATCAATTAAATTTACACATAATTTAAATTATAATTGAATTAATTAAATCATAACTAGCCAAAGATAATATTATAATATCATTAAAAAAATTGATCAGTATTTTAAACAAAATTAGTTAGCAAAATATGACACTTCTCTCGACGTTGGACTATGAAGCAAGAAAAAATAAGTTCAACAAAGAAAAGCAAGGGGTTTATATGTTCTTGTCATGGAACATGAGGGAATTTTAGCAAAATCATTACAAAAAAATGGGGCTACTGCAGCACTATTTTTGACCTATCCTAACGGTTTTAACCCCTATTATTTTTCTTGCAGCGGTTCTAAAACCGCTACATATCCGCTGTAATTACAATACGCTGCAATGACATTAATTCCGCAGCGGTTCAAGGACCGGCGGGGTAGAAATGCTGACTTTAGCAGCGGTTATAACTGGTGCAAATCTCCAGAATAGTGACAGTTATAACTGTCACAAATACTGCAAAAAAAAAAAAAAATGATATCCAGTAAGGTGGCGGTTTTAACCGGTACAATTCTGCGAGTGTAGTAGCGGTTAAAACCGCTACGAATTATATAAGGTGGGTGGCCATCTAGCCACATCTCCTCTCGACTATCGGCTGATGATAATGGAGGCGGCCTCCATTCATCTAATTGTTTATTTGTTTCATGTGATTGCTAAGTCTTTGATTGGAACAGTTGTTGACTACTATTTTTTGTTACTTTCAAAAAAAAAAAAATTGTGATAAAAAGCTATGGTAGAAAATAGAAAGAAAACTATCTCAAACAAAGCCTAAGTCGCCTTTGCTATGCCATGATCATTGCATATACATAAGACAAAGCTATACAAAATTTATTAGTTAATAGAGAGAGAGAGATAATGCTCAGATTGTTGTTTAAACCAAAGAGCGGGCATAAACAAGTGTTTGCAATTTGTTAATAATTTAGGGCACGTACGTCTCTCCGGATCCATTACAACAACACATCGACAGCAGCTCTTGCCAACAATAGAGAACTTAACTCTTAATAAGACATAATAGAGAAACAAATTCATTTAGGCTTCATTTGAGAAGAATTTCTTACTGATTCTTAAAGCAGCTTTTTAGTATAAAAATTTTAATTTTTAAACTAAAAATCTATTTTAAGAATTAATAAAAAAATGCCGTCCCAAATGAAGCATTAGCCGACTCTACGTACATAGTAGGACTTAATATTATTATTGTCAATGTTGTTGAAAAAATAATAATAACAAATAGAAAAAAAAAAAAAGATGGTAGTATGAGTTACTTATTGTGTCCTTTTTTTTTTAGACATTTAGGTCATTTAAGGCAAACTCACACACACAACGCATACACATGAACTCGAATCTTAGACCTCTTAGTTGGAAGCCTTAGCTCTCAACCAATAGACCAAGGAGAGTTGTGTCTTATTGTGTCCTTGACATCTTAAATCTCTCTTTCGTATGACTGTGTATAAAGGCGAGCAGCCAGCTTTGTCACTTTCAGCAGCAAATGAAGTGCTGCAACCAGCTCGTTGTTCGCTGGTTTGGCGTACGGTTTTGGTATTTGAATAATGCAGTAAGCCTTTGACTAGGAAGAAAGGTATTAAAGAGGGTAATTAAGATAATATATTTAAATTAGTGAAAAAATATTTAAAAAATAAAAGTAGTTGTATTTTATTTTAAAATAAATTAATAATAATTGTGTACTGTATTAGTACAAAATAATTATATTCTAGTTTATATAAACATTTATTGCTTTTAATAAATTATCCTATATTTTATCACTCCTTGGATCTCGATCATTACTTGTTTAACATCCACAGATAAGCTTATAATTATTTTTGAAAAAATATAATGTTTGTTGCGTGGTGGAAAATTCATGATAATAGAGAGTTCCTATGGTGGAGCGCGGATGCGAGAGCAGCGGGCCGATCGCCTGTAAATGATTTTTTTTTGACATTTTGGCGTATAAAAAATTTGACGGAAATATTTTTCCAATGGAAAATCAGTCGGAAATTCGACGGAAATGTTTCCGGCGAACTATTTTGCGCCGGAAGTCCTTTTCCGACGAGAGTGGAACCGTCGAAAATATTTCCGTCAAAAATGCAATTTTCTGACAGAATTTTGATCATTTTCCAACGAAAATGGCCGCCGGAAAATAACGTTTTTCCTGTAGTGAAATAATCTATGATGAAATGATTCAATAGAAGCCGTCCAATGAAGTGTCATAGAATTTTAGCCAAATCTATAAAAATGTCACTATCAAAATACTATAAAAACACCCAAATTCTCCATATGAAGGGACCTAAATTTGAGATTGAAGAGAGCTTGGAAATCCAAAATACTCTACTTGACATTCGATGCTAATGATTATTGCTAACCATCATAGTCTAACTGTTAATGACAAACTGTTATTGCCCAACCTCATCTTTCAACCACTATTGTTCAATAGTTGTTGTCTGATCACCATCATCCAACTGTTATAATCCATTTTTCATTATTCAATCATCATCATGCGATAGTT
This sequence comes from Dendrobium officinale, assembly GCA_019514585.1. Classification (NCBI taxonomy): domain Eukaryota; kingdom Viridiplantae; phylum Streptophyta; class Magnoliopsida; order Asparagales; family Orchidaceae; genus Dendrobium; species Dendrobium officinale. The sequence continues at coordinate 7,378,853 of CM033692.1, read as the reverse complement.
ATCTTCTGACCATCATCATATGATTGTCAAAGGTTTCTTGATCGACAACGGCTAACTGCAGCCATCATTCTACCACAATTTCTATCTCACAACTACATGAGACCAATCAAGTACTCACAACTTTGTAATTTTATCTTCTATAATTGTTGAGAAAAGCAAAAAATCTTGGATTATCTAATTATTAACTAAGTTGGGCTCCTTAATTTTTTTCCTTATTAAGTTTTTTACATGAAAAATTTAGCGCCTCCTACATTTTTTTACTTATCTATATATGCGCGTGTTGGGCCTTCATACAAAACTAAGACATGAAAGTCTTTTTCCATCTCCGCAATTTTTCTAGCATGCAATAATACCGGTAATTATAATATTCTTTTTTAAAATTAGTTTTATATTAATTTTTTATGCGTTAGATGAATCAATGAATTAATATTTAATTCTTAGTATCTCACATTCAACACCTCATCTTACATATGTTCAAAAGTAAAATTTATCACTCACAATTAGTAAATAATATTTTAAAACTGAGAACTAATGAAATATATCTTGTTTATATAAATCATTTTGCTTGTATAATAATTTGTTTATTAAAATACTTCAAATTTAACTAAATAAACGATGGGAAATTGGACTTTAAATGTATATATAAAGAGAGAAAGAAGGAGACACACTAAAGGTATTTAACGTTTTTTTTTTTAAAAATATGATATTAATTAATTATCACCTATATTAAATAATATAACAAAATTAGCTATACTATCAGCTAGTGCTAATAATTGAATTAATAAAAATAATGAAAAGCTATCTTAGAAATATTGGAATTGAATTCAATACTCAAATAAAAATAAATAAATAAATAAATAAAAATTTGTGAAGATGAGTCTAAGGCTTCGTTTGAACGGTTTTTACTATTTTTTAAAGCAAATTTTAATATAAAATTTATTTTAAGACGCAGTAAAAAAGCCGTTCCGAAATGAAGCCTAAGGACTCGTTTGTTTTAACATTTTTTTTGCCTTTTCTGTTTAGAAACGACAAAATTATTTTTTGGTCGTTGTTTGGATACGTCGCTTCTATCGAAATGTTTTTTTAGGGAACTTCATTTTTCTACTGTTTTGAGAAGCTTTTTTAATATTTGCTTATCAGTGAGAAAACTTTATTCTCTTAACCAATATTTCTAAAATTATCTTTTACAAAAGGAGAGAAAAAACCAACAAAGCCTAGAACGATTACAGGTCGTGCAGATCGATCATTATTAAAAATAAAAAAGAAAAGGCTTAGTAATAAACCACTCGTGAATCACATTGCCAAGCCACCATTGTATTTAAATAAGGCTCTCACATAAAGCATCCATAACTTTATATGCGTTTAGTGGGAAATCTTCACATTCTTATTTAATATCAATACAGATTTCACACAACAGAAACATATTGGGCCACACGTCGAACAGGTGGCAGCAAATAAAGAATCATATTAGTCAAGTCATCAAGCACGAATTCTTAGGAAAGTGATCTTCACGATGATTTTCATTTCCTTTAAAAAAAATTAATATGATGACAACACCTTAATTCTGATTATTTTTCATTATATATAACATCTATTATAATCATATAAATTAGTTGAAAAAATTAGTGGGTAAATTATTGTTAATATCAAATTAGCATGTGAGGGTATAGGGCTCGCCCTTTAAACAACAAAGATACTAAAGCATAGGCCTTAAGCAAGCATGTTACATGTGATTTATGTAAATGCATGTTATGGTAAGTGATTAGTATTAGCTTAATTGATATTAGGGGTATTAAATATGATCTATGTTAAAGAAAGGTAGAAATAAGAAAGTTTGTTATAAAAATAATTGGGTTAGCTGTAAAAATTCTGATAATTGAGAAAATATATAAAGAGGTCCGTAAGGAGTCAAAAAATAATAATTTGAAATGCAAAGATTTTAGCTTTTAATGATTGATATAATAGATTAGATATTAAGAATGAAGAAATATATATATGTATAAGTTAGATAAACAAAGACATAGGAGTAGTAAGTATTTAGTTCAAGTGAAATGTATTTAGGATGAAGACAAAAAAGTACTTTTATTATAAGATGATATTTAACAAAGATGGATGATATATTTTGCTAAATTTTTTAATGAAGATTATGAGAATACGATTGACTTTAGTGACCTTAGCACTAGGGCTGTCAATATTTGACACGACACGAAAACCCGACCTGGAAAATCCGGGTTGGACCCGACCCGATTTCAAAACGGGTCGGGTTCGGGTTCCAGAAATTGACCCGTTTAAAAAACGGGTCGGGTCCGGGTTGACCCGGCTGGTTGCCGGGTCAACCCGCCAACCCGTTTAGTTTAAAAAATTTTGAAATCCAGCCCTCTGCCCGCTGCCCCAGCGCTCGATCGCGCGTGCCGCGCTCGAGCTCGCGCTGCCGCGTGCCGCTCGCTGCCGCGTGCCGCGTGCTGCCGCGGTGCCGCCGTCTCCTGCTGCCGATCGCGCCGCCGCGTGCTGCCGCAGTGCCGGGTCGAGTCTGGTCAACCCGGCAACCCGCCGGGTCGGGTCCGGGTTCGGATTTTCGACCCGTTTCTCTACCCGGGTCGGGTTAGGGTCGACCCGTTTTCCACCCCGGTCAGTTCGGGTTCGACCCGAACCCGACCCGTGACCCGAAATTGACACCCCTACTTAGCACCTTAAATGAAAAAAAAAAGAATTTTATTTTTATCGACGTATTAATAAAATTGAAGTTAAAGAGACTTTAAAGAAAATGAAATGTGGAAAAGCTGTTGGACTAGATGATACTCTAATAGAGGTGTGGAAATGCTTAGGAGATGAAGGAATTACTTGGCTTACTAAGCTTTCCAATATTATTTTGAAAACTATAAAGATGTCAAATGAGTGGAGAATAAGTGTGTTGATTTATATTTTTAAGAATAAAAGTGATGCACAAGATTTTGCGAATTATAGAGGAATTAAGTTAATGTGTCATACTTTAAAACTATGGGAGACAGTTATAAAGCATAGGTTGTAGTGTGACACTTATGTTTCTCAAATTCAATTTTGATTCATCCACTGTGAAAGCTTTGCATTTATTGAGAGGTTTAATGGAGAAGTATAGAGAGAATAAGAAGGATATACATATAATTTTTATTGATATAGATAAAGCGTACTATAAAGTTCTAAGAGAAGTGTTATGGAGAGCTCTACATAAGAAATGGGTTAATAATGCTTATATTTAAGTCATTAAGGATATATATGCAATATTTGTTACTTGTGTTCAAACAGAAGGTGGTTTTACAAATTATTTTCAAATTTCAGTTGGATCACATCAAGGATCAGCCTTAAGCCCATATCTTTTTGCTTTATTCATGGATGTTCTTGCTAGACATTTGCAAGAGGTTGTACTCTAGTGTATGCTTTTTGCTGATGATATTCTTCTTGTTGATAAGACTAGATAAGGAGTTGAAGGTAAACTTGAATTATGGAGTTCAACCTTAGAGTCTAAAGGCTTTCATTTGAGTAGATCTAAAATTGAATATATAGAGTATAATTTTAGTAATAATAGATCTAGCGGGGGGATTGTGACTTTGGGCGATCAAGTCATTAATAAGAGCACATATTTTAGATAATCTTGGGTTTATTGTTCAGAGTGATGTTGAATAGATAGAGATATTATTAGTACAATTCAAGTTGGATGGTCGAAGTAGAGGAATGCATTAGACTTGTTGTGAGATAGAAAAGTTCCTCTCAAACTCAAATAAAGGAAAATTCTATAAGATGGTAGTGAGACCTGTAATGCTTTATGGTGCAGAATGTTGACCGTTAAAAGAGAAGCATAATATTGAGTTAAGTGTTGTAGAGATGAGGATGCTCAGGTGGATGAGTGGCTTTACTCTTAAAGACAATATACGAAATGAGCATATACATGAAAAGGTTTGAGTAGCTCTAGTTGAAGATAAGATTAGAGTGAGTCACCTTAGATGGTTTGGTCACATAAAATGATAAAATCATGACCTTTCGATGACACGGTTAGGAAAGTAGAGTCACCTTAGATGGTTGGGTCACATAACAAAGTCATTTCTAATATTTTGTAACTGTGGCCTTCAGATGTATTATATTTGACTTATGTTATGAAAGGTAAAGGTACACCTAAAGAGACTTGGTTACAAAATATTAGAAATGATATTTCTTTATTAGATTTACATGAGAATTTAACTCTTAACATGAAACATGGAGAAACATGATTTATGTAGTCGACCCCACATAGTGAATAAAGGCTTATTGTTGTTGTTGTGTGTTAAAGAAAGATATAGGTAGGCCTAAAAAAAATTCATTAAAAGTATTGTAAATGACTTTTTTATTAGATTTAAACGAGAACGTAACTCTTAATATGATATAACAGAAAAAAAAAGTTTATAAAGCTGACTCACATAGTGAGATAAAAGCTTGATCTTATCATAATTAAATTAAATTTTATCCTGAATATTCTAACCTAATTTTTTTTCCCATTTAAATATTAAGTGAGAACTAGTTTATTTAAAAAAAAAAAAAAGAGAGAAACTAGTTTAATTTGTTAAAAGCGTGAGCTTACTGCGGAAGCTTCACACAAGATGGATAATCTTTATTCTTTACCACTGCGCGTCGTACGTCAACGACAGCAAGCAAAATTTGAAGACACGTGTCACAGCCCGTGGCGGCTCATAAATCAGAGCTGTCATTTGGCAACGGTCAACTTCCAGGTGAAAAATCAAATGCAACCGTTGTTTTTCAAAATTAAAAAGAACAGCCATTCGGACTACAGAATCTGCCTGGAGGAAACAGGAGAGATTATTGTGTTCTGACACCGGATACGGCTTACGTTCGGAACTTGGTACTATGAAGTACTGAGTACCAAGTAGGAAGTGATGTGGTGCATTTTCATTGGGCTCCGAACACGTCCGGTGACCTGACCCAATAATTTTCCCCCAACTGTTGAAGCCAATCCAATGGACCAGATCGTGGTTACTCCGCGCATTCTCACCCATCAAGCGAGTTTATTTAGATTGGTACACAAATTGACAAAATTAAATAAATCAATCTAATGTTCAATTTTTCGGGAAAAAAATCCCAAATTGAACCTTTAGTGAGAGAACAAATTTGTTTTTATCATAAAATTTATATATTTAAATATATACAGAAATGTTTGAAATAATTTTTAAAATTTTATTTTTCTCCTAGAACTCTGCAATTAATTTTATAAATATTTATAATTCTCTCAAATAAACTCTTTATATTCTTCCTTATTTCTTGAAAGCTTTAAAATGAGACGAGCCGAGTTTAGGGTTGAGTTATTAGCTCATCAAACTAATCTTATGAGCCATTTATTAGCTTGAGCTAAACTAACTCACCTGCTAATATGACTCAATCATATCACTAATCATCGATAATTAACGATGAATTAGATATTTAAATTATTAATAAACTCTCACTGATAAATTGACAATATATTTTCTATAAGAGATTAATTAAGATTTTTATTTTCAATAAAGTTGTAATTTTTTGTTTTGCATCGATTATTATCATTTTCTCACTCGCTATATTAGTGAATCTCAATGTAATCTCCATTGACACAAATCATTTAGTTATGAAGAAAAAAAATTAGACTTATGATCAAATTTAATTAGACCAATGATCACACTAATAATTTCAAAGACATAAATTGAAAATTAATATATAAATGAGGCTTATTCAAGAAAATCAAAAAAGACTTAGCGTCAGTTTGCGATAACTATAACTTTTTATATAAGTGATTATAAAGTTATTGTGGAGAAAATAATTTTATTAAAAAAATTTGCAGCGAACAAATAACTTCCTAATAAAAAATAAATTGAAAACATTGAAAAATAATGATCAAATAAAAACTGTGATGAAGATTTGAGCGCAAAATTAAAAGAAAGCTATCCCGAGTGAAATTTTAATGGGACTTAACTCTAAACTAAAATGCACATGTTTTTTTTTTATATTTTTTTTTTAAATTTTATATTTATTGATTTTTTTTTTTTAAACTTTTGAATGAGTTTAATCGCAATAAATTAATAGTTAACGTATTAACATGCTACAACACGGTTCCACCGTAAGGAGAAAATTTCTCAAAGCCACTGACGCCCACCTCTAACCTCTACACAGTCGTCTTTTCTTCTGTTTTTTATTTGCTTAGGTTAGCTATGACGGTTATGAGAATTTCTACATTTGATGAACTAATTATCCTTATAACACATAACGATAAGGTAGCAAATCAGAGTCCTGCATTGGGTATTCATACCCACGTACCCACGCACGTACCCACCCATACCCAATGGGCATGGGTGAGTATGGGTACATCCATGACTTCGTGGGTGGGTATGAGTGGGTACTCAACATCAGAAGACAAACCAATATACATTACTAATCACCATATGCTTGCAGTATGTTACAATAATCCTTACTATGCAGTGTGCAACATTGAACCACGATAAATTTTGATATGTGGCTTAAAAGTTTGCAGTCAGAGAAAAGGGCCAAAAACCTCAAGACCATTAATCCGTGGCTGACTGCATTCAAGAAGCGTGGAAAGTGAGTGGGTGTTGGTGGGTATGACATCCCAAATGTCACCATAGGTGGGCGTGGGTGAGCAAAGCTCGCTAGCTCAGAGCGTGGGTACCCAATGGGTACCTAATCAAGACCCCATGTAGGGCTCTGTAGCAAATGTATATTGACGGTCATACAAATTAAATAATAGTTGCGAAGTCTATCAATCAAATTGCTATTTTTACGTAGCTCATTTTGATCTGTTAGTTTGGAGTTTTGATTATAAATCAAGATATCTTGGGCTCGAATGAATTTACCTTAATTGACCTGAAAGTTTCACGAGAAAAAAAAAAATGCTCTTCTTAGAAATTCAGGTCACTTTTGCTTGCTTAAGCATGATCTAAACCAACTTATCATCTATATTTATAAAAAATAATATTTAATACAAATATTATATGAAAGGCACAGTCAGATTAGTTCAAAAAGATTTTAAAATGAATACAAAGTGGATAACATTAATTTAACTCTTGGCTCTATTAGATAATAAATGTAATGAGTTGTTTATAGATTAATATTTGGTATTATATAGTTAATTAGCATTTAATTAATTATAATGGGTCTTATAAAGAGATAAATATCACATAAAATATCAGAGTTTCGATGACTCTATGAGGAGAGTAAATTCATAAATATCACATAAAATATCTTTCCCATAATATTTGAAGTTATAGACATCCCCTAATTATGTGTCTACTCTCTTCCTATGAATTTTTTAGTTAAAAAAAAAGGTCAAAATTGTCTAATTATTTATATATTTTATTATTTTTATTATTTAATTCATAAAAGTCTTCTAATATTTATTTTTCAATTTTAGACTCAGCATTGTCTAAAAAAATTTTACGCTGGTTGGTGCTATTGAGATGAAATTTGCTCTTATTTTTTGGGCACATACAATTAAAAATAAAAAAATATTTTTATTATAATAAGTGAATATATAATTATAATATTTGTTTGCATTAAATCTATTAATTTAAATATAAATAATAAATAGATATATTATTAAATTACATATGTTAATTATAATAATCATAACTTATTTTTTAAAATAAGATTCTTTACATAAAATAACCTTATCAATGGCTACTTAAATTATTTAATTATACAATTACACATATTCTGTAAGAAAAAAATTGCATAAACATTTTTTTTTTGTCAAGCGTGTCTGCCGTGTAGAGTCCAATCGATAAGCAAAATCATCCGCGTGCGACGCGGGGCCCGGGGAGCGATTAAGACTATCTCCTACTCTTCGATGATCTAAAGAGACGAAAAAAAGATACTTGCAATAAGAAGAAGAAGAGGATGAAGAAGAAGAAGGAACACAGAAAGCCCCCACACGCGTTCTCATGGCGGGGGACCATACCCTTTATAATCCCCGCATCACAGGCCATGAGGATCAGCAATCACACTTTCTCCTTTTGCCATTTTGCTCACTTTCTTGTACTCACCATCTATTTCGATAAAGATTCGGCTTTTTCCCGAGAAAAGATTCAGTTTTTAGCGGAATTAACTGTCTTTCGATGGATTTGCTCAGAGTAGGCGGTGGAGTGGTACTGCGGATTGTTCCGAAATTGTCGGTGTTCGGGTTCTTGATTTCGGCCTCGGTTTCCTTTGCTTCTTGGTTGGGCGCACGTTCTTTGTTTCGGGTTTGGGAGTTCTTGAAGGGGCAAGAGGGGAAGACTGAGAAGACGATGATGACGATGGTGGCGAGGCAGGGAAGGGAGCTTCAGAGGTACTCTAGCTGCGGTCGGAGGCTTGTTGTCGGGTGAGTCGGCTTCTAGCGAGCTTAATTGGATTGGAGGATCGAGTTGAATCATTGATTTCTTTTTTCTTGTTCGTTCTGTGGTGTTTTAGATTTTGATTGCATTTTGCATTTGGTTTTATTCTATTTGACAATCAACCAATGTTCTTGTGCCCTAGATTCTTCGAGGGGTTTTTTTTTTCCTGCTTTTGAAATCTTTTCCCTTCTTATCTGCTAAAAATTTGTGAGTTCTTAACCGGAATTTTCATCTTATTTGAAATTTTGGTTTCCAAGTTGCATCATTTTCTGCTATGCATTTGTTTTGGCTTACATTGAACCTGAACAATAGATGGTAAATGCAGTGAAATTTTGCCTTATTTTTAATGTTTTAATGATATATTTGCATTTTATCTTCCATTTCATTGATTTTAGTTTTCTTTTCTCAACATATCTGTAGGAAAATGCTATTATAATTCTGTCTGCATTACGTTTTTGGTTAGATTTCATCTAAATAAATTCTGTTTTCAATCAAACAGGTGCATTCCATATAAGTTAAAGAAGGGTGATCCTTGCACGGAGGGCATAGATAAATTGGTGCAAGTTCTTGTCATAAGCTCACAAAAGGGCCATGGGATGATGTTTCCTAAGGTAAATTAAAGATCTTCCTTTGAGGCATTTGGTGAACATTTTTTATGAAATGCAGCAACTCCATTTACCCTATGTCAAGAACCCTAATTTCCTCATTTTAGGATTTCATAGAGCTATTTCTTTTGTTTTAGATATCTATTTGAGCATCTTATCCTGATGAATCAAGCTAATTTTGTTCAGGGAGGATGGGAATCTGATGAAACTATAACGCAAGCAGCTTCGAGGGAGGCATTGGAGGAAGCTGGTGTACATGGAAATGTTGAGGTTAGTGTAAATAATCATAAAAATTTTATTCTCATTGAGTAATTTCAAACTAAAAATTATATTCAATTGCAGAGCAAACTTGGAAGATGGATGTATAAAAGCAATAGATACAATGTACTTTATGAGGGCATTATGTTTCCATTGAATGTGAAAGAGGAATTGCCTTATTGGCCTGAGATGGAAGTTCGGAAGAGGAGATGGGTAAGTAGAAGAAAATTTTGAATAATGTTCTATTCTAATGATGGATATTTAGACTTCGTTTGAGACGGCTTTCTTATTACTTCTTAAAGCAGCTTTCTAGCATAAAAAATTTAATTTTTAAACTAAAAAGCTATTTTAAGAAGCAATAAAAAAGCCGTTCCAAACGACGTCTTAGTTTGCTTAATATTTTTGTTTTTTCTCTGAACTCTTTGCTTAATTTGATGAACAGGTGAGTGTGGCTGAAGCGAGAGAGGGATGCCAACATGTTTGGATGAGGGAAGCATTGGAAGTATTGCTAACAAGACTTGGGAAACAGGTCTCAAATGCTTAGATTTTTATGTTTTTGGGAGGAATGGCTTTCATTTCTTTAACAGTGAGAGCAGAAGAAAGAACAACAATGGTGACAGGTTTAAACACACAGCACAAAATTCTTTGTATATACAATTCTTTGCCTGCAAGTGAGGAAAAATTTAGTTTTTGTTTTTTCATTTTTTTTAGGAAATAGATTCACCATGGTTCAGAAAGAGGGAATGTAGTTGTATGTTCTCATAAGGTTCATCCACTTTTTGTAGTGAATGTTATGAGAATGCTGATTGATGGAAATAGGGAATCGAAGCAACTGTGTTGTAACAAAAGAAAAGGAAAAAAAGAAATACACATTCTTTATTTTTCTGTACATTGATGTGATTATTGTCTTTTACTAGAATGAATAGCAGGAGTATTGTTCACATTATCACTTTATGATAATTGAAAGGGGAAATCATGGAGTATTACAAACACCAGGGTTCTAATAAGCCAAATGAACTAAAAGATGATGAGATCTATAATATGTGGCTTTTTCCTTATTATTCTATGCGAACATCGAACGCCGTCCGGAAACCAACCAGATTGTTGAACATCAACCTTTTGCTTGGTACCACGGCTCGGTACCGCTGATGTGGCGCATTCTGGTTGGTCTCCAGACAGCATTCTGCATCCGGTCTCCACACAGAATAATTTATCATGGCTTTTTGGCAACATACTAATTGGAACTTTTCTGTTGGTTGTATAGTTGAGGGTATATAAAGGGGCTAAAGTGTAAGGATATCCATCTACCTTTTGTTCTCCTGCACAGCTTTGGAGGGCTGTCTGTGACACTTATCATCAATCTCGTTTGGTGTCTCTAGTTTTAATAAATAGAACATGATTTGTACAATGCTGCCAACTAGCCACCTATCCTTTATGAAAGAGGGCTGGCTTTTACCTTTCATTATGGTTGTGCATTCGGTTGGTTCGAACTTCGAATCAATTGAACTTGAAGTATAATATAATCAAATCAAATAAAAAAACCCTATAATTTGATGGGTTTGATTGAATTTTTAGATAAATCACACCTTTCATATTAATTAAAGTTAGGGGTGTCAATTTTGGGTCAATGGTCGAGTTTGGGTCGAATCCGACATTGATCTGGCTACTATGCGGGTCAACCTGAACTCAACCCGTTTTTAAAAACGGGCAATTTTTTGGACCCAAGCCAACCCGCTAAGAGCCAGCCCTGTGTGTGTGTTCGTGGTTCATTATCGAAGACTCGAATGAGGCGTTGCAGCCGACAATTGTTGTTGCCGCCGACCAGACCGGAAGGAACGTCGTTGAAGGAGGCATTGGCTAGTTTTGCAACTGGCGGTGAGCATCTTCAGCTGGTGACAGTGAGCTACTTCAGGTAGCGGCGAGCTGCCAAATGACAACGACGGTGAGCGGAGCGGAGGCCGGACCAGTGGGCGGGATTGACAGAGCGGAGGTCGTCCGGTTTGAGCTGCCAAATGACAGTGATTGAGAGACGAACGACGATGCTACTGAGTGGGACGACACGACCGGCGATTGAGCGGGAAATCCGGGTCAAATCGGGTTAATTTGGGTTTCCAAACCTGAACCCGAACCTCGGGTTCGGGTCAACGCAAACCCGAAATGTTCGGGTCGGGTTTAGGTTGGATTTTCGTGTCGTGTCAAATATTGACACCCCTAATTAAAGTGGAAATGGATGTTGGGCTTTAATGAAATATAGAAGTAAATCAGTCGTTAGTTAATGGATTTTTGGTATGAAATGGCATTGATGATCGATCAGTTACAGGATTTTGATACTCACTGAACGTGAAGATATTGTTGCACTGCAGAAAGCAAGAGATCTACGTTGCTTGATTGCTGCGATTCAATAGCTATAAATTCCTCACATGAACTCGACACCAAATATGGCATTTGTATATGCTAAGTGTAATCCCAATTGACAGAAAGAATACCTTCATAAAAGCATACGGAAGCACGACCAATTCTTAGAAATTATTTCTCATATAAATTTAAGCAGAATCAACCTTATTGTATGAGAAAATTCGAATCAAGCTCTTAATATTTTGGTTCACTGTGTAGAACTATAGAGAATGTTTGGGAGCACTAAGCTATTGAGTCACAGAGAAAATTACTGTGCTTGGACTGGGTGGCAAATTACAGCCCGCTGAGCAAGAAATTATTTTGTGCGGAGTCCAGACCGCGAAAACCGTCCGAATTTGCTATTTATTGAGTATTTTTTGAGTATCCGCTCAGGGCATGTAACTAACCGAATCACGTGAATGGAGCATATTTGAAAAAGCCTCGGACAAATTTTTGAATTTTCTCATTGGAATAAAATATTTTTGTTATTAGTTCGAAAAAATTTCGAACAAGATTTAAATTGTATATCACGGGGTCTATGATTAAAATATGTTTGAAGAAAACTTGGATAGGGGTTGAAATAGATCATATATGAAGATCGATCAAATATACTTCAAAGGACATTCGAATATCATTCAAATAAAGGTCTAATATGAATTATAACACAATATCACAAAACAATAAATACAATACAACAAATATGATGAGTTTAGTTATTACATAACAAATATGATACAATTCAATCATGAAATATAATTAATGAGCCATAACATTCATAACACAAAATATATAAATTTAGAAGAAATGTAAAAGGAGAAAAGCTCCTATATATTAAATCATAGAATATAATTGAAGAGCTATAACATTCATAACATATAACACATAAATTTCGAAGGAATGTAGAAGGAGAGCAGATCCTATCTATTATCAAATAGATAGGATTTATTTTAAAAATTCTATTTTTTTTTGAGAGATTTTGATTCTTTAAGGACCTATATTTTTTTGTTATATTAAAGCGTAGGCTCCTTATCCTTACCCCCCTTCCCTTCCACTTTGCTTCACACTCCTTTGCAACTCAACTATTTCGACCGATCAAACCGTGCACCTCACTTCTAATTCATTGGCCGATCCGATTTTCATAACGATGAAAAAAGTCAAACATTTTTTTAATTTTTTTTTCATTTTTTTTTAAATATTAGATAGCCGCATATCCCTATATCAGCAGCTATGATTTTCTGAACGTCAATGATGAATACTATTTATCAAATTATTATTTAAAGACATCAACAATTAAAATAAACAAACAAATGCTCAGTCATTTCATAGCAAATCACAACGAATCAAACAGCCCAATAAAATACTTAAAAAAAAAGGGTTCAAACTAGAAAATATCATGACCCATAATAAAGAGAGTTGGCGTTAACATGATCAAACAAGAAAAGGATTACCAGACCCTCTCGCTGATAATCGAATAAAACTGATTAGGATTACCATTTAGCTCAATTCATTAAATACCACATTTATTTACATAGCAGTACATATTCGTTATATATTCAAATCTCTCGTGAAATGCTTGGCTGCTGCTACTTTTCTGTGGGCATCAGACTTAACTTTTAGGCTTCGTTTGAGACGACTTTTTCACTTCTTCCCTAAACAGCTTTTTAGTGTATTAAAAAATTGTTTTAAGAAGCAGGAAAAAAACTGTCCCAAACGAAGTCTTAATTTACAGCAATTGAAGCTCTAAAGGATTCCTGTATATCATACAGATGATCATATAATTATCTCAGTCCATAGTTTCTTTTAAGCTAAGCTGAGCCCATATGTTTAAATAACTAAAACTGATTTCAGTGATAATGATGAAATATACAGACTCCTGCTATCCAATAATCAGGGGAAAGTTCTATTTTATAGGCTCCTGCAACCAGGATCCTCATCAAACTCGTTACTTGTATGATCCTTGTTACTATCTGTTTTAATTTCAGCTGAACTAAATCTCCCAACATCATCAACCTTCTGAACCTCTGGCTTGATTTCAGTCGAATCCGAATTCTCAGGACTGTTAGAAACCTTAGTATTTTGCTTGGTTTCTCTCAAGGGCGAGGAACAAGAAGCATCACTACGAAGAGCTGAATCCTGCTGCACCAAAGCAGCAGAAGCTGATGGGCTTTCTAAAACTAAATGGGAACCTTCACTAGCTTTACCAGTACTAGGATCCTCGCCAGATACAGCCATTTCATTTACGTTTGATGACTGGGTAGTCCCTGTCTCTTCAAAATGCTTAACAGCATGGTCATAAGCATGCAACGATAAAGCTTGAATTCCTGACTGATCAACTTCAACGGTATGATTTTCAATAGCCTTATCTTCTCTAGCAGCTTCCGTTATTTTTTTATCACCACTACTGCTCCTTGCTTTCATATCCAATGCTGTAGTAGCTTTCACTGGTTTAATCTCTGCAGTATCAGGGTGTACTTGCAGGGGTTCAGATTCAGTGGGCAGGGCAAGTACAATACCATCAACCTTTTTCAACACATCTGTTTCTTCTATGTAAGCAGAAGCTCCATTCCTGATGTTATCAGTGTTCAAATGCATTTTGCTCCCTTCTATTTTGGAAATTACAGGAGCTTCACCAACATTTTCTTCATGGCAGTTCTCAACATGTATATCTACTTGCTGATTAAACTGAATATTCTTATCATGAACATGCGTAGCTTCAGGAGGAAGGGCATCAAGAGATTGACCTGGAGCGCATTCCATATCATCAATACTTTCCTTAGGAATATTTGAAAGAGTGCAAGCCGAAGATAACCCTCGACTACCATTATCCCCATCATTATCAGTAAGCATTCTGTTTTCTATCTCTGGTGGTTCATGCCCCACTGAACAACAAACAGCAGTTGTACTGTGTTCTGCAGGAGAATGCTCAATGGATTTGGAAACATCTAAGAGAGGCAAAGCATTAGTTAATCCATGTCCATTGTCTGAACCTGATATAGAAAATGCTGATGTATGGTCATCACTATGAAGCTCCATTGATACACAAACACCAGAGAGAGGTTTATAGGCCACCGATGCTTTGATCTTCTCTGTTGCATGGCCAACTGATTCAGTAAAACCCAAACCATTTAAAGAATCAATAGCATTGTCGATTGTATGCTCAACTGATGCAGAAGCGCCTAAGACTTGTTGAACATTTGTTGATGAATCCTGCTCCCTTGCTGCATGCTCAACAAGTTCAGATAATTTCAAATCTGTTTGAGAAATAGCTGATAAATGCTGCTCCTCAAGAGCAGGATCGATTGATTCATTCGCACCAAAGACAGGAGAAGCAGCCACAGCTTCCTGCTGTGCTTCATGTTCAATTAACTCAGATGAGATTGTTAGCATAATAGTTGATGCATTATGTTCCTGCACTGCAAACTTTTTTGATCCTATAAGACTAGAATCTGGAAGAGCAGTTGACGGAGGGTGCTTCTGTGAAATTTCTGGATTATTTTCCAAGGACATCACTTTGACAAGATCAGATGAGGTGCTACTGTTATCTTTCTCATTTTCCACAGAAACAGAGACTTTTCCTTCATTTTCATCACAGGTAACTGAACAAGAAGATGGCGGTATTATCACAGACTGTGATTTGAAATTATCTGCATTGGAGTCATCGATAACCCTTTTTTCTAGATGAGAAGATTCCAATTCCACAACAGGTTTGTCGACTTCCAGAACAGAGGTCACAGAACAATCTTCTTTAGTACAACTCTGGGAACCAGATTTCTCCTGGTTAGTTGGATTCAAATCTGAAATGACACGCAAAGTTTTAGAAACATGCAGAAATTAATGCACAGAAATATCCAAAACTTAATGACATTCAAGCATATGTGTTAATATCAAACCTGCTGGGTGTGTTTTAGAGTTCTGTGCATCACTTTTCACTAAAGATCGGCCTGTAATTTTTGCTTCAAGAATCTCAGGCACAGTATTTCTATCTGGGGCTGAAGATTTACTTACTGAAGTCAGCTGCTTGACTTCTGCCTCAGAAAAACCTTCGGGTCTTATACATGTCACGCTAGATGTCACGGGCTCTTCTAGTAACTGATCAATCTCAGTATTTTTGAAATTGTCAGTTAGCTTAATAGTTGCATTAGCAGGAAGAACCATATTTGACTTTCCCTCCAATGGGTTGATTTTTGGTAATGGAAACTCTCTCAAAGATGGAAGACCCAGAACAAGCCCACCTTCCATATTGCTTGAAGATGTAGTATTGGTTTCAACATTACCCTTTGACGTCACAGACAATGTTTTATTTGGATCAAAAGCAGAAACACCAGTAACACCTTGGTCAAGTTTGATTTCTTTTGTCACAGTTTGTTCGAAATTCCTTGAAGCTGAAGTGACAGCTTTTTCAGACGACATTATCTGCCTATTACCTTGCTTTGTTGGATCTAACTTCTCCAATGAAGTTTCTATTTGTTGGAAGGAAATACCAGGACCCTGAGCAGTTTTAAACCTGGATGTACCAGGCCCAGCTTCTATGTTTCCACTCTCCTGTTTTGTTTTCATGGTAGTTGCCTTACCAGTTCTTCCTCTGCTCTCTGCCTTCTTAGAACCATCTGCAAGCTTCAATCCTGCTTGTCGGGCACGTCGTTCACAAGCTGCTGTTGACGAGTTGCATCTGCTTCTTGTTTCACGAGCAGCTGCCTTTTTTCTTGTTACTGAAGCTCTATTTTCAGAATCTCTATGGATTACCACACGATCTGCTCTATAATCTAAAACTGGGGAGTCCTGTACTTGGCAAGATGGGATCGGATCTGCCAAGTTTTCATGATTCATGCTTGTGGACGATAACATTGGAGTTCCTGTGATGCTAGCATTGTCCTGAAATTTGATAGCTTCAATAGATACTGAACTTTGAGATTCATCGCCTGGTGCTTTATCACCAACTGAACTACTATGGCTTGCCAATAAGCTATTACCAGAAGTTGATTTTGAATTTCTTAGAAGGGATTTATCAACTGATTTCAACTTATTAAAGGCTTCAACATCTACACTAGGCGTTGTCTCTTGATTCATCTGAGTACATATGTCACTTCTATTCTCATCAGCTGGTTTTAGCATCTCACTTGATTTAGCATGAAGATCAGGTGGAGTCTTATCTAACATTTGAATGGAATTCACATCATTTATCCCAACTTCTGTGTGCTTGTCATTTAATGAGCTTTCAATATTTTGTTCCGTTTTTTGGGTTCTCTCTTGTAAGCTATCAACTGTTTTCTCAGCTTGCCCTTGCTTTGGACTAAATGCGTCAGGTGTAGATGAGCCAAAGGTTTGCTTTGCAGTTGAATAATCTGAGTCAGTTTTCACACCATCAGGATTCTTTGGCTGCAGGACACTGACCTGATCCGGGGTTACCGGTAATTTAGTGCCAATAGAAGCTGATTCAGTCTCAGATACAGTAGTTACATCTCCAATATCTTTCTCCACAATAACAGACATTGTGTTATCGAGTATTTCAGGCAATCGAGAACTGGAGGCTTTAAAAGAAGGTGCATCAACAACAGTTGAAGATCCTGGAATTTGACCAGTTTTGTAATCAATAGAAGCAAAATTAGGAACACCCCACTGCCACATTCATGGTAGCATTCCCTTCAGCTACAACATTAGCAGCAGGCTTACTCATTGTCGCATCAACTCCAGCCTGAATTACAGTATATGCATTTAACTGAGCACCAACAGCAGATAAAAAAGATTTTTGCTTTCTGCCACGCCCTCTAGATGTCTCTCCGCCATTACTTGGCCTTCCCCTTGCTTTAGGGATTGGGCTACAGCTAGGAGATGGGTAGAAGTGCAAGGCAGTTACGCCCAACTGTGGTGTAGTGTTTGCAATAACGTTGTTAACTGCAGCAGACTGTGGACCAGAACCTGCAGAAACAGCAGAAGGCTCTTTATGAGGTTCCATCTCCCCTTTATTAGTTATAGGAAATGGGGCAGGTGGCACTGATACAGAAGTTGTCATATGTAAAGATGATCTCCTTGGTCTGCCTCTTCCCCGTTTCACCTGCGGTTCCTTGCTGGGTTGCAAAGATTCATTTGGTTGTGTCGAGGGATCCTTTGCTTGTGGTGATGCAAGCACAACATCAATCAAGTTAGGTGGGTTGTAGATCTTTGCCATATATAAACCTTGAGATTGATCAGCAGGAGCAGCTGATTCAGGGGAGTCAACTTGACACATTTTCTCAAATTCTTCTTCGGTCATCTGATCCTCATAAGATCGAATCTTCAAAAAAATATAAAATAATAAAAATAAAGTTGCCGGAAGTAATTTATATGGAGTAAATTGAGCCAAGACATAAGAAGAAAACCATACTTACCTCACGAGCACGTTTGCCCCTCCCATATTGCTCAGTATCAAGGCCTCCAAGATTCTGACCTTTTCTTTTTGTAATGATAGGTACATTATTTACAATGGAAGTATCATAAATCCTCATCGCTTCATAGAAGGGTTTCAAGTCATCTTCCGTAACAAGACGTGAAGGCATTGATAACGGCTTCGATGCATCTATTTTATTTCCCTGAACCAAATTAATCCATGCTGCCTGAAGGCATATTACAAGGCAGCATTAATTACAAAAAATTCACAGAGCTTTAAAACATGAGAAAAAACAGGCATGAGGGGGCTAGCAAATTAAAGCTTAACATACGCACCATCTCTTCTTCACGTCTTTTCTTGTCAATAGATTCAAAAACATCAATCTCGGATTCACTGTAACAATTCCGAAACAAATAAAAATAGTCAAAAAAAAAAAAAAAGCCATTTAAATAAGAAAAGAACAGCCATGTGCACACAGAATCAGGAAAACGACCTATCTTTAATTTAGTAATTCGGAAACTTAGAATAAGGCTGGTTTGGGACGGCTTTTTTACTACTTCTTAAAACAGTTTTTTAATAAAAAATTAAAATTTTATACTAAAAAATTGTTTTAAGAAGCAGTAAGAAAGCCGTCCCAAATGAAGCCTAAGAGTGAAAAGGAAAAACACCTGCGAGCTAAAAGATCGTTGAGAGAATCGTCATCTAAAACAAGTGCTGCTTCTTCTTTCTTGCACTCCCTGAGGAGGGACTCCAAATATTCTCTTCTATCTTCAGCACTGCCACAGACTCAAACCAAAATAAGAGAGAAATATTGAGATATATATATGGCCAAAAGAAAAAAAAGGATCATAAACAAACAAATGGAACCTTGTGTTGTTGTCAAAAAATCCCTGCAGTTATGCTCTGATTAGCAACTCCCAATTTGTGTTCAGCTGAAGCTCTAACATGTTCTTCAACCGTACGCACCTTAATACAGAAGCAAATAAATGATACAACAATTAAGTTAAATTTGTCCAAAGTTTTTGCAGCTCACAAACATTGCCCGTGTTATTTTGGGTAAACTCCGATCATCAGGATTTAGATTTTTACTCATTTTGAGAGGTTTAATTAACACATGCTTTGAAGACTAATGAGAGAAAAGTACTTTAGAAACCTACAAAATCAAAGGGTAAATCTTAATTGGCATAAGAATCTAAGAGTCCTAATTAATTGAGAAGACTTCACATATTTAAGTAAACATGCATTCGAGAAAATGAGCAAGCAAGAGGAAGTGATATATGTCTTAGTATTTGTTAGATTAAATAATGCGAAGGCTAAAATTATGCATGTCATATGATGTTTAATAAGTGCTTAGTGATTTAAAGATATTAGTCCCTATGAACTTTCTATCGAATTACCAAAACTTAGGAATATACGATATGAGATAGATTTAATTTAAGAATCATTATGGCCTAATTAGCTTTACTATAATACGAATCATACAAAATCTGTTTTAGTTCATAATGCAGGTTGCTGAATTGCTCAATAAGAAATATATTAGGAAAGTTATAATTCCTTGCGTTGTAACTATTTTGTTAACTCTAAAGAAGAATTGTAGTTGGAGAATGTGTAGGCAGTAGGACTATTAAGAAAATTACTATCAAATTCAAATTTCATGTACCAAATTTGGATGATATGTTAGATATGATGAATGATAAAGTAATCTTTGTTAAAATTAATCTGAGAAGTGATATCAAGTTAGAATGAGAGAAGGTGAAAAATAGAAATCGTCCTTAAAATTAAATACAAATAATATAAGTGGTTGGTTATACTATTTGAATTAAACAATGCACTTAACATTTTCATGAGAATAATTAATGTGTTGTGACCTTTTAATGAAAATTTTTTTGTTGTATTTTAATTATATTTTAATGTATAGTAAGATGAGTACATCTTAGAAAGCTATTTGAGATATTACATAATGCAAAAGTTATATATGAATATGAAGACATTATTTTGTGACTCCATCTGTAATCTTTCTAGGATATAGCGGTGTTATTTAGCAGAGCCAGGCTAAGAGCACCATGGATTGGACTTGACTTGATCATAATACAAGTTGTTCATGTTCGGCTCTAGCTCAATCTAGATTTTCTTATATGTTTGCACTTTGATTGTTTAAATTTTTCTATAATCAAATTTCAGTAGGCTAACATAAAAAAATTGAACGAGTAGTTAAACAACAAAATAACAATTAAATGAGTACTTGACTTCTTATATTAATTAATAATATTTACAACCACATCAACTATAAAATCTGCCTAAATATCATTTATAATTTGACAACCGAAAGGCGAAAGGGTCGGGATTATAATCAAAATTTTCTAGTTGCAAATTTGAAGCTAGAGATCATGAACTTATAAAATCTTGAGATGATGCAATATATATATACCAAATATTTAACGTCATTTAATGGTTACAACAAGCCATCAAAGGATATGCTGCTTAATTTTAAAGCTATCGTATATTATTTACTTTAAAACCTATCATTACTACGTACATTGCTTAGTTTAGAACCTTGTTAAAGTAAAATTTTCTCATAATTCTCTAATCAAATAGAGCACCATGGGTTCATTACTTCTATTAAAGCAAACTTATGGCATAAATAGCTAAGAGTTACACGATAAAGAAACTAATCCAAGGCAAAAACTTCATATAGCAAGTTAGTTTGAATAATAAATACAAGTGACGAATCAACAAATTATTTTTAAAATAAATCTAAATATTAAAATAGTGTCATACAAACATGAGTTGTATAGAAAATAAAACCATATTAGAAAAGAAAAGCAATATTAACAATTTCAAATCATAATAATTGCAATAAAAAATAGTGATGTAGGACTAAATGTGTTTGTTGATGTTTTATCTTAGAAATTATATGTTTTTAAAAGAGCAAGAGCAATTAGTCACTTCCAACGATTTAAATGATGAATGAAAACAATAAAGCAATAATTTAGTTCAAACAATAGATTACATGATAAAAATTTAGAACACAAAATAACTAATCAAATCAGATTTAGCTTAATGTGGGGCTTTCGAAAGAAATCCCTTAATTAACATTTAGAATAGTCACTATTTAAGATCCCTCACTCTCACTCTTAATAACTGGTTAAGCAGAGAAAGCTTGCATGATCTTTATGATGCCACAATTGAGAGGGACTTAGAAGAAATAAGATTCGGGAGAGAGTTCACCTTTGTCAGGATTCGGAAGAAAGTTGCTACTGAACGGGAGGTTGTCGTTGATCGATAGCGGTGACAAGTGAGAAGAGGATTCGTTACACGTAATCTTCAACGGAGAGGTCGTTCTCTAGGTCAACATCGAAGAAAGGAGATCGGTAGATGACAATAAACCCTTGTTTGTCGAATATGAAGTCGTGATCACGTTCAGGATCGGCCTTCCATGAGAAAGGAGGCCTAACAAGGTGTTGGGGAGGGAGAGATTTTGCTTCTTCTTAGGTGAAGTACCAAGCGTAGGAGAGGAGATGTAGAGGAGGGGGGGGGAGTTTGGGTGGTCGGCCAAGGCTAGTAGAAGAGGGCTGATTTTTTATTTAAGAGTTGTGTTGTTGGTTAGGAAGGAATCAACTCAAATTTATGAAATTAATTTCAGATTTTATGGTAGAGATGATTAGGGAACTTGATTTTAATTTCTCTAAAATAAAGGAGAGGAGGGAAGAGGGGGCGGCTACCTTTAATGGGCATTGATTGGGGAGTTAATTAGGAGCATTAATGGAAGTAGAATTTAGAGAAGAGAGAGGGTAGGGCCGGCAGCTAAGGGAGTGAGGGAGGAGTTTTGGAGAATTTCAAATAGTTTCCAAGCAAAACAACTTAAATTAAAAGAAAGAGAATGTCTATATCTCTTTTAATTTAGATTCAAATTCAAATTGATTTGATTGAGAGACTTTCCAAATATAACTCATGTTAATTAGGAAAGATTCAAATTTGAAATTGATTCAAAATTGAATTAATTATCCTTCCAAATTCATCATGATCTAATTTAGGAAAGTAGTAAAGGATAAGGAAATTTTGGATCCAATGAAAAGGTGGAAGTAGCCGGCGGCTAGAGCTTAGGGCGAGGGAGGCTGGCAGCTATGGGAGGGGGTAGAGCTTGGAGCTAGGTGGAGTTAGGGCTGGCTTTTTGGATGGAAAGGAGGTGGTGGCCTACGGTTTGGAGGGGGAGGAGTTGGACCATAAGCCCGGATGTTTCCTGCGGCTAACGGGTAGTACTTTGCCCTTACCTAGGGACTTCAACTCTCACTAGAACTCTCAAGCTCTCCCAAAACACAAGTGCAGAATTTTCTTTTCATAATAATCATCATCCCCTCAAAAGGAAGAGGATGGGGCTTTAAATAGCCAAAATACAATAGCAATACAAAAGAAAAAAGTGCCCTAAGGGTAAAAAACAACTACTCCCTCAAGTGAGGGTAAAAATGAAAAACTTAGATAATAAATCAAATACTCATATTATCAAGGTTGTGAAAACCGGACCGGACAACGAACCGAAAGAATTAGAGGTTCATGGTTCGACCGATTGAACCGGGGTCAAACCGGATGATGTAATAAATAATAATATAATTAAAAGTAATAAATTAACATAATAATAATGACAATTTATTCATAAAAATTTTATAATTTTAAGAATTTTTAGACTAAAAAATAAATAAAATTCATACATATATAATATATTACATAATTTTAAAATTAAATATAAATAATTATTATATTTATGTTATATATTTAAATATAAATAATTACTAATTTTAAATTTAAATATAAACATCTTCAATTTTTTATTTTAATTTATATTTAATAAAAATTTAGTTTATATACAAATATATATATTTGATATAAATAATTGCTTTATGTTATATATTTAAGCATAATTTACATATATGAATTATATATTATAAAACTATATTTATAAAGTCATACAATATTATTTTTTAAGATTTTTATTTTTTATCATTTAATTTTGCATTTAGAAAATGTTTTAGAACTTTAAAAATGATAAATAATTATTTTTATTTGAATAATTATAAAAATATAATTAATAATAAATTTAAGAAGTTTAAAAATAATTATGATGATTTTTTATTTAAATATTCTACAAAAAAAAATCCCAACAAGTTCTCATTCAAACAAGTTTTATGCACACATCATTGAATGTTGAAATAAAAAATAACTAGTTGTTTAGTCCCACATCACTTATAAGTAATAAGTTGTGTTGTTTATATACCTTTTCTTGTACCCATGGTGTAAGAGCTTTCATGGTATTATGGCATCATGTGAGCTAGATTATTTATATTTAATTTAATATATAATATAAAAAAAAATTTGAATCTTATTATTAAAAAAAATAGATGATAATTAAATTAATTTAATATTAATTAAACATTTTATATAAAAATAAAATATTTAAATATATTATTAGTTGAACCGGCCGATTTTTAAAAAACGGACCGGTTCAACGGTCGGCCGGTTCAACCGGCGGTTCAAACCGGTTTTGGCTGGTTCGTTGTTAGACCGATTCTTAGGGAGGACCGAACCGGATGTTAGACCGGTTCACGGTTGAACCGGTCGAACCGGCCGGTCCGGTCCGGTTTTCAAAACAATGCATATTATAATAATAAACCTCATACAAATGACAGCTAAAAAATAAAATGGTGTGATCGTCGCCGTAGATCGTCAGCCTCTTGTTTGGTAGACTCTCCATGGTCGGAAGTCCTCATCAAATAGTTTGAACATCAACTAATTAAATGTTTCAACATTCAATAATAAATTTTTATACTGTAAAATACATCATTTTTTCACTTTTATTAATATGATCAAAACTTTTTTTCAGAAATTCATTTGATGCAACATAAATAATTAAATATCAAGAAAATACATAGAAAATAGCCATGGCACAAACAATGAGCAAATTACAAAATAATCAATTCAGCTAGCATACCAAAACCAACATGAATCAGGATAAATGTAGTTGGCTAAATTGCAAGATAAAGCATCAATAGATAAAGCCAGTAAAATATAGGAACCAGGGTGTAAGCAACAACAAAAACAATGTCAAATCACTAAACCAATGTTAAAACTAATTATAAACAAGAGCATCAATCAATAACTAAGGAAAATAGTTTGAATCAGAGCGTAAGGGCAATATCAAAACTCCAAGAGTAAAGCTAGTAAGAAAAATCAAATGTTTACAAGTTGACAATTAGTAGTTAATTTAAACAACAATAAAGAAACTTATTGTGTTATTGATGAGGACATCCGACCATGTAGAGTTTAACGGAGATGGGCACCCGATGATCTACAGTCACGATTGCACCGCTTTACTTTTGAGTTATTAAATGTATTAGATTTATTATTATGTTTGTATTGAGCTTATTATTACATATTTTTCATTTGTACCATCACTTAAAGGAGTAGTTCTATACTTCTATGAAAGCTCTAGGGGCATGTTGGTCTTTTATTTTTCTTCATTGTATGCAGGCTATTTAAAGCCTCCCCCTCATCTTTAGAGGGTAATGATGATTATTATTCAAACAAATTTCTGCACTTGTGTTTGGGAGAGTTGGGAGAGTTCTCTTAAGAGTGAAAACCCTAGTTAAGGGCAAGTAAGCATCCGGACTCGTGATTACCCTTCTTTCTCTAATTCCCCTCCTCCACTATCTTCTGGCCATATTCCCCCTGCAAAAGCCACTGGCCAAGCCCCATCTCCTCACCCAAAGCCACCGGCCAAAACCCCCCAAAATCCCTCCCCTAGCTGCTGGCCATAAGCCCTCCCCTCCTCCCAAGCCGCCAGCCAAAAAACCCTAAAATTCCTCCCTAGCTACCGCCCTTAAAGCCCTCCTCCTCCCTAGCCACCGGCTAAACCCTAAATCTCTCTCCCTCTCTCTAGTCGCCGGCCACCTCTTCCCCCCCTTGGGTCCCAAAACTTTCCAAACTATGCATTCACATACTTTCCTAAATTAGTTCCTCTAAATTTGGGAACTATTTGAATTCAAATTTCATCACATTTGAATTTAGATAACTTTCCTAAAATAAGGGAAGTTATCTTTGGAAGGTCCATCAATTTATGCCAATTCTAATTTCAAATAGGATTGGAATTAAACCCCTTTCCTAATTTAACTTTCTAAACCTAGCAACTAATAATTCCACCCAATAAATCCCCAATCAAGTCTATCAAGGGCTGCCGCCCCTTCCCTCTCTATCCCTCCTTTCTCTTGTGCCCTAATTATTATCTCCCTCCATAGATGATAATTTCACCTTACCCATGGACGGCCCAAACCCTAAAACTATCCTCTCTCAATGTTACTAATTGCTTCCCTATGATTCCACAAAGTAATCCCCTAGTGCTCTCTTCCCCACATAGCTTCTACATCAAGGTTTTGATCATCCAAAGTTGCTGTCCAGAATTCCTGGGCATCTTTAAGGCTGCTGTCCAGAATTTCCAGCGGGCATAAATCTGCCGACCTGCTGTCCAGATCTTCATAGTTGCTGTCCAAAGTTTCCAGCACAAGTTAGATTGCTGCCCGTCTTCCCGAACTTGTCAAAATGCTGTCCAAATACATCTAGAAAGTTCATGTTGCTGTCCTCTCTTTATCAACACCCAAAACGACCACACCGGAGCTTCGTATCCTCTTTTTTTTGGTAAACTCTTCCTCTTTCTCTTTTACCTACTTACTCTCCCTTAATTGTGACATCATAAAGGTTGTGCAATTTGTCTCCGCTTAACCAAACATCAAGAGTGTGAGTGAGTGGATCCTGATAGTAACTAGTGTAAATGTTAAGTTAGGGATTTCCTTTGAAAATCCTCCATGCTATGTTAAGTTTTGGAAATGATTATTCATGACTCTTAACTCTTATCATGTAATTTGGCCTAAGCTTAAATCACATCTTTCTTGTTTTCAAAATATGTTTAAATCGCTAAAAGTAAACATAATTATTGTTGATCTAATTTAACGATGTTTTTATTTCAACTTTGTATAATTACCTATGCCTTTAGTCGTACATCATTTATGCCTTCAAGATGGACACAGAAACAATGAAATTGGCATGCATACATGCTTAACAAAAAATATATAATGGTAAATTTTATGATAGAGCAAAATTTTTAGCTAATAGGAGTAAAACAACAAATTCAAATGATATTGTACAATCTCTTTAATAACATACTCGCTTCTAAAACATATTGCAATGTAACATCATATTTTCACTACAACTAAAAAAAAGTAAAATATGCATCAAGAAATTTTTTGTAAACCCTAATAATACTCTCATTAAACTAACAAAACTTATTCATAAGCAGTAATTCAAGATGCAGGGTGCAAAAGAGATGGTAGGGATAGTTTAACAATATCATGAAAGCAACGAACTAATTAAAGTTTTACACAAGAATAAAAAAAAAAGCATTTCTATAAGTTTGACTGCAAGATATAACTGAGATTTAGTTAAATTTTAGGTTAAATCATGCCAAATAGTATAGGAGCAAATAGATCATATAATTGTGCTGCAAAATCCTGAGTATTCGAATTTATAGGATTTAAGAGAGTTTTCACTCGTTATTCATCAACACTTCTGTCACAAACTAATCTCCACGTCACCATTCCACTTCCCCTAACAAGTTATTGCAACGATTCCTGGCATCTTTGTCGTCAAGGCCTCAAGGATTTCAAGATCTTCATAATTACTCATTATGTTCATATATTCCTATGTTCCTCCTAAGATGTAAATTATATTTAATCAAATTAAAATTGTTGGGGTAAGTTTGACGACAATAACTTAATATGGGGTAGGCATCTTCTTATTCTGACATGATGTTTTATTTTTCTTCTATATTTTCTTTCCTATTTACATTTCATTTACATAATTTGACATAGGCATATTTACTGTTATTGATTTGGATAAAAATTTGATAAGTTAAAAATATAATTTATGTAAATTAAATTCAGTTGCGTGTATATTTTAAATATTTGTAATTCATTGCTGAATTTCTCAGACTATTTTGATCATTTCATTCTCGATTGAAAGTCCAATATATGCAGTGTAATGATTTTTAAGAAAGGTATCTGGTATTTAGCATCTCAATAAGTAATATGGGCATTTTGTTCAAGAAAATCTACAACAAGATCAATCTTATCATATTCCGGAGTTTTGCATTGATACTTTTTTTTTTATAGTTTTGCATTGATACTTCTTTTATTGTTCTGGTATAATAATTCATTCTTTACTGGATGAACAACTGGATCAGTTTACAACTTATATAAGTTCCAAATGATTGGTTTGCTTGTGCTCTGATTTTTTTCATGAAAACAGATGTTTGCTTACATTATACATCAAAAGATTTTTAGGAAACAATAATTACAATATTTATAAGTATTTCTATTGAAGTTCCAATGCATTCCAAACTCAAAACTATTGCTAAATAGTTTACCCTAAAAAAATACATTTAAACTACTAAGTTTACACATTATAGCCTAAGAATAATCTAATCCTCTTCACCATCTATACCATAATCATCATTTTTTATTATCTTCATCACTTGATTTGTAGCCTTCCATATCTTCCTATATCTCCTCAATCTCATCCTCTTCTTCCTTAAGTTTTCTTAAGTTTTACAACTCTAAAACTTCAAGCTTTTCCACCATCATTTTGTTTTACTTTTTTGTCCAAGTCTTGATGTTCCTTCCAATGACAAATTGTCATTATAAAAAATAGATCTAAAATTTTTAAATATTAGCACCCATATCCACGCTAGAGTGACACTTTAAAGATAAAAAGTTGTATCAAAAATAATTTGTTTTAGTATAGGATTTGTCAGGATGAGAAGACATGATAAAAACAGTTGGAAGATAAACGCTGAAAGTTATAAGACATTTTATTTTATTACAACAACAACATCAAGCCTTTCTCCCACTACGTGGAGTCGACTACGTTAGTCATTTTTCTCCATTGTGTCATGTTAAGAGTCAATTTCTCATTTAAATCTAATAAATAAAGATCATTTCTAAAATTTTCTAACCAAGTCTTTTTACGCCTACCTCTACCTTTCTTCTTCTTTTTTTTACATCTACCTTTCTTAACATATGCAGACTTTTTTATTTTATTGTTAAGAAAAAATTGGACCCTAAAGTCATTTTCCATTTTGGTTAGAATGCCTTTTTAATTTTCAGAATGTGTATTCTAAGGATCATTTGTCTCTATACTGACATTTATCTTTTTCACCTCAAGGCAAAATTCTCATCCGTGCAATGGCTGCAGGGCATTAGTAATGACGCCTGAATAAGAGGCATACGAGATGTTATAGCGACCTCTCACCAAAATGCCTTGGAAAGTGGTGCTTATAAATATTACAAATGCTTATTAGCATGAGATTGGACACCGACATTTGCTGTTTCATCATTTTAGTAGCTTTTTCTAGTAGGAGTTCGATCCTTTGTTGTTATTCTGATTGAAACTAATATTCTACTTAAGTAATAATTGACATTGATGGATATTGAAACTGTTAAATCTCAACCTTACGATCCCAAAGATATCCACGGCTGTAAACAGTAATCCGTGGGAAGACTACATGGATAGCATTAATTCCTCCCATTGATTTAGGAATAATTGTATTCTCATTATTATAAGAGTTATTTGTTTCCTTATCGATACACCTTATATAGATCTATAAATAGGGAGTAGATTGCTTAATAAAATTCAAGCTTTTCCCTCTCAAATCCTCATTTTAACATGGTATCAAAGCACCGGAGGGAAAACTTCGTGAAGAGAGGCCTTAGTTGCCGTTGATGGAAAGTCGTCAAAGGAACGTCGTCGAATAGCCACGAAGGAGCCGAAGGAGCCAAAGAAGCCTCGCGTGAAGCAACAAAACCAATCCGACGGGAAGGAAATATCGGCGAAGAAGAGAAGCATAATCGAGCAGCCGGTGAGCATCCCAATCCGACGGGAGCGAGCATGCAGATCCGACAGGAAGGAAAGACCGTCGAAGGCGTCCCGATCCGACCGGAAGAGGAGCCTCCTGCGTGCGTACCCTAATCGAGCGGCTCCCTGCATGCGAAAGGAGCGACCGTGAGGCCGAACAGGACTTCTCTGGAGCCCGACCCCTTGCCTAGTCCCGATTTGAGCTTTTTAAAGAGCTCGACTGGTTTGGTTTAGTAAACCAGAGAAAAAAAAAAAAGAAAAATAAAAGAAAAATAAAAGGAGAGAAAAAAAAAACCTTCGACTTTTATTGTCGAACAAAGAAAATTCTAGGAAGCCTTAATTGCTTTCCAATGTCAGAAATTAACTCCTCTCAAAGCGTTGATCAAACTGAGGAGTCAAAGGTGCACCAAGGGCGAGGTGACCTTCAAAGCATTCAATCTTCCTATCGTCTAAATGGGAAGAACTACCTGAAGTGGTCTCAATTTGTGAAGACCTACTTAAAGGGGAAAGGGAAAATACACCACCTTCTTGGAGGAGGACCAAAAGAAGGAGATCCTAAATTTGGGGCATGGGATGAAACAGGCTCCATGATTATGTCATGGTTGTGGAATTCCATGACTCCAGAAATTAGCGATACATTTATGTTCCTTTCGACTGCAAAGGACATATGGGATGCTGCCAGACAAACCTTCTCCAAAGCTCGTGATGCGGCTCAAATCTTTGAAGTTAAAGTCAAAGTTGGAAGCACGAAGCAGGGGAGTAAGACAGTGACGGAGTATGCCACCATTCTACAAAATCTGTGGCAAGAACTTGATCACTATAGGTGCATTGAAACCAGATGTCCGGAGGATGCTGCGATCCTAAAGAACTTTATTGAAAAAGATAGAGTTTATGATTTTCTTGCAGGACTCAATGCAGAATTTGATCAAGTTAGAGTTCAGATCCTTAGCAAGGAGGAGACACCATCACTCAACGAAACTATTTCTCTCATCCGAGCAGAAGAAAGTCGACGAGGAGTGATGTTAGAACCAAAGGCCGTTGAAAGCTCAACAATGGTGATGAACAAAGAATCATCACGGAAGGAGAAAGGTAAAGATTCTTCAAAATTCAAAGATAAAGACTCACTTTGGTGCAGCTATTGCAAAAAAATCAAGACACAAAAGCAACATGCTGGAAGATACATGGAAAACCCCCAAACAAGGAGTGGAATAAAAAGGGTGAAACAAGGAGCACATCACATGCCAACAACACTACAAGTAAGCCAGAAGCTCAGTCCAGTATTGGAGAAATCAATAAAGATGATATTGATAAATTGAAACGACTCCTGATATCTCTTGAAAAACCAAATGCTTCTTCTTCACTTGCACTCTCAGTTAAGACTCCAATTTCTATTAGTTTAAGTGCTTCTAGAAATCATTTAAAGGAATTATGGATCATTGATTCAGGAGCCACAGATCATATGACCCACTCACCAACCCACCTCATAAACTATACTCCTTGCCCAAACAACAAAAAAATCATCACTGCTGATGGTTCTCTTACCACGGTAGCTGGCCAAGAAGACATCATATTATCACCATCCCTCACCCTAAAAAATGTGCTCCATGAATTATTGCTTATTTCAGGACTGGAGATCGGAGAAGAAGATTGGACTTGCTAAGAAGAAAGCAGGATTGTACTACATGGAAGAACCAAACCAATCTAAAAGAAGTTGCTCTTTGTTATCCCTAGTCGATAGGAACTCTGCTATTTGGCTTCATCATTATAGACTAGGACACCCATCTTTTGATGTCCTAAAACATATATGTATCCGCAACTTTTTCATAATTTAGACAATAAAATGTTTCATTGTGAAACCTGTGAGTTGGCTAAACATAAAAGAACCTCATTCCCAAACAAAAGTGAGAGATGTGCTACTCCTTTCTACCTTATTCATAGTGATATATGGGGACCCTCTAAAATTCCCAACATCTCTGGGGCACGTTGGTTTGTGTCATTCATTGATGTTTGCACAAGAGTCTCTTGGATTTATCTCCCTAAACATAAATCCGATGTTAGCACCATTGTTCCCATCTTTCATTCCATGATCAAAAATCAATTCGGGGTAAAAATAAAAACTTTCCGCTCCGATAATGCTAAAGATTATTTCAATCAAACCCTTTCCTCCTACTTCCAGAGCGAAGGGATCATCCATGAGTCCTTTTGTGTTCACACCCCACAACAAAATGGGGTTGCAGAGAGGAAAAATGGTCACCTTCTAGCCTCTACCCGAGCTTTCTTATTTCACTACAATACAACCAAATCCTATTGGGAGGAAGCTCTTTTAACTGCAGCGTATCTCATAAATCGACTACCTTCAACAACCTTAGGCCTCAAAACTCCAATGGAGACATTATCCTCTTTTTACCTAGAATTTCGAACCCATCATAATCTTACACCCAAAATCTTTGGATGCACTGCCTATGTTCATATTCACAACCAGGAGCGAGGAAAATTAGATCCAAGAGCACTCAAATGCATCTTTGTTGGCTACTCTGCTATCCGGTATAAGTGTTATCATCCACCTACAAGAAAAACCTTTGTCACTATTGATGTTACCTTTGCTGAACAGAATTCCTATTTTTCAAAAATTCATCTTCAGGGGGAGACTGAACTTGAGGAAAAAGAACTAGCACCTCTTGACCTTCCTCCACCACCTCAGAAAAATCCACCTGAAACCCAAGAAAGGAAAACAAATGACAACACTATAATTAGATTTGGAAATGTTTACTCCCAGACATACAAGTCCAAGCTGTGCTCCAAAGCAGATCCAAGAATCGGAACCATCTCCTGGAAATAAGGTAAGTTCACCACCTCCCTTATACCCTATAAACAACTCTATATCCTTCAACAACTTCTCATCATCACACAAAAATTTTCTTGTTACATTAGAAAATATCCAAATTCCTAAAGATGTTTCTGAGGCCTTATCTGATAAAAATTGGAAAAATGTCATGAATGATGAAATGCAGGCCCTAGAGAAAAACAAAACTTGGGAGATCGTCAACCTACCGATAGGAAAAAAATCAGTCGGCTGCAAATGGGTGTTCTCAGTAAAATACAATGCTGATGGCACACTAGAGAGATATAAGGCAAGACAAGTGGCAAAAGAGATTGACTACCAAGAAACGTTTGCGCCTGTAGCCAAGATGAATACTGTCCGAATACTACTCTCACTAGCAGCCAAATACAATAGGCACCTGGAACAATTGGATGTGAAAAATGCATTCCTGCATGGGGACTTAGAAGAAGAGATATTTATGGAAATACCACCAGGGTTTAAAGAAAAATCTGAAGGTAACAAGGTATGCAAACTGAAAAAAGGCTCTATATGGGCTCAAACAATCACCAAGGGCCTGGTTCGAAAGATTCTCTAAATTCATGCTCCTGAATGGGTATCGACAGAGTCAAGGGGATCATACACTATTCTTCAAACACTCAGACTCAGGGGGAGTCACAATACTATTAGTGTATGTTGATGATATTATTTTGACCGAAAATAATGAAGATGAGAAAGTCAGTTTAAGGAAAAGTCTTACTAAGGAATTTGACATCAAAGAACTTGGTAGACTAAAATATTTCCTCGGAATTGAAGTAGATTACTCCAGCAAAAGAATCTTCATTTCACAACAGAAATACATCAAAGATCTTCTAAGAGAAACAGGTAAACTAGCCTGTAAACCAGCACCAACACCAGTATAACCTAATCTTAAACTGGGAGAAGCTAAAGAAGATCCAGATGTAGATAAAGGGGCCTACCAGAGAGACTTGTAGGGAAATTGATCTACCTCTCCCACACTAGACCAGACATAGCATTTGTTGTAAGCATGGTTAGTCAGTTTATGCAGAATCCAAAGCAGATTCACATGCAAGCAGTAGACAGGATATTGCACTACCTTAAAGGAAGACCAGGAAAAGGAATTCTCTTTAAGAGAGATCGTGGAATGACACTAGAAGTATACACGGATGCTGACTACGCAGGATCACCGGTTGATAGAAGATCTACCTTTGGGTATTGCACATTTCTTGGAGGAAACCTTATTACATGGAGAAGCAAGAAACAGAATGTGGTGGCAAGATCCAGTGCAGAAGCAGAATATCGAGCTATGGCCTTGGGAATATGTGAGCTACTGTGATCAAAATAATCCTGGAAGATCTAAAAGTTAAGTGGGATGAGCCCATGAAGCTACATGGTGACAACAAATCAGCGATCAGCATAGCCCACAATCGAGTCCAGCATGATAGGACCAAGCACATAGAGGTGGACAAACATTTTATTAAAGAAAAAACTAGACAGTGGTCTAGTAAGTGTTGACCATGTATCATCAAAGGATCACCTTGCAGATTTCCTTACTAAAGGATTGGACAGTTCTGTCTTCTTTCTCCGAATGATTGACAAGCTGGGAATGACGGATCCATATTTCCCAGCTTGAGGGGGAGTGTTAAATCTCAACCTTACGATCCCAAAGATATCCACGGATGTGAACAGTAATCCGTGGGAAGACTACATGGATAGCATTAATTCCTCCCATTGATTTAGGAATAATTGTATTCTCATTATTATAAGAGTTATTTGTTTCCTTATCGATACACCTTATATAGATCAATAAATAGGGAGTAGATTGCTTAATAAAATTCAAGCTTTTCCCTCTCAAATCCTCGTTTTAACAGAAACAATTTCATTTTTTGAGAGCTTTTATCTCCAGTTTATATTTTAAAATTTCCAAGTACGCCTATGAACATTATTTGGTATTAATACATTTCTGGTGAGTCCACTGGCATGTAGGATAATACATTTAAACTAGATGAGAGCAGACTAATATAGAAAAGAAAGTAGAAGAAAAAAAAAAGTTTCTTTCTGAAACCCTGTTTACATAAGAAAAAGTATTCATGCAGAAAAACACAACTAACCGTCTCAAAACGTAGAACAAGTACATCTCTCTTTTGTCCAATCCTGTGTGCTCTGGCCTGTGCTTGTAAGTCGACCTGAATTCATAGTAAAAGTAGTCATGCTTAATGACAAAAAAATAAACAGCTTAAACAGTAAAAGTTTTTGCAAGGGAGTTGAGAATAAGAATTGCCTGAGGATTCCAATCAGTATCAAAAATTATGACAGTATCAGCAGCTTGGAGATTGACACCAACACCACCAGCTCGAATGCTACCCAGAAATATATATGAAGTCAATCAGTTGCTTAATGTAAGTATTTGAGGTTAATCTTGCATAGATGTTTCAAATGTAAATACCTAAGAAGAAATATGAAAGTTTCTGAGCCAGGACGGTTAAAACTCATCAATTAGGGCTCCACGATCATTTCCTGAAGTGTGCCCATCCAAACGAAGGTACTTATAGCGTTTCCAAGACAAGTACTCTTCCATAACATCAAGCAATCTGGTCATTGTTGAGAAGAAGAGAACCTACAAAAATAAGAAATATGTGTGCATAGCTTCTGCCGTCAGCCAAACTAAAAGGCAAAAAAAAGTGTCATTAAAGATCATCTTCAATTACTAGAGAATCTTTACATCCACAGCATCAGAAAGTTTTCAAGGTCAATTCAGTGTTAAAATTTTTAATGTATTTTATGCTTTCATGAAAAGTAAAACATATGATTCACAGATATGGACACTGCAAAATGGATATGACACGACACAAACATGGAACACGTCAATTATTGAAAATATAGGACATGGACACTAGTTAGATATGATATTATAATTTTTATATTTTAAAAATAGCATATAAAATTGAATAAATATAATATTAAAAAAATTTAGAAATAATAAGTTATTTAACTAGAATTTATGCTTAAGATGATCAATATTAGAATGTCGAGAGTCGGGCGTCGATGCCGAGTATCTGACATAAAAAGAGGAGATGACAATGTTGTCGAGAGTTGGGCATTGATGTTATGCAGTAAGTATCAGACGTTGATGTCAAGAGAGCGTCTGTCGTCGATGTTGAGAGGGCATTAGTCATCGATGTTAAGACGACGTCAGATAAAAAGATAAGTTGTCAAGTTGTGGGTTTAGAAGTTGCAAGTGTTGAGTATTAATGTCAAGACCGTGCCTGACTTTAATGTTGAGATGATTTTGAAATATCGATGTTATAACGACGTCAGATATAGATGTTGAGATGACATCAGACTTGTTTTGAAGCCAAAATCATGACTAGTCAAGCTTAAAATAAGGTTTAGTATGTTAATCTAAATGTTTTCCTACTTTATACTGTTTTGGAAAAATGTTCATTTCCTTACATATTGTATACATATTATAATAGGAATAACCGAATAATTATGAAAGCATGTAATAAAACAAGTATGACTTATGAACATAAAAAGTTTAGTGAATATCAATTTAAAATAAAATTTGACTATGAAGGATGTATGACTTATAAGAGTAGGTGAGATAAAAGGATTCTCATACATGAGATTACATTGTAAGTGAGGCAAAAGGGACCCCAAAAAATATGATACATGCATAGCAGGTGTGGCAAAAGGGACCCCTGAAGAGGCATCTTTATAATCACTAATTTCATCATCAAATTTATGAAAATCATCAAGATCATTAATTTTATAATATCTTCCATCCACATTTATATGTAAGTTCCTACCAGGACACTTGCTAACATAATGTCCAACTTGATAACACACTTAAAACATGCCTTTGTAGAGATTTTAGATCTAGATGCAGTTGATTTTTTCTTTGATAATATATCATTATTGACTATGATGTTACTAGGTGCAACAAACTGAACTTAATTACTAGTTCGACAAAATGCTGCACTCTATGAATATGAAGTAACCTCTTAGACAGATAATTTTAGCATTTCTTCAATTATTAGCAAGTGAAAAATATGATTTAGTGATGGAATTCCATAAGATATCTCTCTTGATGTTAGCTCTCAAAACCAAACCTAAGCATAAAGAGTTCTTTAAATTTGTTAATGTATTCAGTCATAATCTTACTGCTTTGTTTTAATGAATTAAACTTGTCAAGTGCTACCTCGCAGTATGACAAAGGCAAACATTTTTCTTTTAAAATGTCTTTAATTTTTGAAAAAGTTGATGCAGGCTTCCTTCCCAATCTCTTTTTGTCTCTCCATGCTCATCCAATAATTTATGTTTGGGCTACTTTTATAAATCTTATTTGAAATTCATCTGACATAATTTTTCAATTTAAAAAAAAAATCCATGTCTAGCAACCAATCAGTAAAACACTTTTAGAATCAATTTTACCATCTTGGTGTAAACTATAACTTCTCTTATTATGCCACCATCTACGTCAAAAAGTTGACGTCTATAAAATCCAAAAACATCATTGTTCAAGATCATGCATTGTATATAGAGATAATTTCCATCTCCTATCAAAATAACACTCAAATGAATAGAATTATCAATGTGATAAGAACCCACTTCTAATTCATATACATGAACTTGATTGGCTTCCAAATTATCAAATTTTTTTTTAAATAGATTAATGTCATCATATAATTTCCATATATATATATATATATATATATATATATATATAATTTCCACAATGTTAGACCGGAATCAGCCCAAGGAGGGCCGGCTAAACCAGCTCTAGGGCTGGCTTACTCTAGATGGCCAAGCCAACCGCTGGTCCCCTTGTGGGGCCCCATTGCTTGAAGAGGAAGGATTGTTTTAGGTATGATTTGATTTAGGGAGGGGTACTTTAGTAATTGGGATCATATTTGTATGCTTTAAATATATGAGATTATTTAGGGTTAGGGTTATCTAGATATTTGCTGAATTTTGGAGAGTTCCTAAGGTTCAATTGGGCTCTAGTCGTGGCTAGAGATTGGGAGAGATGGATCCTCCTTCTCCAATTGTGGATCCATTGAATCTTGTTCGTTTCCTTTCATCTTTTATCAATAAAAAGGTTTATTTTTTGTTATTTCTTCTAAATTCTTCTCCTATCTATTTTTTTGCAAGTGCTGATATACAAATGCAGCAAGAGAAAATTCTTATGCCTACAAGCGTTTCCCTATCAATGAATGATTGGCTTCCAGATTAAAAATTTCTTGTTTTTAAACAAATTAGTGTCATCATAGATTGGTTTTTTTCTCTTATTTGACAGTTTAGCAATCGAGTTTACAAAATTTTTAATGGTCACTCTCTTTTACAATATGTTAAGTTACCTTAATTAATAGCCCCTATTAGTCTATGTGACATTTTAAAACAACATAATCCCTCTAATAAATTAAAAAATAATTAATAAAAAAAAACATTAATCCTTTAATAAAAATTTGATGTAGGATGACTCAAAGTTAGGTCTACTAATGTGAGTAATATGATGTATTTGTATACTTCATGCAAAGAAGAAGTAGAGAATTATCAACACACTAGTTATCAATTACACTAACTTTCTTTTAAACGAAAATGGGTAATAGTAGAGTTTAAGCCTAATTTAATAATAAATTTCTTGTAAATACTAAAGAATTTTAAAACAAAGAATTTGAAAACAAAACAAAATTACCAAGCAAATGAATTACCTATCAAAAAATTAGAATTTGACATAGTGTTTTTTATCAAAATCAAGGGCACTAAACTATTTAATAAAAATTATGTAGCAGATATAGGCAGAATAAAACAATTGAAGAAAATTAAGCCTCATGTTAATACAAGAAGATGACTTCACCTGAAATCAAGTAATAACATTTGCACCACACTCAAAAAGAATCTGACATACAACTTGTGAGGAATAGGATAATTTTTATTTAAACCAAAAGTTCATATTACATGCTCAGATGTAATATTAATAATCATTAAAAATATTACCCAAAAGTCAAAATTTGAAAGGGTGATTACTATTTAACTAGTAAATAACATACACATTTATTCTTCCATAACCTAAATCACTTGCACTTTTTATTTATATTAAATATTCTATTAAATAATATTTCAAAATCATTCTTTGAATCATACATATATATATATATATATATATATATATATATATATATATATATATATAATATATACTGTCTTCCTTCTACAAGACAGTAGATTATATTGACAGCAGCCCCAAAAAGTAAGATCACATGGAGAATCTTGGAATAGCAGTGTGAAACTCAGAGTCACGTAGATAAGCTTCAAAAGAGTCTCTCAATGTATGCTACAGCAATAAAGAAACGCAATTCCAGTGCCCCACGCAAATCGCAGGAATAACCATTCCACTGATCCAAAAGCAAGTCCCATCATCCTCTACAAAGCAAAAACAACAATCATGAATCCCCATTATCCATAGTGAAAAAAATTGAATGCCGCAAACCCTACATTGCTAGGATAGCAGGAAAAGCTTTTTTTTTTTGTGCCACAGGTGAACACCCGCAATTCATGCTAAAGTGGATCAGCCACAATTCATGCCACAGCAGAGAATAAACACAACCAGGGCTCAATGCCACATGGCCCACATTGCAAGCAATTGAGGCCCATCACACAACAAATTCCATTTTCGTGCTAGCAGAGAACCAAGCATTTATAATACATTTTGAAGCCCAATAAACACAACAGGAAACCATCCAAAGCAAAACTATAGTTTAAAAGCTGAAATCACAACAACAAAAATAGAGAACTGGGTGGTAGAATCAAAACCCAACCAACATAGTGCACAGAACCAAATTAAAGGGAAAAAAAATCAAAACATTAAAGAGCATAATCCGTTTCTTAGCCATCATCACTGCAATATCCTCAAAAAAGAAAAAAACAAATAAAATGAACAAATTAATAAAAACAAATAAACTTTGCTAAGAACAGTACTTGATGCAATGCTTCCAAATCGCAATAAACATGAGGTTTGTAATATATATATATATATATATATATAAAAGCATATATAATGTATATAGTATATATCCTATATATTAGATATACCATTCATCAAAGCAAGGCTTTGCTGAACATCTAGATCAGCAAAAACTATAGATCTAACACAAGCAACTTTTGGTTTGTTTGCGCTTTATTTTGCCCTAATATTGCACAAAAGCGGCATGCATAAATGATATGCTAGTATCCACAAAAGCATGGATTAAACAAACACTAACCACAATAATGAAGTAACAATCAACTGAACTGTAAGATAACAATTAATTTGGACACTCATTATTTAAAAAAAAAACATACTTACCCAAACATTTTTATAGTCATCAATCATCAAAAACCAAAAAGTCAAATATGATTTTGCATACCCTATGATCAGTTTGCCTTCAGCTTGGGCAGCAAACGGTCCAACATTTCCAATCTTACCACAAAGTCTCACAACAGGGGGAAGATTATGTTTGGGTAATAAAGCATCAATCTGCAGAAGTTAATATAAATTGAATCCCATGTAAGAAAAAAAAGTGAGATTCAAAGTAAAAATGAGGGAAAAACAGAAATAATAAGTCCTCATGCATGCCTCCTCAGAAGATTAATTTGACTGAGATAAGGTTGTGATTGCAATATTACGACATCTCCATGACAGTGTTGTGCACCGAGCGACCCTGATTTTTTATCAGCATGTCAAGAATTCATCTCATGATTTCAAAGAAGAACCAGAAAATATGTTCATACAAAGAAAGAAAATTGAAACCTTTGCATTCCCCCTATTGAACCAAGATTTCTTCCACCCTCTTCATTAGAAGCTTTTGATATGCCGAAGCCCTCGCATCGTATAAGTCTCTCAATTTTTTCTGGCAACTCATTCTCAACCTATCAAATCAAATTCATGTACAAAAAAGGATCAAAAGTTATCAGTTTGAACTGATGTACTCTAAAGTTCCAAAAAGTTAAGACAGATATCGACAAATCAATAAAAAAAAAAACAATAAACTATCCTTCCACTATCCAGCTTTCTTTCTTTCCATTTAAATGAGCAAACCAAAAAAGGGAAGAAAGAGCAATACAGGAATGTAGAAGGATTCCTAACATGAAATGTGCACTCTACTAAGATTTAAAGATCCATCCGTCCTGCTTTACAAGGCTTGACATGTCCCCAAGTATGGAACAGTATGGGACCTGGAATATATGTGATTGATTAGAACTGTTAATGTGCTCAGTGTTGGAATTTCCATGATTAAAAAGTAGGTAATTGAATGTGACAAATAACATTAAAATGAAGATGCCCCAATGACAACAATTTACATAATCCCACCAACCAAAGAACAAACCTGTTGTGCACCCTCTCACCGATCCATAGAGACTAAAAAGTTTGACCCACTCTTGTCTCAATTCAAGTGTAATGTTGCTGAGTCAAGCGAAAATGTTAAGTGAGCTAGCCTTAAACTTTGAGTTGAATTCAATAGTATTTTTGCATTCGCCATAAAAGCATAATGTAATAATTATAATCTTGAAAAAATTTGATCAAAAATTCAAATAGATATATAATTATGGATTTATGTTATAAAAGAGACTAGCGATTCTTTTAATCATTGATTTATTCGTTGCCATCATTTTGCCTCCTATAATGAAAAACATATAATACCTTCTGCATATTACGGTCATCATTTTAATAATTATTCCGAATTTTATTATTTGTCCATTGCATGTAGTACTGATTTAAATAAATTAACACCAATTTTATGAAATTTGGGACGCAATACACTTCTCTAACACATTGGTATATGTAAGACCTGTGCTTCGTGTCTTTTAGGGTTTAAACTCTTCAGTATGAATTTGGAGCTGCATTTTTTATTTTGCTCTCATGTTGCCTTCATTCTTCTCTACCATACTTCTTCCCTAGCTCTCCGACGCTTATATTTATTTATATGCCGATCACAATAACTCATTAAATAAACCAAAAAATTACCAAGTCTGTGAAATTGCACAACTCGCTCTTCCTCTAAGATAAGTTATTTTGGAAAAATGTCATGCTGCCTTCTTTCAACACAAGTTTCCGACATTTGAAGACGTACTTCTGAGTAGCTTTTACTTATTCAATTCCTCTCAATCTTCACACATAAATAGACGTTCTTTTCCTCCCCCCCCCACCCCCCCCCCCCAAATGCACGATGTAGTTAACGCCATACTTGCACATGCTGCATGAATACTCGACCACAGCAACTCTTTAGTCAGCGTTCTCTTAAATCTCAAGAAGCTTATCAACTTCATCACACCCTGCTCTTACATTGTCTTCAAAGCCGATTGTCTTCACCTGTTCATTTGTA
Organism: Dendrobium officinale; assembly: GCA_019514585.1. Taxonomy (NCBI): domain Eukaryota; kingdom Viridiplantae; phylum Streptophyta; class Magnoliopsida; order Asparagales; family Orchidaceae; genus Dendrobium; species Dendrobium officinale. Next base: position 7,337,697 of record CM033692.1, on the reverse strand, counting down.
ACATGCTTTAAATTCAGAAGAAACTTTGAATAAGCGCACTTAGGAGTTTCAAGATCAATCCTAATCGATTGTTCCCGGGATAGGGGGAACAGTAGTACATTTAGATACCAATAAATGGAAGAAAAATTATATCTAATGTAAGTCTTTATTTCTCTATTTTCTTACAAATCTCTACTGCTTCTACAAACATGACATTATATTTTGTATAAAATTTCTCCCTTAAATTTAATCAAACACACTCACAAATCCAATGCCTTTAGTTTTGGCATTCTAGTACAATGAGAAATGCTTCCCATGGTACTATAGGTGTCTGATGAAATGTCTAAGAAAGATCAAATCCATCTATTTCCTTTAACATTGTTAAAATTGGTGGTATGTAAGGTGTCAAAAAATTTAAGATCATTTGAACGCCAATTGGATACATCAAAATTTACACAATGGTGGTCTATCTGCATCAAAAGATGACTGTGATAACTAAATTTGACAGGTGGAATTAAAATAATGGGGTTCGTGTAAAATATACTTGATGTATTGGATAATTTAGATTGGTTGTATAAACTTGATTTGTTAAGTAGGCAATATTGGTAAGATAATTTCTTAAATATTTCATAATGCTTGATGAATTTTTAAGGATCACATAAGGAATTAAGTAATGTGAGCTGTATCCCAAGATAAAATTTTTTTTAGTGTTGTAGATGCGAAAACCTTACTATGGAGATATGTCTTGAGTTTGAAGGCCTATATAAAGCCTTAGATTCAAAAATAAATGAAAAAAGAATTGGTGCATTCTTGTCTATGAGAAAGTCTTTTTATTTATTGAATATATATATAAAGCGAGATTGGGAGTGGTATATATAAGTAAAACAAGAGGTTTTTTTTTTTTTTTTTGTTATTTAATTTTTTATTCAATTGTTAAATTTATGTAAATTAAATTTTGATGTAGTAACAATAGGACCACAAATATACAGTTAGCTACGTTAAGAATCAGAAACGCAAAAACTTATGAGATTAAAATATGATACCCACCAACTCCTAAAAAAAATTTAATATATAAATTAAACATTTTATAAATAACCAACTACCAAAGACAAATAAAAATACCCATAAAAAATTATCCACAAAGTAAAAATTTCAAATGGTTTCAACATTACCCTTTGACGTCACAGACATGTTTTCTTTGGATCAAAAGCAGAAACACCAGTAACACCTTGGTCAAGTTTGATTTCTTTTGTCACAGTTTGTTCGAAATTCCTTGAAGCTGAAGTGACAGCTTTTTCAGACGACATTATCTGCCTATTACCTTGCTTTGTTGGATCTAACTTCTCCAATGAAGTTTCTATTTGTTGGAAGGAAATACCAGGACACTGAGCAGTTTTTAAACCTGGATGTACCAGGCCCAGCTTCTATGTTTCCACTCTCCTGTTTTGTTTTCATGGTAGTTGCCTTACCATTTCTTCCTCTGCTCTCTGCCTTCTTAGAACCATCTGCAAGCTTCAATCCTGCTTGTCGGGCACGTCGTTCACAAGCTGCTGTTGACGAGTTGCATCTGCTTCTTGTTTCACGAGCAGCTGCCTTTTTTCTTGTTACTGAAGCTCTATTTTCAGAATCTCTATGGATTACCACACGATCTGCTCTATAATCTAAAACTGGGGAGTCCTGTACTTGGCAAGATGGATCGGATCTGCCAAGTTTTCATGATTCATGCTTGTGGACGATAACATTGGAGTTCCTGTGATGCTAGCATTGTCCTGAAATTTGATAGCTTCAATAGATACTGAACTTTGAGATTCATCGCCTGGTGCTTTATCACCAACTGAACTACTATGGCTTGCCAATAAGCTATTACCAGAAGTTGATTTTGAATTTCTTAGAAAGGGATTTATCAACTGATTTCAACTTATTAAAGGCTTCAACATCTACACTAGGCGTTGTCTCTTGATTCATCTGAGTACATATGTCACTTCTATTCTCATCAGCTGGTTTTAGCATCTCACTTGATTTAGCATGAAGATCAGGTGGAGTCTTATCTAACATTTGAATGGAATTCACATCATTTATCCCAACTTCTGTGTGCTTGTCATTTAATGAGCTTTTCAATATTTTGTTCCGTTTTTTTGGGTTCTCTCTTGTAAGCTATCAACTGTTTTCTCAGCTTGCCCTTGCTTTGGACTAAATGCGTCAGGTGTAGATGAGCCAAAGGTTTGCTTTGCAGTTGAATAATCTGAGTCAGTTTTCACACCATCAGGATTCTTTGGCTGCAGGACACTGACCTGATCCGGGGTTACCGGTAATTTAGTGCCAATAGAAGCTGATTCAGTCTCAGATACAGTAGTTACATCTCCGATATCTTTCTCCACAATAACAGACATTGTGTTATCGAGTATTTCAGGCAATCGAGAACTGGAGGCTTTAAAAGAAGGTGCATCAACAACAGTTGAAGATCCTGGAATTTGACCAGTTTTGTAATCAATAGAAGCAAAATTAGGAACACCCACTGCCACATTCATGGTAGCATTCCCTTCAGCTACAACATTAGCAGCAGGCTTACTCATTGTCGCATCAACTCCAGCCTGAATTACAGTATATGCATTTAACTGAGCACCAACAGCAGATAAAAAAGATTTTTGCTTTCTGCCACGCCCTCTAGATGTCTCTCCGCCATTACTTGGCCTTCCCCTTGCTTTAGGGATTGGGCTACAGCTAGGAGATGGGTAGAAGTGCAAGGCAGTTACGCCCAACTGTGGTGTAGTGTTTGCAATAACGTTGTTAACTGCAGCAGACTGTGGACCAGAACCTGCAGAAACAGCAGAAGGCTCTTTATGAGGTTCCATCTCCCCTTTATTAGTTATAGGAAATGGGGCAGGTGGCACTGATACAGAAGTTGTCATATGTAAAGATGATCTCCTTGGTCTGCCTCTTCCCCGTTTCACCTGCGGTTCCTTGCTGGGTTGCAAAGATTCATTTGGTTGTGTCGAGGGATCCTTTGCTTGTGGTGATGCAAGCACAACATCAATCAAGTTAGGTGTAGGTTGTAGATCTTTGCCATATATAAACCTTGAGATTGATCAGCAGGAGCAGCTGATTCAGGGGAGTCAACTTGACACATTTTCTCAAATTCTTCTTCGGTCATCTGATCCTCATAAGATCGAATCTTCAAAAAAATATAAAATAATAAAAATAAAGTTGCCGGAAGTAATTTATATGGAGTAAATTGAGCCAAGACATAAGAAGAAAACCATACTTACCTCACGAGCACGTTTGCCCCTCCCATATTGCTCAGTATCAAGGCCTCCAAGATTCTGACCTTTTCTTTTTGTAATGATAGGTACATTATTTACAATGGAAGTATCATAAATCCTCATCGCTTCATAGAAGGGTTTCAAGTCATCTTCCGTAACAAGACGTGAAGGCATTGATAACGGCTTCGATGCATCTATTTTATTTCCCTGAACCAAATTAATCCATGCTGCCTGAAGGCATATTACAAGGCAGCATTAATTACAAAAAATTCACAGAGCTTTAAAACATGAGAAAAAACAGGCATGAGGGGGCTAGCAAATTAAAGCTTAACATACGCACCATCTCTTCTTCACGTCTTTTCTTGTCAATAGATTCAAAAAAACATCAATCTCGGATTCACTGTAACAATTCCGAAACAAATAAAAATAGTCAAAAAAAAAAAAAAAAGCCATTTAAATAAGAAAAGAACAGCCATGTGCACACAGAATCAGGAAAACGACCTATCTTTAATTTAGTAATTCGGAAACTTAGAATAAGGCTGGTTTGGGACGGCTTTTTTACTACTTCTTAAAACAGTTTTTTAATAAAAAATTAAAATTTTATACTAAAAAATTGTTTTAAGAAGCAGTAAGAAAGCCGTCCCAAATGAAGCCTAAGAGTGAAAAGGAAAAACACCTGCGAGCTAAAAGATCGTTGAGAGAATCGTCATCTAAAACAAGTGCTGCTTCTTCTTTCTTGCACTCCCTGAGGAGGGACTCCAAATATTCTCTTCTATCTTCAGCACTGCCACAGACTCAAACCAAAATAAGAGAGAAATATTGAGATATATATATGGCCAAAAGAAAAAAAAGGATCATAAACAAACAAATGGAACCTTGTGTTGTTGTCAAAAAATCCTGCAGTTATGCTCTGATTAGCAACTCCCAATTTGTGTTCAGCTGAAGCTCTAACATGTTCTTCAACCGTACGCACCTTAATACAGAAGCAAATAAATGATACAACAATTAAGTTAAATTTGTCCAAAGTTTTTGCAGCTCACAAACATTGCCCGTGTTATTTTGGGTAAACTCCGATCATCAGGATTTAGATTTTTACTCATTTTGAGAGGTTTAATTAACACATGCTTTGAAGACTAATGAGAGAAAAGTACTTTAGAAACCTACAAAATCAAAGGGTAAATCTTAATTGGCATAAGAATCTAAGAGTCCTAATTAATTGAGAAGACTTCACATATTTAAGTAAACATGCATTCGAGAAAATGAGCAAGCAAGAGGAAGTGATATATGTCTTAGTATTTGTTAGATTAAATAATGCGAAGGCTAAAATTATGCATGTCATATGATGTTTAATAAGTGCTTAGTGATTTAAAGATATTAGTCCCTATGAACTTTCTATCGAATTACCAAAACTTAGGAATATACGATATGAGATAGATTTAATTTAAGAATCATTATGGCCTAATTAGCTTTACTATAATACGAATCATACAAAATCTGTTTTAGTTCATAATGCAGGTTGCTGAATTGCTCAATAAGAAATATATTAGGAAAGTTATAATTCCTTGCGTTGTAACTATTTTGTTAACTCTAAAGAAGAATTGTAGTTGGAGAATGTGTAGGCAGTAGGACTATTAAGAAAATTACTATCAAATTCAAATTTCATGTACCAAATTTGGGATGATATGTTAGATATGATGAATGATAAAGTAATCTTTGTTAAAATTAATCTGAGAAGTGATATCAAGTTAGAATGAGAGAAGGTGAAAAATAGAAATCGTCCTTAAAATTAAATACAAATAATATAAGTGGTTGGTTATACTATTTGAATTAAACAATGCACTTAACATTTTCATGAGAATAATTAATGTGTTGTGACCCTTTTAATGAAAATTTTTTTTGTTGTATTTTAATTATATTTTAATGTATAGTAAGATGAGTACATCTTAGAAAGCTATTTGAGATATTACATAATGCAAAAGTTATATATGAATATGAAGACATTATTTTGTGACTCCATCTGTAATCTTTCTAGGATATAGCGGTGTTATTTAGCAGAGCCAGGCTAAGAGCACCATGGATTGGACTTGACTTGATCATAATACAAGTTGTTCATGTTCGGCTCTAGCTCAATCTAGATTTTCTTATATGTTTGCACTTTGATTGTTTAAATTTTTCTATAATCAAATTTCAGTAGGCTAACATAAAAAAATTGAACGAGTAGTTAAACAACAAAATAACAATTAAATGAGTACTTGACTTCTTATATTAATTAATAATATTTACAACCACATCAACTATAAAATCTGCCTAAATATCATTTATAATTTGACAACCGAAAGGCGAAAGGGTCGGGATTATAATCAAAATTTTCTAGTTGCAAATTTGAAGCTAGAGATCATGAACTTATAAAATCTTGAGATGATGCAATATATATATACCAAATATTTAACGTCATTTAATGGTTACAACAAGCCATCAAAGGATATGCTGCTTAATTTTAAAGCTATCGTATATTATTTACTTTAAAACCTATCATTACTACGTACATTGCTTAGTTTAGAACCTTGTTAAAGTAAAATTTTCTCATAATTCTCTAATCAAATAGAGCACCATGGGTTCATTACTTCTATTAAAGCAAACTTATGGCATAAATAGCTAAGAGTTACACGATAAAGAAACTAATCCAAGGCAAAAACTTCATATAGCAAGTTAGTTTGAATAATAAATACAAGTGACGAATCAACAAATTATTTTTAAAATAAATCTAAATATTAAAATAGTGTCATACAAACATGAGTTGTATAGAAAATAAAACCATATTAGAAAAGAAAAAGCAATATTAACAATTTCAAATCATAATAATTGCAATAAAAAATAGTGATGTAGGACTAAATGTGTTTGTTGATGTTTTATCTTAGAAATTATATGTTTTTAAAAGAGCAAGAGCAATTAGTCACTTCCAACGATTTAAATGATGAATGAAAACAATAAAGCAATAATTTAGTTCAAACAATAGATTACATGATAAAAATTTAGAAACACAAAATAACTAATCAAATCAGATTTAGCTTAATGTGGGGCTTTCGAAAGAAATCCCTTAATTAACATTTAGAATAGTCACTATTTAGAGATCCCTCACTCTCACTCTTAATAACTGGTTAAGCAGAGAAAGCTTGCATGATCTTTATGATGCCACAATTGAGAGGGACCTAGAAGAAATAAGATTCGGGAGAGAGTTCACCTTTGTCAGGATTCGGAAGAAAGTTGCTACTGAACGGGAGGTTGTCGTTGATCGATAGCGGTGACAAGTGAGAAGAGGATTCGTTACACGTAATCTTCAACGGAGAGGTCGTTCTCTAGGTCAACATCGAAGAAAGGAGATCGGTAGATGACAATAAACCCTTGTTTGTCGAATATGAAGTCGTGATCACGTTCAGGATCGGCCTTCCATGAGAAAGGAGGCCTAACAAGGTGTTGGGGAGGGAGAGAGATTTTGCTTCTTCTTAGGTGAAGTACCAAGCGTAGGAGAGGAGATGTAGAGGAGAGGGGGGAGTTTGGGTGGTCGGCCAAGGCTAGTAGAAGAGGGCTGCTTTTTTATTTAAGAGTTGTGTTGTTGGTTAGGAAGGAATCAACTCAAATTTATGAAATTAATTTCAGATTTTATGGTAGAGATGATTAGGGAACTTGATTTTAATTTCTCTAAAATAAAGGAGAGGAGGGAAGAGGGGGCGGCTACCTTTAATGGGCATTGATTGGGGAGTTAATTAGGAGCATTAATGGAAGTAGAATTTAGAGAAGAGAGAGGGTAGGGCCGGCAGCTAAGGGAGTGAGGGAGGAGTTTTGGAGAATTTCAAATAGTTTCCAAGCAAAACAACTTAAATTAAAAGAAAGAGAATGTCTATATCTCTTTTAATTTAGATTCAAATTCAAATTGATTTGATTGAGAGACTTTCCAAATATAACTCATGTTAATTAGGAAAGATTCAAATTTGAAATTGATTCAAAATTGAATTAATTATCCTTCCAAATTCATCATGATCTAATTTAGGAAAGTAGTAAAGGATAAGGAAATTTTGGATCCAATGAAAAGGTGGAAGTAGCCGGCGGCTAGAGCTTAGGGCGAGGGAGGCTGGCAGCTATGGGAGGGGGTAGAGCTTGGAGCTAGGTGGAGTTAGGGCTGGCTTTTTGGATGGAAAGGAGGTGGTGGCCTACGGTTTGGAGGGGGAGGAGTTGGACCATAAGCCCGGATGTTTCCTGCGGCTAACGGGTAGTACTTTGCCCTTACCTAGGGACTTCAACTCTCACTAGAACTCTCAAGCTCTCCCAAAACACAAGTGCAGAATTTTCTTTTCATAATAATCATCATCCCCTCAAAAGGAAGAGGATGGGGCTTTAAATAGCCAAAATACAATAGCAATACAAAAGAAAAAAGTGCCCTAAGGGTAAAAAACAACTACTCCCTCAAGTGAGGGTAAAAATGAAAAACTTAGATAATAAATCAAATACTCATATTATCAAGGTTGTGAAAACCGGACCGGACAACGAACCGAAAGAATTAGAGGTTCATGGTTCGACCGATTGAACCGGGGTCAAACCGGATGATGTAATAAATAATAATATAATTAAAAGTAATAAATTAACATAATAATAATGACAATTTATTCATAAAAATTTTATAATTTTAAGAATTTTTAGACTAAAAAATAAATAAAATTCATACATATATAATATATTACATAATTTTAAAATTAAATATAAATAATTATTATATTTATGTTATATATTTAAATATAAATAATTACTAATTTTAAATTTAAATATAAACATCTTCAATTTTTTATTTTAATTTATATTTAAATAAAATTTAGTTTATATACAAATATATATATTTGATATAAATAATTGCTTTATGTTATATATTTAAGCATAATTTACATATATGAATTATATATTATTATAAACTATATTTATAAAGTCATACAATATTATTTTTTAAGATTTTTATTTTTTATCATTTAATTTTGCATTTAGAAAATGTTTTAGAACTTTAAAAATGATAAATAATTATTTTTATTTGAATAATTATAAAAATATAATTAATAATAAATTTAAGAAGTTTAAAAATAATTATGATGATTTTTTATTTAAATATTCTACAAAAAAAAATCCCAACAAGTTCTCATTCAAACAAGTTTTATGCACACATCATTGAATGTTGAAATAAAAAATAACTAGTTGTTTAGTCCCACATCACTTATAAGTAATAAGTTGTGTTGTTTATATACCTTTTCTTGTACCCATGGTGTAAGAGCTTTCATGGTATTATGGCATCATGTGAGCTAGATTATTTATATTTAATTTAATATATAATATAAAAAAAATTAGAATCTTATTATTAAAAAAAATAGATGATAATTAAATTAATTTAATATTAATTAAACATTTTATATAAAAATAAAATATTTAAATATATTATTAGTTGAACCGGCCGATTTTTAAAAAACGGACCGTTCAAACGGTCGGCCGGTTCAACCGGCGGTTCAAACCGGTTTTGGCTGGTTCGTTGTTAGACCGATTCTTAGGGAGGACCGAACCGGATGTTAGACCGGTTCACGGTTGAACCGGTCGAACCGGCCGGTCCGGTCCGGTTTTCAAAACAATGCATATTATAATAATAAACCTCATACAAATGACAGCTAAAAAATAAAATGGTGTGATCGTCGCCGTAGATCGTCAGCCTCTTGTTTGGTAGACTCTCCATGGTCGGAAGTCCTCATCAAATAGTTTGAACATCAACTAATTAAATGTTTCAACATTCAATAATAAATTTTTATACTGTAAAATACATCATTTTTTCACTTTTATTAATATGATCAAAACTTTTTTCAGAAATTCATTTGATGCAACATAAATAATTAAATATCAAGAAAATACATAGAAAATAGCCATGGCACAAACAATGAGCAAATTACAAAATAATCAATTCAGCTAGCATACCAAAACCAACATGAATCAGGATAAATGTAGTTGGCTAAATTGCAAGATAAAGCATCAATAGATAAAGCCAGTAAAATATAGGAACCAGGGTGTAAGCAACAACAAAAACAATGTCAAATCACTAAACCAATGTTAAAACTAATTATAAACAAGAGCATCAATCAATAACTAAGGAAAATAGTTTGAATCAGAGCGTAAGGGCAATATCAAAACTCCAAGAGTAAAGCTAGTAAGAAAAATCAAATGTTTACAAGTTGACAATTAGTAGTTAATTTAAACAACAATAAAGAAACTTATTGTGTTATTGATGAGGACATCCGACCATGTAGAGTTTAACGGAGATGGGCACCCGATGATCTACAAGTCACGATTGCACCGCTTTACTTTTGAGTTATTAAATGTATTAGATTTATTATTATGTTTGTATTGAGCTTATTATTACATATTTTTCATTTGTACCATCACTTAAAGGAGTAGTTCTATACTTCTATGAAAGCTCTAGGGGCATGTTGGTCTTTTATTTTTCTTCATTGTATGCAGGCTATTTAAAGCCTCCCCTCATCTTTAGAGGGTAATGATGATTATTATTCAAACAAATTTCTGCACTTGTGTTTGGGAGAGTTGGGAGAGTTCTCTTAAGAGTGAAAACCCTAGTTAAGGGCAAGTAAGCATCCGGACTCGTGATTACCCTTCTTTCTCTAATTCCCCTCCTCCACTATCTTCTGGCCATATTCCCCCTGCAAAAGCCACTGGCCAAGCCCCATCTCCTCACCCAAAGCCACCGGCCAAAACCCCCCAAAATCCCTCCCCTAGCTGCTGGCCATAAGCCCTCCCCTCCTCCCAAGCCGCCAGCCAAAAAACCCTAAAAAAATTCCTCCCTAGCTACCGCCCTTAAAGCCCTCCTCCTCCCTAGCCACCGGCTAAACCCTAAATCTCTCTCCCTCTCTCTAGTCGCCGGCCACCTCTTCCCCCCCTTGGGTCCCAAAACTTTCCAAACTATGCATTCACATACTTTCCTAAATTAGTTCCTCTAAATTTGGGAACTATTTGAATTCAAATTTCATCACATTTGAATTTAGATAACTTTCCTAAAATAAGGGAAGTTATCTTTGGAAGGTCCATCAATTTATGCCAATTCTAATTTCAAATAGGATTGGAATTAAACCCCTTTCCTAATTTAACTTTCTAAACCTAGCAACTAATAATTCCACCCAATAAATCCCCAATCAAGTCTATCAAGGGCTGCCGCCCCTTCCCTCTCTATCCCTCCTTTCTCTTGTGCCCTAATTATTATCTCCCTCCATAGATGATAATTTCACCTTACCCATGGACGGCCCAAACCCTAAAACTATCCTCTCTCAATGTTACTAATTGCTTCCCTATGATTCCACAAAGTAATCCCCTAGTGCTCTCTTCCCACATAGCTTCTACATCAAGGTTTTGATCATCCAAAGTTGCTGTCCAGAATTCCTGGGCATCTTTAAGGCTGCTGTCCAGAATTTCCAGCGGGCATAAATCTGCCGACCTGCTGTCCAGATCTTCATAGTTGCTGTCCAAAGTTTCCAGCACAAGTTAGATTGCTGCCCGTCTTCCCGAACTTGTCAAAATGCTGTCCAAATACATCTAGAAAGTTCATGTTGCTGTCCTCTCTTTATCAACACCCAAAACGACCACACCGGAGCTTCGTATCCTCTTTTTTTGGGTAAACTCTTCCTCTTTCTCTTTTACCTACTTACTCTCCCTTAATTGTGACATCATAAAGGTTGTGCAATTTGTCTCCGCTTAACCAAACATCAAGAGTGTGAGTGAGTGGATCCTGATAGTAACTAGTGTAAATGTTAAGTTAGGGATTTCCTTTGAAAATCCTCCATGCTATGTTAAGTTTTGGAAATGATTATTCATGACTCTTAACTCTTATCATGTAATTTGGCCTAAGCTTAAATCACATCTTTCTTGTTTTCAAAATATGTTTAAATCGCTAAAAGTAAACATAATTATTGTTGATCTAATTTAACGATGTTTAATTTCAACTTTGTATAATTACCTATGCCTTTAGTCGTACATCATTTATGCCTTCAAGATGGACACAGAAACAATGAAATTGGCATGCATACATGCTTAACAAAAAATATAATGGTAAATTTTATGATAGAGCAAAATTTTTAGCTAATAGGAGTAAAACAACAAATTCAAATGATATTGTACAATCTCTTTAATAACATACTCGCTTCTAAAACATATTGCAATGTAACATCATATTTTCACTACAACTAAAAAAAAGTAAAATATGCATCAAGAAATTTTTTGTAAACCCTAATAATACTCTCATTAAACTAACAAAACTTATTCATAAGCAGTAATTCAAGATGCAGGGTGCAAAAGAGATGGTAGGGATAGTTTAACAATATCATGAAAGCAACGAACTAATTAAAGTTTTACACAAGAATAAAAAAAAAAAGCATTTCTATAAGTTTGACTGCAAGATATAACTGAGATTTAGTTAAATTTTAGGTTAAATCATGCCAAATAGTATAGGAGCAAATAGATCATATAATTGTGCTGCAAAATCCTGAGTATTCGAATTTATAGGATTTAAGAGAGTTTTCACTCGTTATTCATCAACACTTCTGTCACAAACTAATCTCCACGTCACCATTCCACTTCCCCTAACAAGTTATTGCAACGATTCCTGGCATCTTTATCGTCAAGGCCTCAAGGATTTCAAGATCTTCATAATTACTCATTATGTTCATATATTCCTATGTTCCTCCTAAGATGTAAATTATATTTAATCAAATTAAAATTGTTGGGGTAAGTTTGACGACAATAACTTAATATGGGGTAGGCATCTTCTTATTCTGACATGATGTTTTATTTTTCTTCTATATTTTCTTTCCTATTTACATTTCATTTACATAATTTGACATAGGCATACTTACTGTTATTGATTTGGATAAAAATTTGATAAGTTAAAAATATAATTTATGTAAATTAAATTCAGTTGCGTGTATATTTTAAATATTTGTAATTCATTGCTGAATTTCTCAGACTATTTTGATCATTTCATTCTCGATTGAAAGTCCAATATATGCAGTGTAATGATTTTTAAGAAAGGTATCTGGTATTTAGCATCTCAATAAGTAATATGGGCATTTTGTTCAAGAAAATCTACAACAAGATCAATCTTATCATATTCCGGAGTTTTGCATTGATACTTTTTTTTTTATAGTTTTGCATTGATACTTCTTTTATTGTTCTGGTATAATAATTCATTCTTTACTGGATGAACAACTGGATCAGTTTTTACAACTTATATAAGTTCCAAATGATTGGTTTGCTTGTGCTCTGATTTTTTTCATGAAAACAGATGTTTGCTTACATTATACATCAAAAGATTTTTAGGAAACAATAATTACAATATTTATAAGTATTTCTATTGAAGTTCCAATGCATTCCAAACTCAAAACTATTGCTAAATAGTTTACCCTAAAAAAATACATTTAAACTACTAAGTTTACACATTATAGCCTAAGAATAATCTAATCCTCTTCACCATCTATACCATAATCATCATTTTTTATTATCTTCATCACTTGATTTGTAGCCTTCCATATCTTCCTATATCTCCTCAATCTCATCCTCTTCTTCCTTAAGTTTTCTTAAGTTTTACAACTCTAAAACTTCAAGCTTTTCCACCATCATTTTGTTTTACTTTTTTGTCCAAGTCTTGATGTTCCTTCCAATGACAAATTGTCATTATAAAAAATAGATCTAAAATTTTTAAATATTAGCACCCATATCCACGCTAGAGTGACACTTTAAAGATAAAAAGTTGTATCAAAAATAATTTGTTTTAGTATAGGATTTGTCAGGATGAGAAGACATGATAAAAACAGTTGGAAGATAAACGCTGAAAGTTATAAGACATTTTATTTTATTACAACAACAACATCAAGCCTTTCTCCCCACTACGTGGAGTCGACTACGTTAGTCATTTTTCTCCATTGTGTCATGTTAAGAGTCAATTTCTCATTTAAATCTAATAAATAAAGATCATTTCTAAAATTTTCTAACCAAGTCTTTTTACGCCTACCTCTACCTTTCTTCTTCTTTTTTTTACATCTACCTTTCTTAACATATGCAGACTTTTTTATTTTATTGTTAAGAAAAAATTGGACCCTAAAGTCATTTTCCATTTTGGTTAGAATGCCTTTTTAATTTTCAGAATGTGTATTCTAAGGATCATTTGTCTCTATACTGACATTTATCTTTTTCACCTCAAGGCAAAATTCTCATCCGTGCAATGGCTGCAGGGCATTAGTAATGACGCCTGAATAAGAGGCATACGAGATGTTATAGCGACCTCTCACCAAAATGCCTTGGAAAGTGGTGCTTATAAATATTACAAATGCTTATTAGCATGAGATTGGACACCGACATTTTTGCTTTTCATCATTTTAGTAGCTTTTTTCTAGTAGGAGTTCGATCCTTTGTTGTTATTCTGATTGAAACTAATATTCTACTTAAGTAATAATTGACATTGATGGATATTGAAACTGTTAAATCTCAACCTTACGATCCCAAAGATATCCACGGCTGTAAACAGTAATCCGTGGGAAGACTACATGGATAGCATTAATTCCTCCCATTGATTTAGGAATAATTGTATTCTCATTATTATAAGAGTTATTTGTTTCCTTATCGATACACCTTATATAGATCTATAAATAGGGAGTAGATTGCTTAATAAAATTCAAGCTTTTCCCTCTCAAATCCTCATTTTAACATGGTATCAAAGCACCGGAGGGAAAACTTCGTGAAGAGAGGCCTTAGTTGCCGTTGATGGAAAGTCGTCAAAGGAACGTCGTCGAATAGCCACGAAGGAGCCGAAGGAGCCAAAGAAGCCTCGCGTGAAGCAACAAAACCGATCCGACGGGAAGGAAAGATCGGCGAAGAAGAGAAGCATAATCGAGCAGCCGGTGAGCATCCCAATCCGACGGGAGCGAGCATGCAGATCCGACAGGAAGGAAAGACCGTCGAAGGCGTCCCGATCCGACCGGAAGAGGAGCCTCCTGCGTGCGTACCCTAATCGAGCGGCTCCCTGCATGCGAAAGGAGCGACCGTGAGGCCGAACAGGACTTCTCTGGAGCCCGACCCTTGCCTAGTCCCGATTTGAGCTTTTTAAAGAGCTCGACTGGTTTGGTTTAGTAAACCAGAGAAAAAAAAAGAAAAATAAAAGAAAAATAAAAGGAGAGAAAAAAAAAACCTTCGACTTTTATTGTCGAACAAAGAAAATTCTAGGAAGCCTTAATTGCTTTCCAATGTCAGAAATTAACTCCTCTCAAAGCGTTGATCAAACTGAGGAGTCAAAGGTGCACCAAGGGCGAGGTGACCTTCAAAGCATTCAATCTTCCTATCGTCTAAATGGGAAGAACTACCTGAAGTGGTCTCAATTTGTGAAGACCTACTTAAAGGGGAAAGGGAAAATACACCACCTTCTTGGAGGAGGACCAAAAGAAGGAGATCCTAAATTTGGGGCATGGGATGAAACAGGCTCCATGATTATGTCATGGTTGTGGAATTCCATGACTCCAGAAATTAGCGATACATTTATGTTCCTTTCGACTGCAAAGGACATATGGGATGCTGCCAGACAAACCTTCTCCAAAGCTCGTGATGCGGCTCAAATCTTTGAAGTTAAAGTCAAAGTTGGAAGCACGAAGCAGGGGAGTAAGACAGTGACGGAGTATGCCACCATTCTACAAAATCTGTGGCAAGAACTTGATCACTATAGGTGCATTGAAACCAGATGTCCGGAGGATGCTGCGATCCTAAAGAACTTTATTGAAAAAGATAGAGTTTATGATTTTCTTGCAGGACTCAATGCAGAATTTGATCAAGTTAGAGTTCAGATCCTTAGCAAGGAGGAGACACCATCACTCAACGAAACTATTTCTCTCATCCGAGCAGAAGAAAGTCGACGAGGAGTGATGTTAGAACCAAAGGCCGTTGAAAGCTCAACAATGGTGATGAACAAAGAATCATCACGGAAGGAGAAAGGTAAAGATTCTTCAAAATTCAAAGATAAAGACTCACTTTGGTGCAGCTATTGCAAAAAAATCAAGACACAAAAGCAACATGCTGGAAGATACATGGAAAACCCCCAAACAAGGAGTGGAATAAAAAGGGTGAAACAAGGAGCACATCACATGCCAACAACACTACAAGTAAGCCAGAAGCTCAGTCCAGTATTGGAGAAATCAATAAAGATGATATTGATAAATTGAAACGACTCCTGATATCTCTTGAAAAACCAAATGCTTCTTCTTCACTTGCACTCTCAGTTAAGACTCCAATTTCTATTAGTTTAAGTGCTTCTAGAAATCATTTAAAGGAATTATGGATCATTGATTCAGGAGCCACAGATCATATGACCCACTCACCAACCCACCTCATAAACTATACTCCTTGCCCAAACAACAAAAAATCATCACTGCTGATGGTTCTCTTACCACGGTAGCTGGCCAAGAAGACATCATATTATCACCATCCCTCACCCTAAAAAATGTGCTCCATGAATTATTGCTTATTTCAGGACTGGAGATCGGAGAAGAAGATTGGACTTGCTAAGAAGAAAGCAGGATTGTACTACATGGAAGAACCAAACCAATCTAAAAGAAGTTGCTCTTTGTTATCCCTAGTCGATAGGAACTCTGCTATTTGGCTTCATCATTATAGACTAGGACACCCATCTTTTGATGTCCTAAAACATATGTATCCGCAACTTTTTCATAATTTAGACAATAAAATGTTTCATTGTGAAACCTGTGAGTTGGCTAAACATAAAAGAACCTCATTCCCAAACAAAAGTGAGAGATGTGCTACTCCTTTCTACCTTATTCATAGTGATATATGGGGACCCTCTAAAATTCCCAACATCTCTGGGGCACGTTGGTTTGTGTCATTCATTGATGTTTGCACAAGAGTCTCTTGGATTTATCTCCCTAAACATAAATCCGATGTTAGCACCATTGTTCCCATCTTTCATTCCATGATCAAAAATCAATTCGGGGTAAAAATAAAAACTTTCCGCTCCGATAATGCTAAAGATTATTTCAATCAAACCCTTTCCTCCTACTTCCAGAGCGAAGGGATCATCCATGAGTCCTTTTGTGTTCACACCCCACAACAAAATGGGGTTGCAGAGAGGAAAAATGGTCACCTTCTAGCCTCTACCCGAGCTTTCTTATTTCACTACAATACAACCAAATCCTATTGGGAGGAAGCTCTTTTAACTGCAGCGTATCTCATAAATCGACTACCTTCAACAACCTTAGGCCTCAAAACTCCAATGGAGACATTATCCTCTTTTTACCTAGAATTTCGAACCCATCATAATCTTACACCCAAAATCTTTGGATGCACTGCCTATGTTCATATTCACAACCAGGAGCGAGGAAAATTAGATCCAAGAGCACTCAAATGCATCTTTGTTGGCTACTCTGCTATCCGGTATAAGTGTTATCATCCACCTACAAGAAAAACCTTTGTCACTATTGATGTTACCTTTGCTGAACAGAATTCCTATTTTTCAAAAATTCATCTTCAGGGGGAGACTGAACTTGAGGAAAAAGAACTAGCACCTCTTGACCTTCCTCCACCACCTCAGAAAAATCCACCTGAAACCCAAGAAAGGAAAACAAATGACAACACTATAATTAGATTTGGAAATGTTTACTCCAGACATACAAGTCCAAGCTGTGCTCCAAAGCAGATCCAAGAATCGGAACCATCTCCTGGAAATAAGGTAAGTTCACCACCTCCCTTATACCCTATAAACAACTCTATATCCTTCAACAACTTCTCATCATCACACAAAAATTTTCTTGTTACATTAGAAAATATCCAAATTCCTAAAGATGTTTCTGAGGCCTTATCTGATAAAAATTGGAAAAATGTCATGAATGATGAAATGCAGGCCCTAGAGAAAAACAAAACTTGGGAGATCGTCAACCTACCGATAGGAAAAAAAAATCAGTCGGCTGCAAATGGGTGTTCTCAGTAAAATACAATGCTGATGGCACACTAGAGAGATATAAGGCAAGACAAGTGGCAAAAGAGATTGACTACCAAGAAACGTTTGCGCCTGTAGCCAAGATGAATACTGTCCGAATACTACTCTCACTAGCAGCCAAATACAATAGGCACCTGGAACAATTGGATGTGAAAAATGCATTCCTGCATGGGGACTTTAGAAGAAGAGATATTTATGGAAATACCACCAGGGTTTAAAGAAAAATCTGAAGGTAACAAGGTATGCAACTGAAAAAAAAGGCTCTATATGGGCTCAAACAATCACCAAGGGCCTGGTTCGAAAGATTCTCTAAATTCATGCTCCTGAATGGGTATCGACAGAGTCAAGGGGATCATACACTATTCTTCAAACACTCAGACTCAGGGGGAGTCACAATACTATTAGTGTATGTTGATGATATTATTTTGACCGAAAATAATGAAGATGAGAAAGTCAGTTTAAGGAAAAGTCTTACTAAGGAATTTGACATCAAAGAACTTGGTAGACTAAAATATTTCCTCGGAATTGAAGTAGATTACTCCAGCAAAAGAATCTTCATTTCACAACAGAAATACATCAAAGATCTTCTAAGAGAAACAGGTAAACTAGCCTGTAAACCAGCACCAACACCAGTATAACCTAATCTTAAACTGGGAGAAGCTAAAGAAGATCCAGATGTAGATAAAGGGGCCTACCAGAGACTTGTAGGGAAATTGATCTACCTCTCCCACACTAGACCAGACATAGCATTTGTTGTAAGCATGGTTAGTCAGTTTATGCAGAATCCAAAGCAGATTCACATGCAAGCAGTAGACAGGATATTGCACTACCTTAAAGGAAGACCAGGAAAAGGAATTCTCTTTAAGAGAGATCGTGGAATGACACTAGAAGTATACACGGATGCTGACTACGCAGGATCACCGGTTGATAGAAGATCTACCTTTGGGTATTGCACATTTCTTGGAGGAAACCTTATTACATGAGAAGCAAGAAACAGAATGTGGTGGCAAGATCCAGTGCAGAAGCAGAATATCGAGCTATGGCCTTGGGAATATGTGAGCTACTGTGATCAAAATAATCCTGGAAGATCTAAAAGTTAAGTGGGATGAGCCCATGAAGCTACATGGTGACAACAAATCAGCGATCAGCATAGCCCACAATCGAGTCCAGCATGATAGGACCAAGCACATAGAGGTGGACAAACATTTTATTAAAGAAAAACTAGACAGTGGTCTAGTAAGTGTTGACCATGTATCATCAAAGGATCAACTTGCAGATTTCCTTACTAAAGGATTGGACAGTTCTGTCTTTCTCCGAATGATTGACAAGCTGGGAATGACGGATCCATATTTCCCAGCTTGAGGGGGAGTGTTAAATCTCAACCTTACGATCCCAAAGATATCCACGGATGTGAACAGTAATCCGTGGGAAGACTACATGGATAGCATTAATTCCTCCCATTGATTTAGGAATAATTGTATTCTCATTATTATAAGAGTTATTTGTTTCCTTATCGATACACCTTATATAGATCAATAAATAGGGAGTAGATTGCTTAATAAAATTCAAGCTTTTCCCTCTCAAATCCTCGTTTTAACAGAAACAATTTCATTTTTTGAGAGCTTTTATCTCCAGTTTATATTTTAAAATTTCCAAGTACGCCTATGAACATTATTTGGTATTAATACATTTCTGGTGAGTCCACTGGCATGTAGGATAATACATTTAAACTAGATGAGAGCAGACTAATATAGAAAAGAAAGTAGAAGAAAAAAAAAAGTTTCTGAAACCCTGTTTACATAAGAAAAAGTATTCATGCAGAAAACACAACTAACCGTCTCAAAACGTAGAACAAGTACATCTCTCTTTTGTCCAATCCTGTGTGCTCTGGCCTGTGCTTGTAAGTCGACCTGAATTCATAGTAAAAGTAGTCATGCTTAATGACAAAAAATAAACAGCTTAAACAGTAAAAGTTTTTGCAAGGGAGTTGAGAATAAGAATTGCCTGAGGATTCCAATCAGTATCAAAAATTATGACAGTATCAGCAGCTTGGAGATTGACACCAACACCACCAGCTCGAATGCTACCAGAAATATATATGAAGTCAATCAGTTGCTTAATGTAAGTATTTGAGGTTAATCTTGCATAGATGTTTCAAATGTAAATACCTAAGAAGAAATATGAAAGTTTCTGAGCCAGGACGGTTAAACTCATCAATTAGGGCTCCACGATCATTTCCTGAAGTGTGCCCATCCAAACGAAGGTACTTATAGCGTTTCCAAGACAAGTACTCTTCCATAACATCAAGCAATCTGGTCATTGTTGAGAAGAAGAGAACCTACAAAAATAAGAAATATGTGTGCATAGCTTCTGCCGTCAGCCAAACTAAAAGGCAAAAAAAAAAGTGTCATTAAAGATCATCTTCAATTACTAGAGAATCTTTACATCCACAGCATCAGAAAGTTTTCAAGGTCAATTCAGTGTTAAAATTTTTAATGTATTTTATGCTTTCATGAAAAGTAAAACATATGATTCACAGATATGGACACTGCAAAATGGATATGACACGACACAAACATGGAACACGTCAATTATTGAAAATATAGGACATGGACACTAGTTAGATATGATATTATAATTTTTATATTTTAAAAATAGCATATAAAATTGAATAAATATAATATTAAAAAAATTTAGAAATAATAAGTTATTTAACTAGAAATTTATGCTTAAGATGATCAATATTAGAATGTCGAGAGTCGGGCGTCGATGCCGAGTATCTGACATAAAAAGAGGAGATGACAATGTTGTCGAGAGTTGGGCATTGATGTTATGCAGTAAGTATCAGACGTTGATGTCAAGAGAGCGTCTGTCGTCGATGTTGAGAGGGCATTAGTCATCGATGTTAAGACGACGTCAGATAAAGATAAGTTGTCAAGTTGTGGGTTTAGAAGTTGCAAGTGTTGAGTATTAATGTCAAGACCGTGCCTGACTTTAATGTTGAGATGATTTTGAAATATCGATGTTATAACGACGTCAGATATAGATGTTGAGATGACATCAGACTTGTTTTGAAGCCAAAATCATGACTAGTCAAGCTTAAAATAAGGTTTAGTATGTTAATCTAAATGTTTTCCTACTTTATACTGTTTTGGAAAAATGTTCATTTCCTTACATATTGTATACATATTATAATAGGAATAACCGAATAATTATGAAAGCATGTAATAAAACAAGTATGACTTATGAACATAAAAAGTTTAGTGAATATCAATTTAAAATAAAATTTGACTATGAAGGATGTATGACTTATAAGAGTAGGTGAGATAAAAGGATTCTCATACATGAGATTACATTGTAAGTGAGGCAAAAGGGACCCCAAAAAATATGATACATGCATAGCAGGTGTGGCAAAAGGGACCCCTGAAGAGGCATCTTTATAATCACTAATTTCATCATCAAATTTATGAAAATCATCAAGATCATTAATTTTATAATATCTTCCATCCACATTTATATGTAAGTTCCTACCAGGACACTTGCTAACATAATGTCCAACTTGATAACACACTTAAAACATGCCTTTGTAGAGATTTTAGATCTAGATGCAGTTGATTTTTCTTTGATAATATATCATTATTGACTATGATGTTACTAGGTGCAACAAACTGAACTTAATTACTAGTTCGACAAAATGCTGCACTCTATGAATATGAAGTAACCTCTTAGACAGATAATTTTAGCATTTCTTCAATTATTAGCAAGTGAAAAATATGATTTAGTGATGGAATTCCATAAGATATCTCTCTTGATGTTAGCTCTCAAACCAAACCTAAGCATAAAGAGTTCTTTAAATTTGTTAATGTATTCAGTCATAATCTTACTGCTTTGTTTTAATGAATTAAACTTGTCAAGTGCTACCTCGCAGTATGACAAAGGCAAACATTTTTCTTTTAAAATGTCTTTAATTTTTGAAAAAGTTGATGCAGGCTTCCTTCCCAATCTCTTTTTGTCTCTCCATGCTCATCCAATAATTTATGTTTGGGCTACTTTTATAAATCTTATTTGAAATTCATCTGACATAATTTTTCAATTTAAAAAAAAATCCATGTCTAGCAACCAATCAGTAAACACTTTAGAATCAATTTTACCATCTTGGGTAAACTATAACTTCTCTTATTATGCCACCATCTACGTCAAAAGTTGACGTCTATAAAATCCAAAAACATCATTGTTCAAGATCATGCATTGTATATAGAGATAATTTCCATCTCCTATCAAAATAACACTCAAATGAATAGGATTATCAATGTGATAAGAACCCACTTCTAATTCATATACATGAACTTGATTGGCTTCCAAATTATCAAATTTTTTTTTTTAAATAGATTAATGTCATCATATAATTTCCATATATATATATATATATATATATATATATAATTTCCATAAGCACGATACCAAGTTTTCTAACAAAATGATTTTAATCTCCTATCAAAATTAACATTGAAATGAATTGATCATCACTATGATTGGAATTCACTTCAAATTCACGTGCATGAATGTTAGACCGGAATCGGCCCAAGGAGGGCCGGCTAAACCAGCTCTAGGGCTGGCTTACTCTAGATGGCCAAGCCAACCGCTGGTCCCCTTGTGGGGCCCCATTGCTTGAAGAGGAAGGATTGTTTTAGGTATGATTTGATTTAGGGAGGGGTACTTTAGTAATTGGGATCATATTTGTATGCTTTAAATATATGAGATTATTTAGGGTTAGGGTTATCTAGATATTTGCTGAATTTTGGAGAGTTCCTAAGGTTCAATTGGGCTCTAGTCGTGGCTAGAGATTGGGAGAGATGGATCCTCCTCTCCAATTGTGGATCCATTGAATCTTGTTCGTTTCCTTTCATCTTTTATCAATAAAAAGGTTTATTTTTTGTTATTTCTTCTAAATTCTTCTCCTATCTATTTTTGCAAGTGCTGATTACAAATGCAGCAAGAGAAATTCTTATGCCTACAAGCGTTTCCTATCAATGAATGATTGGCTTCCAGATTAAAAATTCTTGTTTTAAACAAATTAGTGTCATCATAGATTTGGTTTTTCTTATTGAGCAGTTTAGCCAATCGAGTTTACAAAATTTTTAATGGTCACTCTCTTTTACAATATGTTAAGTTACCTTAATTAATAGCCCTAGTTCTATGTGACATTTTAAAACAACATAATCCTCTAATAAATTAAAAAATAATTAATAAAAAAAACATAATCCTTTAATAAAAATTTGATGTAGGATGACTCAAAGTTAGGTCTACTAATGTGAGTAATATGATGTATTGTATACTTCATGCAAAGAAGAGTAGAGAATTATCAACACACTAGTTATCAATTACACTAACTTTCTTTAAACGAAAATGGGTAATAGTAGAGTTTAAGCCTAATTAATAATAAATTTCTTGTAAATACTAAAGAATTTTAACAAGAATTTGAAAACAAACAAAATTACCAAGCAAATGAATTACCTATCAAAAAATTAGAATTTGACATAGTGTTTTTTATCAAAATCAAGGGCACTAAACTATTTAATAAAAATTATGTAGCAGATATAGGCAGAATAAAACAACCGAAGAAAATTAAGCCTCATGTTAATACAAGAAGATGACTTCACCTGAAATCAAGTAATAACATTTGCACCACACTCAAAAGAATCTGACATACAACTTGTGAGGAATAGGATAATTTTTATTTAAACCAAAAGTTCATATTACATGCTCAGATGTAATATTAATAATCATTAAAATATTACCCAAAAGTCAAAATTTGAAAGGGTGATTACTATTTAACTAGTAAATAACATACACATTTATTCTTCCATAACCTAAATCACTTGCACTTTTTATTATATTAAATATTCTATTAAATAATATTTCAAAATCATTCTTTGAATCATACATATATATATATATATATATATATATATATATATGTCTTCCTTCTACAAGACAGTAGATTATATTGACAGCAGCCCAAAAAGTAAGATCACATGGAGAATCTTGGAATAGCAGTGTGAAACTCAGAGTCACGTAGATAAGCTTCAAAAGAGTCTCTCAATGTATGCTACAGCAATAAAGAAACGCAATTCCAGTGGCCCCACGCAAATCGCAGGAATAAACCATTCCACTGATCCAAAAGCAAGTCCCATCATCCTCTACAGCAACCAACAATCATGAATCCCCATTATCCATAGTGAAAAAATTGAATGCCGCAAACCCTACATTGCTAGGATAGCAGGAAAAGCTTTTTTTTTTTTTTTTTGTGCCACAGGTGAACACCCGCAATTCATGCTAAAGTGGATCAGCCACAATTCATGCCACAGCAGAGAATAAACACAACCAGGGCTCAATGCCACATGGCCCACATTGCAAGCAATTGAGGCCCATCACAACAAATTCCATTTTCGTGCTAGCAGAGAACCAAGCATTTATAATACATTTGAAGCCCAATAAACACAACAGGAAACCATCCAAAGCAAACTATAGGCTGAAATCACAACAACAAAAATAGAGAACTGGGTGGTAGAATCAAACCCAACCAACATAGTGCACAGAACCAAATTAAAGGGAAAAAAAATCAAAACATTAAAGAGCATAATCCGTTCTTAGCCATCATCACTGCAATATCCTCAAAAAAGAAAAACAAATAAAATGAACAAATTAATAAAAACAAATAAACTTTGCTAAGAACAGTACTTGATGCAATGCTTCCAATCGCAATAAACATGAGGTTTGTAATATATATATATATATATATATATATATATATATATATATATATATATATATATACCATTCATCAAAGCAAGGCTTTGCTGAACATCTAGATCAGCAAAACTATAGATCTAACACAAGCAACTTTTGGTTTGTTTGCGCTTTATTTTGCCCTAATTTTGCACAAACGGCATGCATAAATGATATGCTAGTATCCAGCATGGATTAAACAAACACTAACCACAATAATGAAGTAACAATCAACTGAACTGTAAGATAACAATTAATTTGGACACTCATTATTTAAAAAAAAAACATACTTACCCAAACATTTTATAGTCATCATTCATCAAAAACCAAAAAGTCAAATATGATTTTGCATACCCTATGATCAGTTGCCTTCAGCTTGGGCAGCAAACGGTCCAAACATTTCCATCTTACCACAAAGTCTCACAACAGGGGGGAAGATAATGTTTGGGTAATAAAGCATCAATCTGCAGAAGTTAATATAAATGAATCCCATGTAAGAAAAAAGTGAGATTCAAAGTAAAAATAGGGAAAAACAGAAAGAATAATAAGTCCTCATGCATGCCTCCTCAGAATTAATTTGACTGAGATAAGGATGATTGCATATATTACGCATCTCCATGACAGTGTTGTGCACCGAGCGACCCTGATTTTTTATCAGCATGTCAGAATCATCTCATGATTTCAAAGAAGAACCAGAAAATATGTCATACAAGAAAGAAAATTGAAACCTTTGCATTCCCTATTGAACCAAGATTTTCTTCCACCCTCTTCATTAGAAGCTTTTGATATGCCGAAGCCTCGCATCGTATAAGTCTCTCAATTTTTTCTGGCAACTCATTCTCAACCTATCAAATCAAATTCATGTACAAAAAAGGGATCAAGTTATCAGTAGAACTGATGTACTCTAAAGTTCCAAAAATTAAGCAGAATCGACAAATCAATAAAAAAAAAACAATAAACTATCCTTCCAATATCCAGCTTTCTTTTATCCATTTAAATGAGCAAACCAAAAAAGGGAAGAAAGAGCAATACAGGAATGTAGAAGGATTCCTAACATGAACTGCACTCTACTAAGATTTAAAGATCCATCGTCCTGCTTTACAAGGCTTTACATGTCCCAAGTAAGGAACAGTATGGGACTGGAATATATGTGATTGATAGAACTAAATGTGCACAGTGTGTGGAATTCCATGATTAAAAAGTAGGTAATTGAATGTGACAAATAACATAAAATGAAGATGCCAATGACAACAATTTACATAATCCCACCAACCAAAGAACAAACCGTTGTGCACCCACTCACAATCCATAGAGACTAAAAAGTTTGACCCACTCTTGTCTCAATTCAAGTGTAAAGTTTCTGAGTCAAGCGGAAATTAAGTGAGCTAGCCTTAACTTTGAGTTGAATTCAATATAGTTTTGCATTCGCATAAAGCATAATGTAATAATTATAATCTTGAAAAAATTATCAAAAATTCAAATAGATATATAATATTATTATTATAAAAGAGACTAGCGATTCTTCTCATATTGAATTCTAGCTAGCCTTCATTTTACTCTTAAATGAAAACATAACCTTCTCATATTCTCACATTTTAAAAATTAATTCTAATAATATTGATTGTCATTTCATTAGACTGATAAAATAAATTAACACCAATTTTATGAAATTGGGACGCATACACTTCCTCTAACACATTGGTATATGTAAGACCTGTGCTTCGTCTTCTTCGGACATAACTCTCCGATGATTGAGCTGCAATTTTTATTTTGCTCTCATTTGCCTTCATTCTTCTCTACCATTCTTCTCCCTACCTCCGCCTAAATTTATTATATGCCATCACAATAATCTCATTAAATAAACAAAAAATTACCAAGTCTGTGAAATTGCAACTCCTACACTTCCTCTAAGATAAGTTTTATGAAATGTCATGCTGCCTTCTTTCATCACAAGTTCCGACATTTGAAGACGTACTTCTGAGTAGCTTTTACTTATTCAATTCATCTCAATCTCACACATAACTAGACGTTCTTTTCCTCCCCCCCCCCCCCCCCCCCCCCCAACCGATGCCAACCGATGTAGCCTTCAACGCCATACTTGCACAAGCTGCATGAAATACCCGACCACAGCAACTCCCTTCAGATCAGCGTTCTCTTTAAATCCACCAAGAAGCTTATCAACTTCATCACCACCATGCCTCCTTACATTAGTATCAAAGCCGATGTCTTCACCATGTCATTTGTAACATGCTTTAAATTCAGAAGAAACTTTGAAATAAGCAGCACTTAGGAGTTCAAGATCACATCCTAATCGATGTCCACGGGATAGGGGATCAGTAAGTACATTTGATCACAATAAATCTGAAGAAAAATTATATCTAATGTAAGTCTTTATTTCTCTATTTTCTTACAAATCTCTACTGCTTCTACAAACATGACATTATATTTTGTATATAAAATTTCTCCCTTAAATTTAATCAAACACACTCACAAATCCAATGCCTTTAGTTTTGGCATTCTAGTACAATGAGAAATGCTTCCCATGGTACTATAGGTGTCTGATGAAATGTCTAAGAAAGATCAAATCCATCTATTTCCTTTAACATTGTTAAAATTGGTGGTATGTAAGGTGTCAAAAAAATTTAAGATCATTTGAACGCCAATTGGATACATCAAAATTTACACAATTGATGGCTCTATCTGCATCAAAAGATGACTGTGAATTCAAATGGCTTGAACTTAAATAAATGGGTTCGTAACAATATATTTGATGTATTGGATAATTTAGATAGGTAAACCTAGATTTTTAAAAGGACAACTATTGTCAAATAATCATTCTTAAATTTTTCATATGCTTGATGAATTTTTAAATCAATAAGAATAATAATGAACCTTTATCCACAATAAAATTCTTATGTTGTAGATCAAAAACAGTAATATGATGATATGATCTTGAGTTTGAAGGCCTATATAAAGCATTAGATTCAAAAAATAAACTGAAAAGAAGAACTGTCATTCTCCTGCTATGAGAAAAGTCCATTATATATATATATATATATATATAAAGAGAGAGGGTGTGTGTCTCATCTTAAGTAAAACAAGAGGTTTTTTTTTTTTTTTTTTGCTTACATTTAAATTTTTTATCATTCATATGTTAAAATTAAACTCAAAATTATTAATTTTGCATGTAAGAAATAACTAGGAACAAACTATTAAAATTGTTATTTAGTTAAAAATCAAGCATAAGAAAATAATGAATGATGTAAATTTGATACAACATCAACAAAAAGAAGCCTTTATCCCACTCCATGGGGTCAGCTTTCGCCATTGTATCCTATTAAGGGCCAAGTTATCATTTAAATCTAATAAAAAAAAGATATTTTAAATATTTTCTAACCAAGCCTTTTTAGGTCTACCTCAACTTTTCTTAACATAGGCCGAATCTAATACATCTACTACTAACAAGGTCATCGGAAGGCCGACATTTTATGAGACCAAACCATCTAAGGTGACCCTCTAATCTTATTTGACATCGGGTCTACTCCTACCATTTCATGTATATACTTGTTTCGTATTCTATCTTTAAGTGTAAAAGCCACTAATCCACCTGACCATCCTCATCTTTGCAACACTTAACTTAATTTTGTGCTTCTCTTTTAATGGTCAACATATTGTGCCATAAAAGCATTGCAGGTCTCCAACAAACAATCATTTAATTCACCACATGAGTAGATCAGATACCTAACCTCCTGTCACACCCCATTTTGACCTCCTCTACAGTCAACCTGGAGTGTAACAGAGAAAAAGAATTAGAATAGACATATCTCTCACTAACACCCATCCTCAAATACTTTTATAAGGATCAAGTTAGTATGAAACAGCGTATCAAGAGTATTTTAACCCATCAAGTTTTTCAAGTCCTAAGATTCTATCCAAATAATTCAATTTTAGAAGCATATTTTAAACATATGGAATGAAATACAGATCTTACTAAAACTTTCAAATAACATTTACATACCCTAAATTTTGTACATAATCCTAACCTCTATGTACACCCAAAATATATGAATACAAAAGTGTAGTCAAACTCTTACCTAGCATCCCACTGGCTCCTTCCACTTTCTTGCAGTGCAACTGATACTAATGAGCTAGAGCTCAATGAAATACAATAATGCATAAGCATAGTATAAGAAATAAGAAACATGTATGCAGTGAAATAATATGGGGGTTCTATAATAATCATAAGTTGTACAAGACATCAAGTATATATAACCTTCCACATTTTCAATTATGTTTACAGTTCAATACTTTAAGTAAGTCATATGATGACTATAGACTTTTGCACACATACACTCTCTAATTCAAGGTTGGGTCTATATTTCCAACTTTTACAATTAGAGGGCAGCTCTCTCATTCAAGGGTCAGAATTCCCAACTTTTAGAAGTGCGAGAATGTAGGGGGTACCTTTTATAGAACCTCCCAAAGTCTTACATCGTCAAGTCTCTCCTTTACTTGTGCGGGTCTATCCCCTATATATTATTTATCTCATTTACATTTAATTTTCATAAACAACAGATGTTCATGACCTACATATGTAGTATCCTTCTGAAGCACCGCATTTCACCAGTCATGAACAACATGCTTGATGAAAAATAATTTCCATCACAATTATATATATATATATATATATATAAATGTTCAAAATTAAAAATAGAATTTAATGAAAATAGCTTTGACACTTTGAGGAATGATAAAATGGGGTGTATTTTTGGGAAAAATGCATGCTTACATGTTTTTTTTTTTAATTTTAGGTATTATACCTCCCTGCATTGAAACCAAGCTAAGGATTTGCCCTCCACACAAAGCCCCGCCGCCATGAGCTTTTATCTTTCAGTCAGCCCATTGATAGCAAAGTAACGCTCCACCCGATACACCCAAGCCTGAGCATCTACTCCTTCAAAAACTAACATTTTTAATTTTCTTGATCTTTCATCCATACCCTAATGTTTTCTCCCTCCATTGATTCCTCCTGTGTAGTGGTGGTGTGCTTCTCTCCCTTCTTCCCTTGGCAGATTTGGACCCCATGACTCAGCCCAACCATTGTCTTCTCCGGTCCACCTTCCCTAATGCCTGGGTGGTCTCCAAAAGGGTTCAGCCTCCCCACTTCTTGTTGCCCTTTCTTCGGAACACATTAATACACCTCCCATCGAAACCCCCAAGGTGGTCCTTGAGGGAAAACACTCTCTCCTTCATCCTCGTTCTCCTAAATTTCCTTTCCCTTCGGTTCAACCCAAGGAGTCATTGATGAAGCCTTCGACTGCATCTTAATCTTCTTCATCATATCCTCCAATTACTCAAAGCGATTCTCAATGGAAGAGAGCCATCCTTCCACATCCGAATATTTTTCCTTTGTGTCGGCCCTGAGTTTTGCCATCTCACCTTCTAATGCATCAATCTTCTTTGCTCACATTCACGGATCTAGGTTCCAAACTACGAAAAGTAACAAAAAATCAACGAATTTGATCTTCAAACAGTGCAAATTAGCAAGACAAGAAGAAAAACGCAGCAAAGATCAGGGATGAGGACTTATATTTTAGCCCATGACACTACTCTGATACCAATTCGATATGCCTCCAATGTAAAAATAACAAACAATCACTAGGAAAACGGCAGCAATGCCCAAACGGTGGCTGATTTTGTATTATTTCTTTAATGTGAAAGCAAGATACATGTGAAGTACAATTAGAGAGGTAGACCGGCTCTCCCACAAGACCTAAGCTCTCCCACAAGACCTAAGCTCTCCCACAAGACCTAGACGTTGCTAGGAACTCTCCAAAAAAAAACTACAAAAAAACAAAAAACATATATAATGAAAATAACCCCAAGAATCAACCCTAAATAAGCACTCCTAAGTCTCCCCAAAACATCCTTCTTTCTTTATTAATTTCTCTCTCCTATTTGAATTTAATTAGGAAATCATTACCTAATTAATTACCTCCTTATTTCCCCTCCTAACATAATGCATTATTGTTTTGTTGGGCCCCACAAGGGGGGCCAAAATCTCCCTAGCTCCAGGTTCCACCCCCTCCTGCTAGACTGGCCGGTCTAGTCCTCCTACTGTAGTATCAGCTCGCTTCAGTTTAAGATGATCGTAAATTAGAAATGAACAAGATTGTTTGAGATCAAATCATTTAAAACCCAACTTTACACTAGTCTTTGTGAGGTGTGGGAGAAACAAACGTGTCCAGACTCTCCTAGATACCCTGCAAACTAATCAACATGCCATTCATATTTCCCTATATCTCCATGTTGTTTAGTTAGTGGTTGGAAAAGGGTAGGTAAAACTTGAAATTGAGGTTGGGATAACTTGAGGCCTGTTTGAAACATTTTTTTTCTGTTTATTTACTTATTTATTTATTTTTTAACTTGTTTGTGTTTCTTTAACTGCTTTGATTTTTGTTTTTAAAAACAAATCAAGTTTTTTTCAAAAAATACTTTCAGATAATTTTGGGTGTTTTCTTTCTGTTAATGAAAACCACTTCAACCAACCATCTGGATGCCACAACTAGTCACGGGCCACCTCCACCACTGCCCACCTCGCCATATAAATCGACTTATGTAATATTCAATAAAAATAAAAATAATACATATTTATAATACCAAACATTAAAATCTATTGCTAAAAGGGCCTATTTATTAAAATCTACTGCTAAAAGGCTAGGAAATTTATTACCCAATTGGTAAGTATCCAATTACATGGAAAAATATTATTTTGCAAACCGAACAGCAGGCCAACATAAAAACAATAAATTACAAAGAGAAAATACAACTGGCACGCATAAAATAAATCAGCAGCAGTTAAAGTCAAATGAATTGACAAAGTATATTTTAGAAATGAAAACTGATGTGAATAACATAATAATATACAAATGAACATATAAGAACTAAACCATGAATATAGCAAGTTAAACATCAAAAGGAAGACCACAGCGGGTCTATGTGATAAACCTTTAAAGCAGGTGAAAGATATCGGCACAAACAACAAATTAACAAGCATACCTTGTGCTTTAGCCTTCGAAGAACAAAAGGTCTGAGAACTTGATGAAGACGGTTTATAATCAAAAGATTCTCTTCCTCAGTAAGTAATGCCTATACCATCATCAATCATAAAAAATGTGAAATGACACTATGATGGCATATGAAACTGAATGAAGGAAAAAATAATAAAGATGATAAACACTCTCACCTCATCAGGTGAGGCATCTACATTGCCCTCAAATGGTTTATTAAACCACTGAGAGAAATCCTCAGATGAATTGAAAATATTTGGCAACAAGAAATTCAGGAGGGCCCATAATTCATCCAAATTGTTCTGCATAACCGAGTAACCGAAAGTAATTTGAGAATAATTGAATAGTAAACTACAATGTGTAATCATAGACAAAGATGACAGATATAATACTAATTGAAGCAAACTAGAGCAAGTTGATTGCACATAAAGATACAGAAGGGAAAAAATAAGCACAAATGCAGCATTACTCAATATGAATTTAATAAAAAAATTGATGTTATTGCACGTGTGCACATGGCATACAAAAACGTATGCAATACATACTTGAAGAGGCGTTCCAGTTAAAAGCAGTCGATGGGTGCTTGAATAATGCTTCAAATCAGCATTGAGTTTGCAAGATGCATTCTTTATTCTATGACCTTCATCGATAATAATATAATGCCATTGAACTTTACTTAGCTTCGGCTTATCATGCTTATTCATTAAGTATTCATACGTAGTGAGAAGAACATTGAATTTTCGATGAACAATCCTTTCCCTGCAGAGAGAGAAATTATCAATTGCCTTCCCCCCCAAAAACTAAATAAATAAATAACACGTGATAATTGTGGGCTGTTCAACAAGTACTTGTATAGTTTGCGTCTCTCCTCAGGAGAACCAGAATAAGAAATGGCATTTATACTAGGGGCCCAATTACAAATTTCAGATGCCCATCCAGGAAGAACTGAAGATGGCACAACCACCAAAAATGGACCTCTATCATTTTTCTTCTCCATAAGGTAGCATATTAAAGCAATAACCTGCAGAAAATAAAGGTCCTCAGCTCCATCGAACAACAACACTAAAAAAAAACATAAATAACAGCTTTAACTTATAAAAAACTGAATAAGGGGGAGGAATAATATTGCAGAAAACCATACTTGAACAGTTTTGCCAAGACCCATCTCATCAGCAAGAATACCATTCAAATGATTATTATACAATGAAACTAACCATCGCAAACCATTCATCTGGTACCTAGGACCATGTAGAAATTATACAGCTCATCAGATTTCTTACCACGGCATAAACTACATTCAATATATTGCTATAAAGAAAGCAAGGAAATAGCAATTAAAGGAAAGGTAAAAGTTTGAACATTGAGAAAACATTACTTACTCACGCAACTTTCCACCTACAAGAGAAGACGGTTGCTCATTTATGCTCTCTTTTATGCTGGTAACATATAAAGCAAATCAAATTTACATAGAGAATTTTGTTACATAACAAATGCGGTCAGTCAATAACTCAAATACAATAATTTGAAATTCTGTTGCCAAGTAAATCAATCAATTATGATGGAGTAATCAGAAAACAAAAACAATATCAAGCCTTTATCCCATTATGTGGGGTCGGCTGCATGAATCATTTTTCTCCATTGTGTGTTGTTAAGAGCCAAATTCTCATTTAAAGGAGAAAAAAAATACCTGTGGGCCAACATGTAGTACTTCTCATTGCTTTCCAGGTAATGCTGAAACAAGGATAACACGAAAATACAAAATATGGAATTGACTAGCCTGGGTATCATTCAAAAAGTAAAAGTTTAAGAAAATAATCATCAGCTCGATATTTACCTGAGCTTGATCACTTTCATCCTCATTATCAATTGCAGCAATCTCCTTCTCATCCACATCAGCTGGCCGGCAATCCTCCACTTCCATTTCAAACCTTCTAGACATACCCTTGGCCTCCTTTAACCTTGAGCCCAACTTCTGAAGATATTTTTCAGTCTCTTTAAGGAGTTGCCTAACACGATCAGATTTAGCATCCTGCATAGCCACTAAATAATCAAGACTCGGAAGATTCATGTGAAAAGGAAGATAAAAGGCGGAAATAAAGAACCCATTAGGACCTGAACCATTCTTAAATATCCCTCCACGTCATTGTTTTTTTCAAAAGATTGATCTTTTCACGCTGGATTCTGTCAATCTTTTCACGATATATACGCTCCTTTCTCTTGTGGAACTCCTTTACATATTTATTAAAACCTTTCCATCGCTCCCGCTTGACCTTAAAATAATCCTCCAGCTTTTCCCTGTAATCCATTACTAGTCATGAAATTGCACTATATTCAAGAAAAAACTTACATAACACATACAGAATCTTAGCAAAATTAACAAACTAATACTGCAGTTTGAAATTAAAATAGAACTTAGCATAGTATATTAAAGCAATAAACTAATATCAAAGCACAAGTAAAAATTAGAATATAAACTATTGAATACAAATCTCTACCTGTGAGCTTCAATTTCAGCAAAGAACTCTTTTTGTCTCTCCCGAATACGCTTCAGCCTTTCTTCTTCTTCATCTTCTGTTCAAATTTCTCAAGTTGCTTCACTCGTCTACCATGTCTATGTTTTTTGATTGATTTCAAACGATCCATATCGGATGCAATAGGTTTGAAAAAATCATCAAGAAATTCGCTGCTAATAGAAAACAAAGAATAAGGAATGCAGTTCTGAAAATGTAAAACCTATATGCAACTAAGAATTTAAACCTCTTAGATTCAAAATAGCTAGGAATATATAAAGTTGAGTACAGAAAACACCAAGGAAGCTTAATATTCAATTTTTCAAAAATAAGCACCTCCGCAACCGCCGCTGAAGTTTAAGAAGCTGGAGTTTTTTTAACTCAATGACACTTTTTGTCTTGGCAGATATATCTTCAGACGAATTTACATTTTCCTGACGAGAAAAAAAAAAGTTCAGGACATTTGCAAGAGAATAATAATAAAAGCCCTAATCACAGTATATCATGCATGCACTGAAATGATTCGACATTTCTGGAAGATAAGAAAAAGCGTAGGATGCAAATCAAAAGTAGTCCAATTAACATAAGAACTATCATCAATGGCAATATATCGAAAAAAATGTAAGGGAAAATGTTAGTTATAGTATATTCAATGGAATCTACTAAAATATATGGCTTAGAAATAATGAAAACTGGTTAGAAGAGTCAATTTATCTAACACCATTTAGCATTTATGCAACAAACTATAGACATCACAATGATGAAATTGGGACCTTGTGTTTGTGTAAGATTTTGAAATGTGTGTATTCTCGGAATATTAAATTTTCATATATTTTCTTCATTGATGTGCCTCACTCATACATCAATTTTCAATTCATTTAAAAACTTAATGAAAAGATTAAACTTAGTTTGTTATACACGAAATTTTCCCTTGTTACTAAAACAAGAAGATATCCTGTCCTACTCTAAAAATAGAAAAAATTATAAATTCTTTGCAGATGAAAACAGGCTAATAATCTAAAAGGAGCCAATATAATTTCAAAAGGAAAGTTTAGACATCTGAAAATGATAATTTTCAAGTGTCTTGCTATCTTGAAAATATACTTTTAACTTGGCAAAGCATGTCGTGATCCTTTCATCAGCCTGCTTTTGTTTCAAGAACCATTTTTGTTCTTCAGCAAGTTTCCTTTTTTGATAGTCCATCATCCACTTGTCGAAGGTTGTGTATTTTGGGGGAGAAGTAGGAACATCATTGGATAATGATTCATATCCCTCCTCTTCTTCGTCATACTCCACAGAAGCTGTATTGCTGTACTTCAGTATATCATCGTTTGTAAAAATCTTGAGCCCATCAGAAGTGGACTGACCATGAATATCAAGCTTTTGATTTACAGAGACTCTCTGATTGTCCATCCCATCACTACCTTCAGCAGTATCATCTGGGTGATAAGATACTGCAAATTCAGTAGTAGTTTGAATCCTATTGTTCAGAACCTCATGGGGAAAGAACATGTTGACATCTTTTGAAGGGTTGATCGCATGCTTCGAGTTATCACTGTTTTTTGCAACACTTGGCATCATAAACTCCCTTGACGGCAAAGAAAGGTGCCAATCTGAAGACTTGGTGGCTTCCAACAATGGAGAGCCTGGCCTATGTGATCTGCTTGTGTAATCACTGTCATTCATGATTTGAGAGTGGCCTGAACAATTTTCTGTTTCTTCAAGTGTGGAATCTCGATGTACCATGGAAACTATTGATTCTTTAAAGAACTCAAGACTATTTTTGGTCCTCAGCATATCAGTTTTCTCTACACCGGGAGGCTTGTCTACACAAACAACAGATGGGACCTGATTTGTATGCACTCCTTGTAGGTTAGAAAGCTCAGTAGCACCCCTTCCAAGATGGCTATCGTGAATACTTCTTCCAGAATGTCCAAAGGAATCAGACTGCTGCTTGTTTGATGCTATATATATGATTCTGCCATTTCTGATGCCCTTGCTTCATTATCCATTCTTTGCTTAAAAGCAGAAAAATGTTTATTTTCTTCATATGCAATGGGCATGTCTATATTTTTCCTGTTCATCTTCACACTCTCCATGGCATTCAATGATGAATCTCTATCCATAATATTTCCACCAGATGAAGTTGTTGATCCCTTAGTAATATCATTTGCCCTACCAAACATACCAGATCTTTCATGATTGTCAACAGACTCTCTTGCAGATGTATCAGTTCCTCTGCAATCATTCAAAACTCTAGGAGCTCCTTCAGCACCACCCCCTATTTAAATAAAGGAAAATATTAAAACAAGCAAGCAAATAAAAAAACAACAACGATCAGCATGCACTGCACAAGTTTGAACTTTTACCTTCTTGTGTGTTGTTTACTCCTAGTGCGATTTCTAGATGCAACTTTCTAGGCAACAAATTATTTCTACAAGATAAACGAGTTAAAACAGATTAAGCTATATGGGTTTATAGCACATGAAATTTTTAGGCATACCTAAAAGAGCTAGAGCATGCAGAATCATACCTGAATGCTAGGAACACCAGGCACTGCGCTCTAAGCTGCCTCAGTTGCTGATCGTTAAAAGGTGTGTTTGTAGAAGTAGATGTTGCATTTCTTGATGCAATTGTCTGCACATTACTAAAAGGCTCAGCGTACGCGTTGGACCCTGTCTTCAGCTTAGAAAATGCATCACGATTTCTTTCCAAAGAAACATAATCTAGGTAGTGCCTATCTTGAACTCCACTGACCTGAAATAAACCGAACCATTTATAATAGAGGTGAAAATGGACAATACAGAAAAGCATATCTCTATCTCACGTCACTGTCATATGAAGGTGCCATTCACTCCTTTATGCACTTTTTCATCACGAAAAAACATACCATTGGATTAGTGTAAGAACTTGCTCCTATTTGTAGGCCGCCTCTCTTTTCCTGCAATAAGGATTTTCCAGAAGCAGCAATCCCTGCTGATGCTTCAGATGCGTGCAAGGATGAATTAGTTGGAGCTTCTGAAAATTTTTGAGGAATGTGAGGTATTCCATCAGAAGTAGGCTTGGCTGAACCAGGAGACCCAGCACTGACATTAATAGAATTTGCATCTCCTCCCTTCTCCAATAATTGAGAACCAGAGTATGAACCCAAATAATTTTCATTTTGCAATTTGGAAGTTGTGTATTGATTCTCAAAAGGAGAAACTACTCTGATGAGCTGGAAAGGGAAAGCCCATCTTTGCCATTGCAAAAGAGCTGAAGGCACTTGCAGTTCCAAAGACTTTCCCACTAGCATGAGCAAGATTTGAAGGTAAACTCATAAGCTTTGAGCTATCATTTGACCCTAGTGTAAGGCCCTTTACCTCATTAACATGGTATGGAGAGGCATTGTTCATATCAGAAGATGGCTCCATAATCCCAACATTGGAGCCTTGAGAAACTTGTGATGAAGCAAACCGGTTCTGACTCCACACAGGAGCAGATCCCAAGATGTTACTTCTAGGTAGCATTTTACCTTTCTGAAGTCCAGCACTCTGAACAGAAGACACCTCCCCATCGTCATGATTTTTTGGTGAAACCAAAAAAGGATTTGAGGTCTTTACATCATCCATAATCCTTTCAGAAAAAGAATGACCACTTTCTTGTTTAGCTCTGATGAGGGATGCAGCACCGACAGCATGTTGAACAGGATTTACTTGTGCATGGTCATCATATTTTCCAGAAAGTTGGCCTTGTAACCCACCTTTACTAACTTGCTTACCCTTCCTAGAGTTGGATCCGGTACTAATATTATCAGACTGCTGAGGGTTCTCTGAATGTGCATCAGATGCTGCCTTGGAATCAGCTCTTTTTCGCTTATTACCAGATTTTTTAATATTTTTCTTGTTTGCTTTGTTATCTGATTTTATGGAATCATGAATTTCCTGTGAATTAGCAGATCTTGTGTCATCCATTGGAACACTAGCAGGACTTTCCTGCTCAGATGACTTACCACTTCTGTGAGAAAAAGAGCCCTGATGAGCATCAACTGGCATACTGTCAACCCTACCAAGCCCTACCAGTGGTTTACTTGGATAAATCAACTCATGTCTGGCCATATCTAACCCACCTGGACCTACTTTGGATGGCTGCAGCACCCCAAAATTCTGGAAAGGACCATTATAAGCTTCTTCTTTTGTCTGACTACTTGAAGCTCCATGCCATGCTCCAGAAGAAATACCTCCATGAGACAAATCACTTCGACTAGTAGGCAATTGGTTATCTAGTGCGTCCTTACCCTTTGTTCCATGCCCCGCATCAACTTCTTGAGGCCCAGAAGTCAATGGAAGACGAGATGAACTTAGAACATTCATATCAAGCCCATGCTGATTTATAACTTTTTCCATGGCCCTGCAATCAAGAAATTATTTTACAATAAATTCGACTGCTAGGCAATGCTCAATATGAAATTACTAAGTATTAAAGAACAAAGTACATAAAATTGTTAGAAGTCAAAATTAGCACACCAAACCAACTATTAGCATTACAGGAAAAGGGTTTTTCTGTTTTTTCACTTTTTTATAAGCAGCAACTTAAGTTTGGGCAATACTGATCGAATTCCACAAATAATCATTTCAGACGAAAATTACAAAACAACAACTAAGCCTTTATCCCACTACATGGGATCGGCTACATGAACCTCTTTTCTCCAATGTATCCTATTAAGAGTCAAATCCTTATTTAAATCTAATAAATAAAAAAAGTCATTTTTAATATTTTCTAACCAAATATTTTTAGCTCTACCTCTATCTTTGTAACATAGGCCAGACCTAATATATCTACTCTCCTAATAGAGCCATCGGAAGGCTGACGTTTTATGCGACCAAACCATCTAAGTAAACTCTCTCTAATCTTATCTGCCACCAGACCTACTCCGACCTTTTCACGTACATACTCGTTTCACATTATGCCTCTAAGTGTAAAGCCACCCGTTCACGTCAACATCCTCATCTCTAAACACTTAATTTTATGCTTATCTTTTAACGCCCAACATGATGCACCATAAAGCATTGCAAGTCTCTGTTATGCCGGTCCAGCATGGACCGGCTCAACCTGGATCGGCCCAGCCGGTCCGGGTTTTCTCCAGGCGGAGACGGCCCAGAGACCAGGCGGAAGGAGGAAAGGGGGCTGGGGTGGGGTCCACTTGCAATTCAAACATGGTTTAAGTGTTTTTGGAGGGAGAAGGAAGGGTAGAGAAGTCCTTTTGCTTTTATTTTGTATTAGATTGTATTAATAGAGAGTTATGAGAGGATTAGGTTTTCATCTTGATTTTTAAAAGGAGTTTTGTGTTCTAGGTTTTCTTGCTTGGGCTCTTGGCGTGGCCGGAGATTGTTGGAGAGTTGTCTTTCTCCTCTCGAATTGAAGAACATTGTATATTGCTTTGGTTTTTTATCATCTACTAAGGAGATACAATTATTTGCTACTGTTTTTCCAAAGTTTTCTCCCTTTTCTCTCAGCTTTTCCATTGATGGTGGCTGTTTTCTATTGAAAACAGTGAAATATTGGTGAATCGGGGAAGATCCGATAGGAATTGCTTGGAATATATTCAAGTGGTACCTATCAAATTGGTATCAGAGCGAAGATCCGGACGGTGAGGGGCTGTTTTCCACTGTTTCGCTGCAGATTTTTGCTTTTCGGAAGGGATCCGGAGACCATTTTTTGGTTCCCATGGCATCTAAACGTGTAGAAGTCTTGGAGACCGAAGTGGGTCAATTTAAGGCGGATCTGGAGGAGAAGATGGCGACGTTGAGTGAGAATATGGAAGAGAAATTCATGGCATTGGAGGAGATGATGAAAAAGTTGTTGGAAGGGCAAGCAAGAGCTGTGCCAGCGGAGGAAAGAGGAGAAGGTAGTGGGAGCAAGGGTAAGGAGAAGGCAAATCCGGAAGGGGAAGATGAGGTGGAACTGCTTGGTAGCAAAGGAAGAATGCTACATCGGGAGTCCATCAGGAGGGAAGAGCAGGAAAGAAGGAGAGACTTCAGGGAAGAAAGAGAGGATGATTGGCGTCGTCAGAGGCCCGACCCAGTGGACCGGCCATGGGGGATCCATAACCACCATGGCGGAGCGCGAGGGGAAGATGGCTATCGACGGCCGAGGAGGGAGGATGAGCCCCGATATGGAGAAAGAGGAACTTGGGAAGACCCCATTGCCTGGGACAGAGGAGGCCATGGGGGGAACAGAGCATACGGGATGGACACGAGTGCCAGGAAGCTGAAAATGCCTGTCTTCGAAGAGGGAAATGTGGATGAGTGGATCCACAAGGTGGAAAGGTACTTTGCAGTGAATGGCCTTATGGAGGAGGAGAGATTGATGGCTGCTAGCATGTGCTTGGAAGGGGCGGCTTTTGCCTGGTTCAAGTACATGGATAAGTGGGATCTGGTGAGAACGTGGAGGGATTTCAAGGAGGCCATCAGAGAGAGATTCAGGGGGGGCAGCCCATGGGAGATCTCCGAGCAGTTCTATGCCCTCACTCAGGAGGGGACAGTGGAGGAATACAGAAAGAAATGAGAAGCTAGCAGCAAGATATTTTGGCCCTTTCGAAGTGGAGGAAAAAATCGGTGAGGTGGCATACAGATTGAGGCTTCCTCCAACAGCCAGAATACACCCCGTTTTTCATGTATCACAGTTGAGGAAAGTGGTGGGGGAGCATGCAGTAAGCCCAGAGCTGCCCAGCACATGGAAGTGACACTGGAGCCTCTAGCGGTCGAAGGAGTGCGCATCAATGAAAAGGGGGAAAAGAAAGTGAAGATTAGGTGGAGCGGCCTCCCAGATTATGAGGCCACATGGGAGCCATTGGAGAGGATTGCAGTGCAGTTTCCTGCCTTCCACCTTGAGGACAAGGTGGTACTTTGGGAGGGGGGTAATGTTATGCCG
This sequence comes from Dendrobium officinale, assembly GCA_019514585.1. Taxonomy (NCBI): domain Eukaryota; kingdom Viridiplantae; phylum Streptophyta; class Magnoliopsida; order Asparagales; family Orchidaceae; genus Dendrobium; species Dendrobium officinale. Next base: position 7,297,106 of record CM033692.1, on the reverse strand, counting down.
GTCCAGCATGGACCGGCCCAGCCGGTCCGGGTTTTCTCCAGGCGGAGACGGCCCAGAGACCAGGCGGAAGGAGGAAAGAGGGCTGGGGTGGGGTCCACTTGCAATTCAAACATGGTTTAAGTGTTTTTGGAGGGAGAAGGAAGGGTAGAGAAGTCCTTTTGCTTTTATTTTGTATTAGATTGTATTAATAGGGAGTTATGAGAGGATTAGGTTTTCATCTTGATTTTTGAAAGGAGTTTTGTGTTCTAGGTTTTCTTGCTTGGGCTCTTGGCGTGGCCGGAGATTGTTGGAGAGTTGTTCTTCCTCTCGAATTGAAGAACATTGTATCTTGCTTTGGTTTTTTATCATCTACTAAGGAGATACAATTATTTGCTATTGTTTTTCCAAAGTTTTCTCCCTTTTCTCTCAGCTTTTCCATTGATGGTGGCTGTTTTCTATTGAAAACAGTGAAATATTGGTGAATCGGGGAAGATCCGATAGAAATCGCTTGGAATATTCAAGTGGTACCTATCAGTCTCACCATCATCTTATAAAATTTTCTCTCAATTTAGATGGGTACTGATGAGGACATCGTCAGCATTTTCGACGCCGGAGATCGACGGCCACGAGCATGACTTGTATTTTGTCATTTTATGTAGTAGCGTATTTTATTTTGATGTTTTTCCGTTTTTACCCTTATGGGCATTTAGTCGTTAATGTAGCCCGAGGGGCATTTTAGTCTCTTGTTTTTCTTTGTCATTGTGAGGTCTATTTATATGGCCATTCTCTTGTAATAATTTAGTTTTTGATGAAATGAAAATTTAGCTCTTGTTCTCTTTGTGAGTTCATTTTCCCCACGATCTCTTAGTGAGTTCGCTGGAGAAAACTAGATCTCTTAGTGAGTTCTAGTTTTCGAATTATCTCATCTTGTGGAAATTCAAAGTGAATATATTCAAGGTTAGCAATTCTGTGGTGATCTAAATCCCTGTATTTTGTTTTCTCTCCTCCTTTCCCTGCAATTGCTTTCATTTAGTCGTGGCCTGCTCAAACCTCCGGCCATTTTGGCTGCCACCCCACCGGCCAAGCCTTTCTCCAGGCTTTGGACATCGGTCCAGAAAACCCCCACGCAGCCATCTCCCCTCCTCCCCACCGGTTCTCAACTCCACAGCCAGCAGTCCAACCCGTGAGCCTTTCTTCCCCCAGATTCCCGAAATCTCACCTGCAGCCTTCACCGCCATTTCTCTCTGGTTTTCCCAACCCGTGGAATGTCAACAATTAATGCTAGATTAATTGCTTAATCCATCAGCCTTTTTTTTCAGCCAACAGTTACTAGCAATTAATCCCATTTGAAATTCAAACTCCAATTTTCCCTCTCATGTCAATTTCAATTTGGGAAGTTACTTAAGGCCCAATTAAATCTGAAATTAAAATTCAGATTTAATTGAATTTCTTACTTAAACTTGGGCCCCACTCTCATAACTCCTAAATCTCTCCCTCTCCTCCTTAGTGGGCCGGCCACTCATAGTGGGCCGGCCACTCATAGTGGGCCTCTTTCTCCTACCAAATGACATATGAACACCACAAATTCAGCCCAAATTTCTTCCCCCTTCACCGCCCCATTAAACCCATTTGGATTAATTTGAATCCATCAAGTTAATTCCCTCCCACCTCTATCAAAACTGAAATTCCTGCAGGAATTTTCAGTTTTTGTCTTTGGAATCTTCCCCCAAGCAACCACAGCAAGCACTTAAGATAATTCTCCTCCACCACTCCGGTCACCTATCCAAGAACGACGATCTTATGCTCCTTCTTCCTTGGAGTGCCCTCGCTTCTACTGTGGAGACTTCTTCTTCCGCTAAAGCCTAGATTAATTGAGCGTATGGGCTCCAAAGGTGAAAGTTCTTATTATTAAATTGTGGATTTTTGTTCACCGTCGTAGTTTTACAATTTGAACTTTGTGTTTTCTTAAATTGTTTGGTTTCCGGATTTTTTGCTCATCCTTGCCTAAGCAAGTTAAAAACCACGAATTCTAATGATCACTCTTTTATTATAAATGATAATTTTATTTTGGGTTATTAAGTTTCAATTGCTCTTTATAATTTCCTAAAGTAACTCTATCGCATGTACGTTTCACATCAGGTACTTTTCTATTGCACAACAAGCCTGATGCATCCCTCTACTTCAACCATCCAACTTAAATTCTACTAATAATATCCTCATCTATTTCACCATCGCTATGACTAATAGACTCAACATATCTAAAATGTACACTCTTTTTAATGAATTGAACACCCAATATCAAAGCCACACCTATTACTGCTAAAATTATATTCCATGTATTCAATTTTAGACGTACTCAAATGAAAATATTTAGACTCCAAGGTTGACCTATATAATTTCAAGTTTTTCATCAACTCTCTCTCTAGTCTTATCAACAAAAAAATATCATCAGCAAAAAGCATACACCAACATATATCCTCTTACAAATGTCTGGCAAAAACTTCTATGACTAACAAAAAAATATGGGTTTAAAGTTGATTTGATGTAATCCAATTAAAATAGATAAATACTTAGTTAAACTACCTTGTATTTGAACACAAGTAACAGCTCTTATATACATATCCTTAATAACTTGAATATAAATAATATTAACTCTTTTTTTTTTCTAGAAACTTCTAGATCACTACTCTTGAACCCTTTATCATATACTTTCTCTAAATCAATAATATCATATGTAGATCTTCTTTACTCTCCCTATACTTCTCCATCAAACCACTCAACAAAGGTATAACTTCCATAGTAGATCTACCCGGCATGAATACAAATTGAATTTTAGAAATATTAGTATTGTGTCATAACAAATGTTCAATTACTCTCTCCCATGATTTTAATGCACAACACATTAACTTAATTCCTCTACAATTCATACACTCTTGTGCATCACATTTATTCTTAAAAATAAGAACCAACACACTCCTCAATTCATCTGACATCTTTTTAGTCTTCAAAAAAGTATTAAAAAATTTTAATAAACCAAGATTTTTTTCTTAATATATTTAAACATATCCACACTTCTATTGAATTATAATAAAGTCCTACTACTTCTCCACATTTTATTTACTTTAAAACCCCTCCAAATTTGATTTTACAAATACGATAATAAAAACAAAAAATATATGTTCTCATTTCGGGTGCTAAAGTTAATTGTATTCTCACAATCTTCATTAAAAGTTTATTAACATATCTCATTCACCTATTTTGAATATCTTCTTCTAAGAAAAGCACTTTTTGATATTCATCCTTAATGTACTTCACTTGAACTAAATGTTTACTTCTCATATCTCTTTTCTTAGCTAAACTCCCAAACCATGCCACAAAAATCTAAAACAAATCTGAAAGTATCTTCCACCATCTAAACATAAAATCAATTTAGGAGTGATTAGATGAGTATGATTATTTGCTAAAGATACAGGTAAGATCACCTAAATAGCCGGAAGTGATGCATAACAATATTTAAACTATAGAAATCTGGAAAAGCTAAATAATAAATGTTCCACAATACATCAAATCAAAATTTCATGCTACACAATAAATTAATTTAGGTTTATCTTCAATATTCCTGAATATACTAGAATTTTAGATGTTCTTACTTATTTAATTAGATTTTTTTAGCTAAATTCTAGGCTGAATTTAATTTTAAGAATTAGATTTAATTTAAATAAGATTAGATTTGAATTCGAATGATTGATCCTACCTTTAAGTCTTATATATAGTAATCCTATTTCTATAAATAGGATTCAACACCTGTAATTGATCTTTGCACAATGAATTGAATCAAAAACACTGCTCGTACTCCTTTTTCTTGATGGACTACAACTATTCTTCTCTCTAAGGGTGTCAATACTTGACCCGACCCGAAACTAGACCCAGAAAAGTCCGGGTTTGGGTCAACCTGTTTACCAACCGGGTCGGGATCGGGTTTAATAAATTGACCCGTTTTTAAAAATTGTGTCGGGTTCGGGTTGACCCGGAAACATGACGACATCCCGACTTTCAACCTGATTTTAATAAAACCCTACATATAAATCGTGATCGCGTGGTTTGGGTCTAGTGTCAATCAACGATTGATGTTGTCTCAACATCGATGCCCAACTCTTGACAACATTGATGTTTCCCCTCTGTATATATGGCACAACATCGACACCTAAATCTCGACATCTTAATATTAATAATTTAAATCACAAATCCTAATTAAATGAATTATTATTTCTAAATTATTCTTAATATTCTACTTCTTCAAATTTTATACATTATTTTTAAGATATAAAAATTATAATACCATATCCAACCCATGTCCTAGATTTTGAATAATTGATGTATCCCGTGTCCGTGTCGCCATGTCTATGTTTGTGCATCAGAGCTTCAGAGACAATTTCCATCCAAATAAAATTTAATTATTTGAATACAAAAACCACACAAAAAAAAATTTACAAGGAACATTTTCATATGAGTTAAGACCAAAGTCACTCATTATTTTTTACGCTTGAGCTAATGGGAGCACTTGGTTGAGCCTTAAACTTGTCATAGGTTGAGCCAGGAACCTTAGCTTGCATGGGTTTTGACTGATCATTATGAATTTCTTTTGTGATTGCTATTTTTGTAGGTTTTCATTGGAAATGATGAGGGCTTAGCCCAATTTCATTAAGTAAAAAAAAATAGAAGTGCGGAAACAAAAGAATTATCTAATAAAAATATAAAAAATAAAAGAATAAGCCAAAAAGAGTGCTTTGTAAAATCAAAGACACCCACTACAAGGTCATGTTAGGCTCAAGCGATGGCATCTAAGAGGGATAAAAACATACACCATCACACAACAACAATCATGATAGAGATGATTTAGTCTCTAAAAGGTATCCAGTATTGCTAAAATTTATGTTAAACCGATGCGGATACGGCGACATGGATACGACATGATATGGATACGAGACATGTCAATTCTTAAAAATACAGGATATGGGTACGGCGCGGACACGTCATTATAATTTATAAATCATACATAAAAATTAAAAAAAAAAAAAACAATCAAAGCATAATATTTGAAATTACAAAAAAAAAAAAAACAACATCATTTGTAGCCTTGTAGCTTATAATATCAAAATCCATCTCGGAAATGAGAGAACCTCGCTCGTAGCCACAGAAGTAAATACGACACATCTTTTTTTCATATTTTTTTTTGTTTTTCAACAGACATGCGTATCGGATACGCGTGTCCTTTTGAAATTAAATAGTATTTTAATTGGATACGGCTTTTGACGTATCTGACATGTATCAGTGCCGTATCGAAGGCGTATCCATGTATCGGATACAACACGCCTTCATAAATAAGTGTATCGGTGCAACATAGCCTACAAATGATCAATCAACCATATTGAAAATCAATTTTGCATTATTGCCCAAAGCTTGACAAAACCCTCAAGTTTGATAGAGAGGCAAAACTTTGATGCGCAAAAAGAGAGCTGTAAACTAAATTTTATAGTAATCCACAATAGTAAAATTGTGCAAAAAGAGCCCATAAAACCTGGAACCAAATGAAATAACTCCAAAATTCCAATTACTGGCCCCGCAACATAAGTCCCAAGTGAAAATAGAAAGCCATGAAAAATCCTTGCATCGAATGACCCAAACAGAAAACAAAAATGCATTGCAGGATCGCTGAACACTTGGGCTTATACCCAAACTTTTCATGTTTTCAAGATACCAATCAAACAAAAAAGAAAACTTGTTGCAATCCACCCGTTCAACAGTACATATCCATATAAGAGGTTCACAAGAAAAGTAATGATGTGAAGAATTACTGAAAACAATAAAATTACTTGAAATCATCAGCCATTGTGCAAAAAATAACTCAACCTTAGCGAGCCAAAATGCTTCAACTTCCACATAAGCAACTTATAAGCTATATAATTGTTTTAAACAATAACAATCCATGAAAAAATCGAATAATGATTGCCATTAAAAAACCTTTCATTTCTCTCACCTAATGACGTAAACCTAAATAAAAGCAATACGAAGAGAAAGTCTATTAATGGCATATTGATCATAGCTCGATGAAGCATTTAAGACTTCCTTTATAGGAGGTTCAAAAATAGAAAAATGCTTCTATTAGGAATCAAATTCTTAATCAACCCACAAAAAGATCGAGCAACAGAAAAATAGATGGGGAATTAGTTTCACAAGAGCTATAACACAGTTATAATATAATAATTAGAAGTATTAATTCATAGTCTTCCAAATTATTAGCTATAGAGAATCCCTTATGAGCAACTCTGAGAATAATAGTGTCGATTAACCATATAAAAATCATTTCTATGATCCATCTTAAACAAAAAAAAAGGCTTATTATCAATATTCAAATTAAATTGGATAGTGATCTTATACATTAATGCAATATTATAAGAAATCTCCCTATTCTAAATAAAAGCATATTGAGATTTATGAATAATGGAGAGAAGAATCTCCTTTAATTTATTGGTCAAGATCCTGGCAATAACGTTATAAAAAGAACTACAAAGGAAAATAGGTCTATAATCTAATCTGAAATATAATTTTAATGTTTCATCTTGGAGATCAAAGTAATAAGATTGTGCTTTCTCACATTCTCGAACCATGTATGTATGTTGAAGTGGTAACAAAAAACAAACTATAACAAAAGTGATAGTGGGTAGGTAGTATTTTGTTGAGATTTAATGATTATAAAAGACTAAGAATATTTAATTTAATGTTTAAAGAAGATTGTGCTTTATCATATTCTAGAGCCAAGTCATTAAGTTTTTGTTGAAGTTGTAACAAAAAGGAAATCGTAGTAAAAGTGATAATCATGGGTAGCCTTTTGGTGAGATTAACGATTAGAAAAGACTAATAATCTTTAGTTTAATATTTAAAGAAGAGATATAGAGTTTATGATAGAATAGTGGGGTGCTTAAAGAGGTATAATAATAGGAATACCAAGACTGTTTACTGTTTACAAGTTCTCTCTTTGGCACTACCACACAACATTCTATGTTTTCTACCTCATCAACCCTATTTGAAATAGTGCAGCCTGCAAGGGATTAAGCAAAGATGGGAATCAGTGTCTTCTAGTCATATCCCAACAATTTTGAGTTGGCTTCATGAATCATTACATTTATACTGACTATTACATAAGGAGTTATATCTATTTTGTGCAAATACTTTTACACTATTTCTATCTTTGCCAACTTTGTTCTATTTTGTGCAAATACTTTTTACACTATTTCTATCTTTGTTTTACAAGTTGCTATTCCAATCATCATCTAATATAATCATTTTTTAATGAATCCTTACTAATTTTACCATATATAATGGTCTTTTGTATTGCTTAATTTTCATATCCATAGAAAGCAACCGGTTTAATTGTAAAATCAAATTTATCTCCACCTCCATGAAATTCTTTCACTGAGACCTTGAGGCATGTCTTCATTTTTAAACAAGCATACTTAACTTAAAAGTTAAATTTATAATAGATCCAAAAATTGATATCACCGAAGTATCCTTAGATCATCAAGAAATTTTGAATAATAAATAAATATTAAATACCCACAAAAACTATATATAATGTACTTACTCTTTGTTCTACTAATCATATGCCCCTGATTTTATAATATTTTTCTGCAATGCTCTAACATGTCATTTATAACAGCAGATGTCTCATTGTAATAATAAACACAATGGTATCCTACCTTCAATATCAATTGTAAGTATTTCCATAATCAACTTAAAAAAAGGCGATTAATAAATTATCATCATAATTAGAAATTATAATCCTGGAACTACACCACTCCTAAGTCCTAAGAGTTTTAAGACTAACCCAATGAGCATGTTGGTAGTTAGTTGATCCATTTAAGGACCAAACACAGAAATAATTACGTAGTACAAAACACAGTGGTGAAATTAGCAAATATGAAATTAATTATGTGAGTGATTCTAACTGAGCATATGTCCGTACCTTGATATGACTTGATATGGCAACGAATGCTCCTTTCCACTTTAATTTCATATGCTGGCATATCTGAAACATTATAAAGAAGAAAACATGCACGTCAGGTGATAATCCAAACTATGGCAATGCCTAAATCTGGGGTAAAAAACATAAAGATTGATTGACATATAAATAAAAACATTTCCAGCATACCACAAAAAGTTTTGTTGCCAATTTAGCAGGCTCATCCTTTGAATCTTGGATAAGTTTCTGAAGAAGCTTGGCTGCGTCCAGCTCAACATGATGTGATGTCGTCATTTCATAGGGAAAGCTGCAAAACTGGGAAAAGACGCATTTTTAGCCCAAGCATACACCTCTTGAAGAACAAACATAACAAATAAGTTCACGTGGAAATCAAAATGATCGCAACAAAATCAAATAATGCTAAAATTAGCCAAGTATCAGCTTGTATTAAGTTCAGATTGTATTAAGTTGTCTTAACATTGAAGACAAGGTGCTGCCATTTTAAAGGATCATGTCGACTGCTATAGAAATATGTGCAAGACTGCAAGCGGCATTGGTGCGGCGGCTTGCAGAAGAGAAGAAGTTCAAACAGGACCTAACGATAGAACAGTAACTGATAAAAACTATTTTTCATCTGTATGTCCCTTGCTAATACATTTTTGTGTATATGTATGCCTAGCTAATCCTAACTACTAAATAAGGTAGTCTGAGTGCAGAAATAAAAAGATACTTATACTAGTTATTAACAGAAAAGAAAATATGCAGAAATATTAGTGGAGGAAGAACTAGTGGTATAATGCTCTGCGGGGTCATGTAGTTGAAGTAGTCCGCATCGGGTCTCCCCCGGCTCCGAAGAGTTCACTTCTGGGGAGTTGAGTTGAATCTGAGTATCATCAGGGGGATGGTAGTCATGAATATCAGCCACGTTGAAGGTGGAGGAGGTGCCAAAACTAGGAGGTAGATCGACGACGTATACATTGTTGTTAATTCGATGAAAAATAGGGAACGGGCCAACCTTTTGTGGACTTAACTTCGAACAGGTACCAGTAGGAAATCTTTCTTTCCGCGTGCGTAACATGACAAGGTCGCCAGGCTTGAATATCTTCTGTCTTTTATGAAGATCAGCTCTTTGTTTGTAATTGGTAGTAGCTGTTTGAAAGTTATCCTTTACTGATTTGAGCAATTTAGTTACTTCCGTGGTTGTTTTGAAGGCTGCACTACTACTGCATTGCTGAATCAAAAAGATGGTTAGGCATTTGTCTAGACTATGCTAAAAGGACAAAAACCCGTGGATGCATAGAATTATATGCAAACTCAACTTGGTCAAGGAATTCTTCCCATCTTTTTGGTTGTTGTTGGACAAGGCAACGAAGCATATTACCAAGAATGCGGTTGACGACCTCAGTCTGGCCATTAGTTTGAGGATGGTATGTCGCGCTTAGCTTAATGTTTATGTTCAATCTTTTCCAAAGCTCCCTCCAAAAAAGACTAATAAATTTCACATCACGATCTGAAGTAAGGCTATGAGGAAAGCCATGCAAACGAACAATCTCATCAAAAAAAGATGGGCTACATTAATGGCATCAAATGTTTCTTTTGCAAGCAATGAAATGCGCCATTTTAGATAAACGATCAACAATGACCACAATCGAGTCAACTCCTCTTTTAGTACGGGGAAGGCCCAACACAAAATCAAGGCTCAAATCTTTCCAAATGGAATCCGGAATGGGGAGGGGTAGATATAGACTGGTGTTTTGAGACGTACATTTGTAAGTTTGGCAAACGAAACAATTTTCCACATAGCGGGTTGATCGTTATGGAAAATTCATTTAAAACATAAGGTGTGAACCTCGCTTTCAATGAATTAGTTTGAACCTCGCTCTTACGAACTTAGGGGTTTCCTTTAATTTTTTCCAAAGGTAGATTGAGCTTAATATTTAACCAGATTTTCCTAGAGAGTAGTGTCAGGGTTTATTTAGATTTGGGTTCTACCCTATGAGTGCAAGCCCTCATGGTTAATTACCTCTCCTAATGCATTAGAAGAGCACTCTCGATTAAAGATGAAATACACTTAGCTTCATGCAAGGAATGTTAGAATGTGCAACAGAGTTTTAATCTTAACTATGGGGGAATGAAGGTACACCCGATTAAGATCCCATGGTTCTGTCGTCCCGGATATACCGTAGGTTCAAATCTACTAACACTAACAACCATTGATTGTAGTGTCCAGAGAATCTGATTAGCAGCCATGAGTTGCCTCCTCTCAGAGATCCCGAGTAAATTGAAGTGGAGATGTGTGAATTTTAGTTTAAATTAATTTGGGTTGGAATTTATGGCTTCCTTAGAATTTGCCCGTTAATTTATTTAGTTTGGGGATTATGGCTCCAATTAGAAGTTGCATGTGTAATTGGATTTGGGTAAGGGCTTACAGCCTTCATTTGAGAGTAGCCCTAATAGTGGGTCGTACAGCCTCTATTAGAGGTGACCCAAAGAATTTTGGGTATGAGTGAATTTTATGGCTTCGTTAGAAGTAACCCGAAGATTTTGGGTATAAGTGGTTCTTATGGCTTCCTTAAAAGTACCCTGGAGATTTTGGGTATAAGTGGGTCTTATGGTTTCCTTAGAAGTAGCCCGAAGATTTTGATTGGATATGTCTTATGGCTTCCTTAGAAGTTGTCTAACGATGAATCTTAAGACCTAGCTCTATAAGCTAAGTAGCCCGTAGAGGTGGGTCTTACAACTTGGCCTTATAAACTAGGATGCCTAAGTGAGGAGCCAAGGGTTATGTTATTACCTAAACATTTCCCTCCACAAACTTATGACTTCTATTAGAAGTGGCCGGGTGGTGAATCTTATAACTTTAATTCTTATAAACAAGGCTGCCCATTTGAGGTTTAATTATTTGAATATAGTGTCATTCATTTAGAAGTTCCCTAACGTGCGAGTCTTACTGCTTCGCTTAGAAGTAGCCCAAATAGCGGGTATTACAACTTAGTCCTATAGGCTAAGGTTTAGGTTGCTTCCTAGCTATTACCCCTAAAGATCGAACTTACGACTTTCATTGAAAGTAGTCAGATGGTGGGTCTTACAACCTAGTTCTTATAAACAAGGTTGGTCATAAGACTTTGAGATTTTAGATCTAGAGCCGTTCATTTAAAAGTTCCCTGACACGCAAGTCTTACTGCTTCGCTTAGAAGTAGCCTAGGTTGCGGATCTTACAACTTAGTCTTTTAGGCTAAAAGATGCTCATATGAGTTTGAGTTTTTTTTTTGGATTTATGGTCATTCACTTAGAAGTTCCCTAACACAGGTTTTATTGCTTCTCTTAGAAGTAGTACAAGTGTGTAGTTGCTTGATAGTTTGACACTAGACAGTGGTTTTGACATCTACTTGCCAGCAGTTTGTTCCCTACTTAGCTTTCAATAGTATGTTTGTTGTTATGTGCTTGTTAGCTCAAGAAAAATGGCGCGAATACATGAATCTCGCTTAGTAACTGTAGGATTTCATTTCCCTTAAGTCAGATTGTAGTTAACCAAATTTTCCCTGGGGTTATTATCATGGTTTAAAGATCTGGGGTGTTTTTGGATAAACGTGAAAGAAATGCAAAGTAAAATTTTGAGATATCAGAATGATCCAAACATCCCACTTTCCCTACAATTAAAAATCAGTAAAATCGTTTGATTTCAAAATCTCATCGCCCGTCATTATCATCGACGATAGGGACCTCCCCCAAGTTGATCCCATAAATAGACCTCCCATAAACCCCCTCCCACCCAATGTGACCACCCCCAAAAACTTATTGTTGCTCATAACCTCCCCTAAGTCCCTCTAAATCAGACCATCCTCACCCGTTCCCACTACCAACCACTCCCATTTGTATCCCCATAGACAAAGACCGCCCCCAAGCCTTTTGTCATCAGTGAACCACTCTGAACACCTCCTAATTCCTTAGATCACTCCCCAAGCCCTCCATGTCACACCCAACCCATCCCCAAACCGCTGCCTTCCTCTCCCAAACTCTCCCATAATTGACTAACTTTTCAACAAACACCATCCCATGACCGACAAAATCAATCGAACCGATCCCACGGATATGGAAAAGAGAGAGAGAATTTAATATAATTAAAGTGTATTCTAAAAAAACACATAAATATCAATGCATTTTATTCACATCTAGCCAAAAAAAAAAGAAAAACTCTTGCATTTCTAAGATTCAAGCACTCCAGTTACTTAGCATTTTTAATATGTGTGCTCTTTAAAATATTCAACCAAACAACCCCTATAAGTGGTACTCAAGTTTACATTTATAAAGGTCTGATGAATCAAGGTATATCTTCTTGCTTCAATTTCTCCAAATTTATGTAAAAAATTAGCAAACAAAAACTCAATAAACCAATAAATAAAAATAACATACTATTATAGCTCAAAATATTATTTAGGCCTCTTTCAGTTAAGCTATTCAAGATCTAACACAATATTTATGAAGTCATTCAATATCATAATCATAATCTTATCCAAATTACTTGTGCTCAGCTTTATAAATTGTTATTCTTCATTATTCATATTTGAGATGTTAAATCTATTTTGCACAAATCTTTTCCCACCCTTTCTAGCCATGTACCTTCAGTTTATCTCTATTTTTATCCTATTTCTTCTACATTGACTTCACGTACCATCATATTGGTGCATGTGTTATCGTTGTTGAGTGTGTGCAAACATGCTAAGCCTATTTTTCACTACCTTATCAGCTTATCTCAATATGTGCAACTCCAACTAATTATGATATCATTTTTAAAATAAATAGCAAAGATAACAGGCACATAGGTTATAATTTCATGGAGAAGTAATTATTATAGAAGATTAAATAAAGCCGAATATATATTCATAAATGAGGCAATACCATTCTACAACATATGAACACTAATGAATAGCAAAAAAATTTAATGCAAAAGGGTACTACTTTCTCGATCATAACTATAACAATTATAACACAACTGTAGGTACAACACTTAGTAGCAAAGGTATATTTTCCCTTAACACCCATGTTCCACTATAGTCACTCAAATTCTGCATAAAATATCTTCCCTGTAACAGCCATTACATTATGCCTGTGAATAAAATATTATTCTTGAGTCCTTAAAATGAAGTTCAATGCATAAAGAAAAATGAGGTCACCACACTTGAACTCGTTGATATTATAGTTTCTTTCAATGTTTTTGGAGTCAAGCAAAAGAGAAACGACAAAGGAATGACAATAAAGGCAGAAAACTATGGAAGCTTTTAAAATTGGAAGAAAACGCATGAAGAAGCTGTAGCAACAGCAAAATGATAAGGTCATGTATCTGCCTGGTGATAGGAATATCCCAACTAGCAAATAAGCTATACAACAAAATCCAAAAAATGTAAACTCTTTTGTTTTCCTCTTAGTAAGCGTTCATGTGTGCGTGCCTGTATTTGTGTGTCAAGAACATGCTAGCATTCCCAAACTACTTCCCCATCAACATTGTAAAATCAACCACTAACAATGAAACGAACTCAGTTCATCAGCTTTGGCAGAAGCAGACCAGTTATCTAAATAGCAAGCTATTATAAAACTTCCAACCCTAGAATAACACTTGCTGCTCAGACACTGCGATGCACTTCAAAAGCTCTCATTTATAAACTAATCTGCTAAATGGCGGGGGGAATATTCGCATAACAAAAAAGAACACCTACTATATGATTATGCACTGAACTAATCATGAAATGAAGTAACGAGGCCAAGTCAAGTGTACCTCTTGGCCGAGGAGCAAGGGAATCCGGCTCCGAGTAGGCTCAATGAGGAAAAGAAGTTGGATCTACGCCGGAATGTAAGGGAAACCTATCCATCGATGCAGTTCATAACCAATATATCCTCCGAAGATGGTTGAAAGAGTTGAGGAAATCGATGCCCGCGTGAGGAAAATTCTAACTATGGCACCTTCGATCTCTGGAGATTTCCGGTTCTACTTCAGCTGGGAGTTGGGAGTTAGGGCTCGCCGGCTCGGACAGAACCCGCCACAGAACGGACTCAGCAAAGGTTGCAGAGGAAATGGGAACGGGCAAACGAGAAACTCTGTGCTCTGGACGTCGACGAAATTGGGTGTAGATGTCGGGTTGGGTGTAAAAGTCGGGCCTGGAAAATGCCTAATTGTAGCACGAGGACGGCACGTGACTGGTTTATAAGAATTTATGGGGTCTAGTTCTTCTAGAATTTTTATTTGGTCCGGTCACCTCACGTAGCTCTAAGTTCAGACATCATTAAAATAGTGTCATGTGTTCTTACTATTTTCCGCTCGGCCTGACAACCCCGACCCAGAACGGAGACGGTATTGTTATGTTCACGTGTTGCTAGGTATTACTCGGTATTTGCTCGGTATTGGTCGATTTTGCTCGACAATAACGAGAAATACCATTATGTGAAGATCAATACCGAACAATATCGAGCAATACTGAGAAATACCGAGCAATACAGAGTAAAGTATTGCTCGGTATTTCTCGGTATTGGTCTTCATAGAGCGATATTTTTCATTATTGCCAAGCAATACCGAGCAATATCTAGAGCAATACGCGAACATAGTAATCCCTGGTCAAGTCGTCGTGCCGCACGGTATTGAATAAGATGACATGGCGACATGTTATTGGCGTCCGAACGTAGATCTGCGTCAGATCACATGACCTAATAATTGTTCCTAGTTCTAGGAGAAGCAACCAACCCAAAAACATCATATGATGAAATTTGGAGTTCTATGATTGGAAATATATGATAATTTAATGCATATACTTTAAAAATATTAAATTAATTTAATTTTTTAAATTTTAGTATACTAATTTTTATTATAAAAATATTTTGAATATATTGAAATTTAAATTTAGATTGTAATGACATCAATAGCCAAAGAGGAATGTTATAATATTGGCTATCGTAAAGAGTAGTGGGGAGCACAAGCGGCAATAGGAAGCAACAAACATCAAGACAAGACCAATGGCAGTGGATAGCAAAGGTGCATGGGTGGGAGTAGAGAGAGAAAGCAGTAAAGGATTTGGAAATCATCAAATTTAAGTTTCATTTGGGACAGCTTTCTTACTGCTTTCTAAGTAAAAAAATTTTGAATTTAAAATTTTTTGTATTAGAAAGTTGCTATGAAAAGCAGAAAAGGCAGAAATATTTTGCCCAGCAAAAGGAAAAAAAAAAGACCACAAAAGGTAGAAAAATTTCATCCTGCGGTCGCAAACGTTCACCAGCGCCTGTCAGTCGTGTCTAGCTTCCAACTCAAGAAATATTTTAAGTTCAAACGATTAGAGCCACAAAGCTTGTTCGGTCGTTCCCCAGCGCCTGCAATCATCTACAATTCGTGCCCAACTCCAAGCCTCCAATCTCTTGCAATCTGTGTTTTGATCTTGAGAAAGGCAGTAAAATCGAAGTTTGGCATTTGGCAACCCCATTTTCCTGTTTAGTATCATATTTTAGCTTGTAATAATTTTCAATTTATCTATCATAATAGAATCATGTCCTCATTTTTTTTTTTTAATATTTGTTTATTTATATTAAAATTTTGCCCACCTTAAAATAAAAGTCTAATTCTTTACTATTTGAATGGCTTCATTAATGGAGTATTATATTTCATTTTTATTTATTTCAATTGGCCCGTGTTGATATGAAATAAAAGAATGCAAAAATTAACTCATAAATAACTAAAATTATAATCAACTCTATTAAAATTATATTTGTGTTTTTAGTGAATTTATTCTAGAGCATTGCATGTTGTAACTTTGGATCCGTTAGGGATAGAAAAAGAGAACGTCATCAAAGGAGGCGAAGAAGGTTTTGGTGGCAAAGTAAAAAAATGAAGATATGGAGAAGAAGAAAAACAAACCTTAGACAAGCCTAAAGAGTAAAATAATGGACAAATTTTTTAAATAAAAATAATAAATTCATAATAAATTATATTATTGAAATAAAAATAAATAAAAGAAAATTTAAAAAGTGACAGTCGCTAGCGATTATAGTATATGATAGGCACGTAGAAAGGAATTGCTATATGGCAGACACATGAAAAAGATGAGCTCTTCAAGTGTCAAAATCGGGGCAAATTATTGCATCCGATCACCGAACGAGGAGATATGTCCGGATATTAATAAAATATTATTTTAAATTAAACGCATTAAAAGCGCAGGTAAAGCACAAGTCAAAAGCGCAGGTGACGTGATAAATTTTTATTGGATGTCCGAACCTATTTTCCGCGTCCAGTGATCGGATGCAATAATTTGCACAAAATCAGAGGGGAAAATTTCTCCCTGGCAAAAAAGTTGAGGATGAAGATTTGAGTATTAGAATGCTCACTATCTAATTGGACATTAGAGAACATAGTAGTGACTAGTGGGTGTTTACTTAAGGTCAAAGTGAAGAATATAGCAAGGGTCTTTGTTATAATCATATATCCATATTTTTAACTTAAATTTTTAACAATAACTATTTGCGAAGAACTATTTTACTAAGCATACATCCATATGGAGAGGGATTGCTATTAAAGTTTTGTTTAGGATATGTTTTTAACTATTATTAAAATAATTTTTAATATATCTATTTTTTACATCTAAAAAATTGCTTTAAAAAACAGAAAAAATTACCCCAAATAACACTAAAATCTTCATAAAAGACTTGAGATCAAATTCTACTTGTTTAGGCTTCCCATTTAGGGTTCATTTGAATAATTTTTTACTACTATTGTTTTGTACTTTCAATAAAAATTTATATTAAAAAAGATATTCCAAAAAAAACCTAAATGAAACTAACACCAATAGGTCCCTGCAAGGAGTAATTATTATGTCCGGACATCGAACGCGTCCAGAGACCAATAACAGAGCGCAAAGTCACCTGGGTGCTCGGTACTGAGCACTCGGTATCGCTCGGTATTCGTCCGGATTTTCGATTTTTTGTCCGGACGTAATAACTTTTCCCCCGCAAGGGAATCAACAGAGCAGTCAAGAATCCAGAGATATTGGAAAGAAAGTTGAGGCTGAGAAAGAATCTTTTGTGCAAACCCAAAAAGACATACTTATCATTTAGGCTTACTATATACTCACATACAAAAATTGGCAAATTTTGTGTGAAGTGAATAATATTATATGAAAGAAAGCAACTTCACTATTTGCTAATGGCACAAATGGTGGCTGCAACAACCAGCTAAAACCCCATTCACATTAAATAGACAAAACATGAAAGAAACCTAGCTTTCTACATCATAATACTTAGAAAGTTCAGGCATCCATGCCCGAGAAATATTGCGCACATAAATTTGATTAGTTTGGATCAACTCAGTAAATATTATGCACTCAGGCTTTGTTCTAAATAGCACTGAAGAAGGGTGGATCTGCACCTTCTGACCATTTGCCTTCACCCTGCCAAAAAGTACTTGAGCATGAGTAAGTAGATATTTTAAACTTCTCTAGGGTGGTTTTAATTTCTTCAAATATAGCTATTTAGAAATTGATAGAAGCTCGATACCTGTATGATCCATCAGGCTGCTTATCTGCTGCATTGAGGAAGAATGACGCAGTGAGGCATCTGCGAAACTGAAGCGCATCATCACCACATGAAGACAGAGCCATGTCCATTTGTTTAAGATACACTTTTATCTGACTGTTTGAGAGAAGAAAACAAGTTACTATTGCAAAACAAAGAGTTTTAAAACGAGATATCATCATCATTATCACTAACATTGTCCTCTCATTTCAAGTCAATTTTAAGAATTCTTATTTCCATTCATTCCTGCCAAAAAAAAATTTATTACTTCTATAACCTTTAATAGCATGAAAAGAAAATAATTTGAGAGCTGCTCATAAAGAAGAGCGAGATAATCATTCATAAACAAGTTGAAATGTTTCTAATTAATTTACAAAGTAATTTGTCCTATATAAACTATAAGAAAGTTCAACATGAACTACAATTATGATTATATCTATACTACTATATAAAAGTGGCTTGGGATTCCACTCTTAGCAAATCCTGATCGTTCATTTATAAATTTTAAAATAATCTGAAATGTTCATTTATGACTTTTCAAATTCTTTATTTAAGACACTTGCATAACTTTTACATACAAAACATTTATTCACTCATTTAAAAAAATAATAATTTCGCACAACAAAGCTAGCGTTTATATAATAATTTCATACGATATATAAATGCCCCTTATGGCTCATATTAAATTAATTTTAATTCTTCTTAAGGCTTGAGTTTTTGTCCGTTATATTAAAAAGTGACTTCGGATCCTTCTAGAACGCTATCTAACCGTCGATAATGTCACTTCGTAACGCTACCTGAACTATTGATGTTGCAACTCTTCGTATTCCCATTCCACAATTCCTATTCCTTCCCTTCTCACACAACTTCATACCCGACAGGTCTCCCTCTCGAGTTCTTCGGCTATCACGAGAGCTTCGCCTTCTTCGTTCTTCTTCGACTACATTCGTCTTCTTTGGTAACCCTCTCGTGTTCTTTGGCTTCCACGAGGGCTTCGCCTTAAGGCCTGTAGTTCCACCTCTTTTCAATTTTTAAATCTGGTTCTTTTTGTGTTTTTTTTTGGAGAAAGGAAGCCTCTTGCTATGAAAAGATGGATTTTTAATTAAAAATATTAGTTTGGGACAGAATGATGGATTTTTTTATTTTTTTTTGCAGAGAGAGGAAGACATAGCTTTGTTCCCTTTAGGAAGTCTGTTGGGGAGATTTCTACTAAGTTGGTGAACATCTGTTTTGTCTTGGCTTCTAAGAAGACTGAGAGGAGAGATCATCTGAACAACTTCAAAGATTACACTAGGGGTTGGAATATGGGGGCTATGAGCTTTTTCAATCTCTTAGTTAACCTTCATGTTCTTTGTTCTTCTTTTTCTAAGATTCTTATTCATTTTACTTCTTTTTTTTTTTTTTTGCAGTATGTTGGTTTCACTGCTTCTCCTCTCTTTATCATTGCCCTTAGGTGGTTTGTGATATTTGGATTGATTTTGATCTTTAATGCTGGCTATTATTGTTGATGTCGCAGCCCTTTAGATTCTTATTCTCGAGTGGCTTATGCAATCCCTCTGATACTGCTCCTGTTCTTCACCTTGGCTGCAATTAATGTATGAACTTTTCTTCTTCCATATCTTATTTTGATGTTTATGGTTTCTGTTAGGTCATTGAATTGTTATTGATTGTTTTATATGTTTAATTAAATGCATCCAGTGTTGGATGCATTCTTTTGTACAATGGTCAGGGAAAGTTTCACAGTAGCACCTTTGATACATTGGATTATATTGTGGGTCAGGCAAATTTTACATTGGAAAACCTTAGGGATTTCTCGGGAGATTTGTTAGCTGCTAAGAGGATCAAAGTAACCAACTTGCTTGTACCAGGTGATCTACAAGGTAGGATTGATGATATTGTAAAAGGTTAATACATCTGTAGATGATCTAGATAGAAGCGCAGCTGACAAGTACGGATCAAAATATGAGATACTATCGTTATCAATTAATATACAAACATTTTGATGGTTACTAGAGCCAGTTAATCGAAAAGGACGTGTTGAATGGCAAGTTGAAACTGATGTGAAACAATGTGGTGAAACAAGAATTGCTTGCATGAAATTAATAAATTGTGAACTTGACGTAGTTAAACATAAATGAAGCGTATTCAAGATAGATCTTTAGAAAATTTCACGGAAGAACTAAGTAATGACAATTGATTACAATTAAGAGCAATAGGAGACTAGCAAAATTACATCAACAACAAATAAGTAGAGAAAATGGCATGTTAACAAAATCCATGGTTTAAAATCTAGATCATTCACCTTGGAATCCCTCACATACACTCTTGATATCACTCGGCTTAGCGGATGAAGGTTGCAAGCAAACTTAGGGATGCCAATAGAAGACATGTGATGTCGAGGGGACTAGTCGCCGGGGAAGGAGCCGGAGTTGGAGGAGCGGGTGGTCGTCCGATGAGAACCCACGGTGCTTGGGGTTGTTAGAGTTCGATCGTCTCGACGAGGCAGTAGAGGATTCATTTGATGTATCTTTCCACCGTTTCGTCGTATTCCCAATCGGGTTCGTAGAAAGGAGAGTGGAGATATCGATCTCTCCTTGGGCGTTGTAAGCAAAGTCGTGATCAAGCTCCGGATCAGCCATGCATGATCATGGAAGGATCTCAGCGTTGTGGTGGTGTAAGATGGATGAACCATCACCTATGAGAGGTCCAGCCAAGAGGGTGAAGAGAGAGGGGAGAGGAGAGCTCGGGTTGGAGGTGGTGGGGAGAGGGGAAAGAAGGGGCGGCTTGGTTGTGGTGGGATTAGGGAGGAGTAGTAGAAAATCTGAAGTTAATTCTCAGATTTAGTGAAATTGGAGGGAAGGATTTGAATTTGAATTCAATTCAAATAAAAGGATTAATGGGAGGTGAGGAATTATGGGAGGTAATTAGAGAGTCTTGATTGAGGGCAATTAATGAAAATTGGAGAGAGGGGGACATTAAAGGGGGCGGCCATTTAAAGGGAGGAGGGAGGGGATTTGTGTTAATTAGGTGGGCCCCAAGGTTTGAATAACTAATTCAATTCAAATCTGAATTTAATTTCAGATTTGAATTAAATATGAGGTTTCCTGTCTTGGAATTTGGCTTTAGGAAAGAATTCAAATTCAATAATTAATTGAATCCAATTTGAGATCTTTCTTAAAGGACTAGGAATTAAATTAGGAAAGGTTTGAAATAATTTGAATTTGGGGAATTCAAATTGGATGGCAAGGTATGCCGGCGGTGGGTGGGTGGTCGGACAGGTGGCCATTGATGGACGGCGGCCGGCGTGTAGGGGAGGTGGCGGCGGCTTGCTGGGCGAGCTGACCAGGGGTTTGGGTGGCCAAGGGGGCCTGCGGATTTGGGAGATTTGGGGGAAATGGGGGGCTCGGTTTGGGGAAGGGGATGGTGGAGGGTGTAGGGGAAAGAAGAAAGGATAAAGGACGAGCCGCAAACCTTGGAATCCACCAAAAGTTGACGGGTATTGCTTGTTCCCTCGCCTAGGGTCTCCCCTCTCAAGAACTCACAAAGAGATATAAAATAAAGAGCTGAATTTTCATTTCACTAATCATCATCCATTACAATGCAATAGGCCTCCTATAAATAGGTCAAAATAAAAGAAAACTAGAAAGACACAAATGCCCTCGGGGCTACAATAGTGACTCAATATCCACAGGGGTAAACTAGGAAAAATAGAAAAATGGAAGAACAAATAAAATACAAGATATATCAAAAGTAAAGACTCTGGATCGTAGCCGTAGATCTCTGGCTCCGACGACGGTACACATGTCGAAATCTGATGTCCTCAATCCTCATCAGAAACATTGAGGCTAATCCAGGGTGAGGCTCTGGGTTCAAATCATTGGTAGGTTGATCATTTATGCCAAATAAAAGATAGAATTTATTGGGAAAATGATGTTGCAGGCCAAATTTAGCATCACAATTGAAATAAAAACCTTTTTCAAGTCAAAATTGAATTTCAACTAGTGAGAGTTTATTGATTGGAATATTTGGAGGTTTAGGGTTATTAAGGGTTAATGTGGAAGAGGGGATGGAAATTTTGATGAAAGGTTGTGGCGAAGAAGTCTAGGGGTTGGATTTTTGTGGGTGGAAGGAAAAGATTTGCGCCAAATGGATGAAAGAATAGATAAGAAATATTGGATTTTAGATTTATGACGCTTAGCTAATCCCATTGCATCCAAATATGAAGTATGCCTTACAAGTAAAAGTTCGCAACATAATTCTTATTTAAGTCCGGAGATGAAGTAACTAAGGAGGACATATTCAAATAAATTAGGACTTAAAAGCAACGTTTTTTAATGAAGCTTGGTGTTTAAGAATTGAATTTTATTGAGTTAGTTTGAAAAAGATGTCATGTAAATTTTCATATGTAGATTTACCAACAAGTTGTTACAAAGATAAGATAAAATCAGGTTGAGAAAATAACTGACATTTCATTCGTAATTATTGGTACCAAGTAACTATAGAACCTTCAAGATGAAATGAAGCAATTCTGACACGGTGATACCTAGGAGTAGGGGTGTCAATATTTGACACGACACGAAAACCCGATTCGGACCCGACCCGAAAAATCTGGGTTGGACCCGACCCGATTTCAAAACGGGTCGGGTTCGAGTTCCAGAAATTGACCCGTTTGAAAAACGGGTCGGGTTCGGGTTGACCCAACGGGTTGTCGGGTCAACCCGCGAACCCGTTTAATTCAAAAAAATTCGAATCCCGCCGCTGCCCGCGCCAGCGCTGCCTGCGCCCTCGCCCGCTGCACGCTGCCCGCGCGCCCGCTTTTGCACCCGCGCGCGCGCTCGCCCGCTTTGCCCGCACCCCGCGTGCATCCGCGTGCGCCCGCCTGCGCACCCGCGCTCTCCGCCCGCGCGCACTCTCCCGCGCCAGCTGCCGCGCGCTCGCCCGCTTCGCCCGCACCGTTTTCGCCCCTGGGTTCCGTGTCGGGTCGGGTCAACCCGGCAACCCGTCGGGTCGGGTCCGGTTCGGATTTTCGACCCGTTTCTCTACCCGGGTCGGGTTAGGGTCGACCCGTTTTGCACCCGGGTCAGTTCGGGTTCGACCCGAACCCGACCCGTGACCCGAAATTGACACCCCTACCTAGGAGTATTATGAAAATTGAAGTATTCATGTGCTTTAAAGATTTATATTTCGATGTCAAATCCATTAAAAATAAGAAGTTGATTTTCATTGGTTTAAAGAAAAAAGATTTTGTTGGGGAAGGTGGGGACTATTGAGAAGGAATTCGACCTGCAGAATCAAGGATACCAGCGGAAGATGAAAGTTCTTGATGGAGGGAAGGATGTGGGTGTTCTGTGCGCAAACTATCAAGATGCTTGTTAACAGAGTCCATAAAAGAATGGAATTGTTGTAAGGATGTGTCAATGAAAGCAAACTGATAGCTTGTTAGAAGGATTTTTGTATTTCGAAAAATTGCAATTCTTGATTGGTTTGCATTGTTTGGAGAGCTTCTAGTAAATCAATATTTTTCAAGCTGCATTTGTTCAAGGGTGTAATTATTGCAAGATGGTGTTCTTTGATAAAAAGAATTGGTGTTTGTAAACAAATAGCACAATAAACTAGTAGAAATGTGTATTTGCAAATGAGAAAACGGCAAGAAAACCAACGGAAAAAAGAACCTAATACAATCTTGAAAAGAAGAACATAAAATTTGCAATTTATAAATGGTGAATAGTAGCTATGTTGTAGGTGATAATAGGTGGTCGACTGATTGCTTGATGTTGAAGGTGATAGAGCTGTTGTTGGATTGGTGCTTAAGGGCTGAACGATTGGAAGATAAAGAAGATCACTGTCTAGATGCTGATGGTTGTGGCTAAAAAGGATTGGTTGAAGGAGATTGCATCCTTGTTGCTGAAAGCATGAAAAAGAGAGAGGCATGATAGCGAATATGGCTGCCCAGTTTCCGAAGACGATGGCTAAAGAAAATTGTAATCCAGGAGCTGAAGAAGATGCAGAAGGCGTGGAAGATTGAAGCCGAAGAAGAGTAGTTGAAGGCGTGAGGAGCCAAAAAAGATTGGTTGAAGTCAGGGATTTGAAGGTTTGTCAGCAGTAGAGTTGGTTCTTGTGGAGGTTTGAGGTTAGTGCAATAGGCACAACATTTGATATAGGCTTCTTTGCAAACCAAGGAGGGGCATCTTTAGACTAGGTGTAGACTCCAAAAGGAGAGGAGAACAGAAAAACTAAAATTATTCATTTATTGAACTTTCATTACAAAGTTAGGGGTATTTAAACTATTTGGGTAAACTGGTTTTACAATAAAGAACCAGACTATATTAAAAAAAATACTAGTTCAGTGTAATGAAAAAGTTATGCTTTATAGATAAACCCATGTGTATGGACCAAGTGGGTTGAAAACCATGCAGTCTAGACTTCTCTCGGCCGAAGATGGGCTGTTGTCCTTTGCGGTTTGTAATGCTGGTGTGGCATGCTTTTTATTTCTTCTTTTATTGACTTAAGAATTTATATATTGTTCTGCCATGTTTGTAGACCAAGTTTCATAATATTTTTGTACTGCCTGAGGATTCAATAGGATATGTTGATGTCTAGTAAGTTATCACCTTAAACTCATCTCACAACATTAGAATAGATAGATAATTCAGTATTTTGAAATGGACTAACAACTTGAGCGCCTTAAATAAGAAAATAAACCTTGCAGAAAAAATATTTTAACTTAAAAAGAAAACAATTAATTATAATGGAGATAGAACATGTCTTTGGTGCCATAAAGAACAAAAAAAGTAACAATAGACAACCGAAAGAAGACGAAAGGTGGTAAGACCAACCTGTGAACATCTAGTGCATGCTTTAACGATCTATTATTGATGAAATTATCCCTGCACCACCTACTTAGACTTTTGTCAATTGCTTTCTCTTTATTAGTAGCAGCCCTAATCTTCTCCCGGTACTCCACAGCAGCACGAAATATAGTCACAAGCGTTAGATGGTCACCATCAGGACTTGAGAACTTCTTCCACGCAGATCTTGCCTTGCAATAGAAAATCACGGGAGGTGAAGAATACAACAAAGCCATCTCGTAGATTATAACAACAAAATTGAAAAGATCAATCATAAGGCGATAAGCATGCAATTGATACATAATAGTTACAAGATTGACAATTTTCTTTTAGAAAATAGAGCAAAAACCTGATGATGAAAGGGTTAATAAGGGTGTGTTTGGGTGTTGATAATTTGAATTAAAGAAAATGAGAACAAATCATTAGAAAGCTCTGATCAGTAGTCATAGATTAATAATTAACCTACAAATTGCTTGAATTTCATTTCATTTTCTTCACTTTCCTTCAAATCAAACAAAGGCTAAGTCTCAAAAAAAAAAAAAAGCAACAGATTGTGGAACAATTAAGGGCAACACCACTACATGAGTGAAATTATCATAAAAACGAGAGCAATATCCTTCGAAATTCTTACAAAAAAGAAACTCATCTTCCCCATTATAAAGAGATAAGCTTATACGAGCATAACTTGTAAAGAAAAACTATAGCATATGTTATTGCATTTACAAACATTAAGCCTGTCTGGCCATTTGCATGCAAAAAGTTTGCATACAAACCCGTTGTATTTTGCATGCATTAATTTTTGTCTAAAAGGGTTTTGGGCTCATTTGGTGGCTTGTAATTAGAAAATTTATTTTAGAAAATCATGAAATCATTTTCATTCATTTTATGAAAAGATAAAATCAGCACATTTGGGAGATTTTGAAGGTATTTGTAGAGTCCAAAATTAACATTTATTTATATAAGTACATCCGACCAAATGACAAAATTTAGTAAATTTATCATTCTTTTCAAAATATGAATGAACACTTCAAGAACCAGCTGGGCCTAAGAACATTCCAATCCCATGCATAAGCATATCATATGCCATATAATCATCTACATACATATGAACTAACCGTACAAAAATAGGTTGACATCAAAGAATTTTACATTAATGTTGTGATAATGACACAGATTTCAGATAATCATGTTAAACAGGGGGATCGAGATGGTTATATAAGGTAAATCTACTATGGAGATAATTTTTTTGATGAGATAATCAAAGAAAAAAATATAAAGAACAAAAGAAGATTTTTCAAATGTTCTTATTAGCATTAAGAATGAATATGACCAAGTACCATAAGAATAAATTTTCAGTACATCACGAATAAAATTGTGTACACCAAAGTTGAAATTACTAATATATGTAAGAAGCATTGATAGGGATTTGAAGTAGTTATGGAATTATCAACATTATTGAACATACAACAAAGCTTATGCTTATAAAGCGGTGCAATGTGAAGCAAGGAAATTTAAGCTTCGTATGTCATCCGAAAGATGGAAGGAGAAGCGTTTTTAACGCATTTTGATATGAGGTAAGCAGTTCCTCACTTTTTTATTCTACTTAAGACATTTGAGTCCTCTAAAGATAAATTATAGTATTCTTATCTCTCTCAACTATGTTATCAACTTCTCTCATCTTTCCTCCTACTGGCAATTAATAAGCACACTTTTATTCCTCCATCCACATAAGTTTATTTGCGCAACTCATCGACCTTTTCATGTACCATTTCCTCCTGCAACTAATTTTCTTCATCAATTTTTCCGTTCCTCTATCATATCATGTTATTCTTCCTTGGCTTTGTTAAGAATTTAACAAATCATACATTTAGTAGAAATCAGAACAATCTCAAGCATTTGTCCCTATTTTTTTTGAGAATTTTTCCTATGTTTGATTGCACATTTAACAAACTTAGACCTATATATCTGGCAAAAATGAGATGAACAGTGTGCTGCCATTTTTTCTCTACTTTGAGATTATTTTTCGCATTTCACTCTGCATTTTCATATGAAGTTATCCTCTGATTTGCCTCTATTTTTTAGGAGATTAGATGCTAATATAAAATTTCTAACTTATGTGGATGCATGCCATCTAATGTTGCTATCTCGCTACTATATTCATTGTTAGCATTGTTCGATAACCTAAGTGAAAGATGCCGCGTCGTTTGTTTCTTACACCAAATCATTCAAGCATTAATGAACCCAATTTGGCTTTTGATATGAGGATCAATCAAGATGATGATCAATCAAACTGTCCATTATCTAGATTTAAAAATTTTGTGACCACTAAAATTTCGATGATTTGGTTTCTTGATAAAGATGCTTAATGATGGTGATTCTCATATCAAGCCACTGAAATTGATGATCAAGTCAACATGAATTAGATGAAGAAGATTTTTTATTTTTATTTTGGATAAATATGTATTTTGACTTTTAAATTCAAGATAGGGGATGCTTCTTTGATGGAATTTATTTATTCCTTTAGGAAGGAAGTTTAGGATGAATAAGACTAAATTCAAATCAAAATTTTGTTATAATTTCCTTTTAAAATTTGAATTTCTACAATAGAAATCAATATGTATCCTCCCAAATCCTCCCATCTTCTCCACTCTTCTCCTAGCTGCCAAAACCATTGACTACAAAACCCATAAGGTCTTCTAGGTTCACCGCCATTTGCATTACCACCTAGAACCAAAAAAACCGACTGTTGTTGCCTTCGGCCTTCCAGCACTTGCCATCTACAAGCTAGCTGATAGACTGGCCGATTTGATTGGGAGGAATTAGAAAGTTTTCTAATAAAGAGGGAGTTGTTTATGAAGGTTCTTAATTGAAGGGTATTAATTAGGAGGCCTAATTAATGAGAGCATATTTGGGGACTAATTTAGAAGGAATTAATTATGAAATATTTTCTAATTGAAGAGGACTGATTTGGGGCTAATTTGGAGGGGATTAATTATGAAATACTTTATTATTTAAGAGGGAAAATTTGAGGGCAGATTTGGGAGGAAAATAATTAAGGAAATATGAGGGAATTGGGAGAGGGCTGTTTGGATATTTGTTGTTTATTGTTTGCGTTTAGTATGTGATTTTCGTAAGGTTAGAGGTATGTGTTGTTTGCATAAATTAGATTGTTCTTAGGGTGTTTGAGCTCTAGCCAGCCGAGAGTCAAATCTCTCTCCAATTGAAGATCCACTTGTATCTTGTCTTTTCTTTCATAAAACTTTCAATTAAAAAAAGTATTCTTGTGTGTTCTATTTATGGTTTTCTTGTCGTTGGTTTTTCTGAAATTATTGAAATCAGATTTCAGCTAAGGCTTTTCCTAAATTTATGCAACCACTTCCTATCAAATTGGTATCAGAGCACTTTTTTGAGACATATAGCGACAAGAAAAGTTGATCCCTTATAAGAGCGTCTTAAGGGAAAAGTTGGCCAACTCAAATCGGTGTTTGAGGACAGGATGTCATCAATGGAGGAAAAGTTTTTCAACCTAGAAGGAATGAAAAAGGTGTTGGATCTTCACGTCAAAGGACATTATCAACATCAACGACATTCAATTCCTATCAAGCAGAATTGTCAACAAAGTATGAAGAAATTTGCTATAGTAGATGAATTTGATGCAAAGTTTTGTTTAATAAATCCTATTTATATCGAGCAAGATTCCAAAGTATGTGTAATTTCTCAATCTCAAGTAAACAAGAATTCAATGACCTCACCTATGAAGAATATGGTTCCCATCAGCTCAACATTACCAGTTACATTGACAGATGACATGGAGCCATGGAGGTGATTTTGGAGCCACTTCTGTTAGACCAGTCCTCCATGGACCGGTCCAGCCGGCCCAGCCCCCTGGGCTGGTCCGAATCGTTTACAGCAGGAGGGGGCCAGCGGGCTCAATGAGGGGGGAAAAGGTGGGGTCCGCTTGAGATTCAAATATAATCTTGGAGCCAAAAGGAGGAGAAGCAAGGGCAATTAGGTCCTTTTGTATCTATTTTGAATTGTATGTATTAAGTAGGGAGAAAAGGCTAGGGTTAGGGTTATGTGATTTTTTTGTGAGAGTTCTTTGGTTTTCTTTTTGGTGTTTGGGCTCTAGAACGAATTCTAGAGATTTGGAGAGTGCGATCCTCCTCTCGAATAGAGGATCCTTGTATCTTTGCTATTTTCCTTGCATTTACTAGTGAAATACAAGTCGTTTCTCCATTTTTCTCTCAGTTTTCACCTGTTTTGCTGTTTTTCCTGCTGTGAACAGCAGTTTGCATTGAGATTTGTTGTAAAAGTGAATAGGAAATACTTGATTTGAAATCAAGTATTTCCTATCAACTTCCAAAGAGGGGTAAGGGTGAATTAATGAGAATTTTGGTGGAGCTGCAAAGTTTGGAAGGTGAAGAAGATGGGGAGAAGATGAAAGCACTAGACATGGTTCAACCACTCCTATAGCATTATCGAGAGGTGTTCCAACAAGTTCAGGTTGCCTCTTTTGCGGGAACACAAACATGCTATCATTTTGAAGGAAGTAGCCTCACCTATTAGTGTTCGTCTGTACCGTTATCCTAAAATTCAGAATGATGATATCGAGAGATTGATAAGGGAGATGTTGGTGGCAGTGATTATTCGACCCAATGTCAATCCATTTTTCGGTTTAGTGCTATTAGTCAAGTGCTTCAACCCCAGTTTCATTCGTTCCACCTTAAGGATAAGATGACACTTTGTGAGGGGCGTATTGATGGACTGAATGATTTTATTGGGAGGGAATTAGAAAGTTTCTTAAGTAAACACACTGCTAGCTGTTCAGTGAGAAAATAATTCAGAAAAGAAGAGGGCCTTGCTGTCTACAACAAGAAAATTAAATTGACATACCTATATTTTGATTTTAGATTACTAGCCTATTAAAGGAATTCCTATATCATTTCATATCTGTTATGGCTTCTCATTGCAGGCTTATGCAATAACATTAAAAGGGCAGCATTGAATCCAATTATTATAAAAAACATCATTCCTACTTCATAGGCGTATGGTATGAATAAAAAGATGACATCAAGGTATTTGTAGAAATGCTTATTTCCTTGGACACCCATAGAAAGCCAAGAAAGAAATAAGAGGGAGAGAGGACATTATAGTATTTGTAGAAATGCTTATTTCCTTGGACACCCATAGAAGTGGAAGAGATTAAAATGGAAAGCGGATGAAACCCCTCAAAATGTAGTTGAACAAGCGACTATATTCTCTAAAGAAATGGATATTATAATAAAGTGAATGAAGATGCAATATTCTGGCACTTCACCAAATTTTTGTTGCATGAGCCATATGTTCATTTCTTCTATGGAAGCAACAACAAATGCTCACTAGGCAAATGTTATTGGCATGAGTGCAAGGATGAAGAAGATGTGGCTATCAAAAATGGAAATATGAGAGAAAGAACTTTCAAGGGAGAGTCAAAGGTGAAAATTCCCTTTTGTAACGAGACAATGATGCGATACATTACATTTACATTACACACGTGTATTGACCAACAGGAGACTTAATTCATCTTAAACGGTATGATACTCATATCAAAGTGACATTTGCTTATCTAAAACTTAGTTTCATGCTTTTGGTGGTGGAATGCTCACTAAAAAGAGATTAATTATCAAGAACTAAGAGATAGTCTAAGCAATTGATTTCTCACGAATTCTATCCTGAGAGTTATGTCAAGATTCAGTGGAAAAAAATTGCACAATACGAGGAAATTTCAAGGATAGTCTATGCAAAAATATTTGATGGAATTCAGAAATGGAGTGATCATTTTCAAAGTAAATCTTTAGGATGTGTAGATACTAATGAAGTGCACTTCATGCTTTACTCTCAAAAAATCATGGTTTAAAAAATTGGATCAGACTGGCCGATTCAACCGTGAGTCAGTCCAACGGCCTGTCCGGTGCCAATAATAAAATTGTCCTGCAGGAAACCAGGGCAAAACCTGTAGAAATTCCGTTTAAACCGACAAATCGGCGAACTAGCCGATTTTGAAAGAATTGCCCGATTCCTGAAGCCGTAAATTTGAGCCTGTCCAAGCTCTTCTTCCTTGACATTTCGAAGGTTTCGTCCCTACTGGCTCGGAGCCTCAAACAGAGTGCGATCGGGATGACCTGGAGCATTATGAAAAGGGCTCGTGTGATACAATGTTTGATTCTGCAGCTGCGTCGAATGCAGCCAGCAACGACAAGGAGGCCTTGTTCGAATGTGATCGCTAACAGGACCCAATATCAGACAACAAATGGAAACTTCAGATGATTCACACACTAGCAGGGATCCATTTCACGAACTTGGAGGGGATTGTGCGTAAGCCGGTCACCCCGAGAAGGTAAGTGTTATTCATGGCAACGTTTTGTGTGTAGACAATTGCCCTGATTTTGCTTGTGTTGACCCCAATAGAATGAAGGTCACTATGGTGGTGAATGCGCTCTTTGAAGCGCCAAACAGGTGTGGAAATCCCAATGAAACATCCCTTAATGGCACCTCTCATCCAGGTCAATGCACACGAGGCATTTGTAGAAGTGCCTTAGTAGCATCAGAAGAAAAATTTCAACAATTTGTAAAATTTCAGCCACCGGTCCAACAACAATTAGGTTTAGTTCTATAAATCTCATTTATTATCACTATAATTAAATGTAAAAGTAAATTATAATTAAATTATTAGATATTAATACAACAACAACAATCATTTATCCCACTATGTGCGGTGAATCCTTTTTCTCCATTGTGTCCTGTTAAGGGTCAAATTCTCATCTAAATCTAATAAAGAAATGTCATTTCTCTAATAAAGAAAGATATTCATAAATATAATATAATTAATTTTAAGGTTAGATTGTCATATTATTATGTTAATTTTATTAAATTTTTAATAATATTCTTATTTATTATGTCATCCGGTTCGACTGACCGGTCGAACCGTGAGCCTCTCCTTCTGGTTTGTTATCCAGTCTAGTTTTAACAACCTTGCAAAAAATTGCAAATGAACTCCTATTCTTGATTACAAATCTCCATCATGCCAAAAAGATGATGATGCTCATAAGACAAAAGAATAAATATATGTGGGAGAATACCAAACAAACGACAAAAGAATGATCCGCTTTCTCCAAAAATAATAAGAGGGAAAAAACAAGCAATGCTCCAAGACCTATCCCTTCTCATAAAAAACAATTTCTATGGTCTAATCTATGACTATTATTGATCTATAGCCAACCTCTCAAAGTTATTTACAGTAATCCAAAAAGGTTTTAAAAAAATGGAGGTTCCTCAATGATCCATCAATCAATTAAAGGTACCTAAAGTGTCGTTTCATGTTATAAATGTCGCCTTTGCTTATTCGTTGCCTCTTTCTTGCTGTAGACAGCAAATTCGCTCATTTCTGAATCTTCTTGCACTAAACAGCAAACCGGTTGGATTTTTCTCCTGGATTGCTTAAAACTCAAAATTGTTTTCCTTCGATGGACACCAAGCAAATCATGGACAACAACCACGTATTGTTTTCATGTTCCATTTTACTAATAATAATAATTATATTCGATGTTTTCTCCTTTGAATTGCTGCAAACACCACCTATTTCTCTGATTTTGCTTTCAAAAAATCAGTAGCAGCAATATGAATCACCAGTTGTAAATGCAGAAACAAAGGGAACAAGTAGTTGTGCTACATTGTCAAACACAATGGCTACGGTTGCTGCAATACCTGGGAAACTCCTTGCTTCAGCTTTCAACTACAGTTTATTGGAAGTTGCACTCTAAACTCTTCCCTAAAACGTCTATGGATAGGAAAATAAATAAATTATCGCTATAGTGGATAACACCGTGATAAGTCCAGTGAATATGGCGGACCTGTCTCTACCTATGATGGCAATGCCAATGCCGAAGGATAGAGTGATAGGTCATCCACAAATGTTTTCTTCTTAACTTCTCATCACAATAGGTCATGGTGAACTTTTTTTTTCCCTTCACACATCATCTATCTTATCTATATTCTCCCCTAATGAGATCCCATCATGTCTCTTTCACATCTCCTTCATTGTTGAGGTTCTTCATATGTCATTAAATCTCATAAGTGTCCATCATCAATGAGAACTCATCAAAACTTCCTTATTTTAGCTCTGTTGGTTGAGGACTTTCGCAATTAACCAATAGGTCTTGAATTTAAGTCTTATATATATATATATATATATATATATATATATATATATATATATATATATATATATATATATATATATATATATATATATATATATATATATATATATATATATATATATATATATATATATATATGTCAGTTTATCTTAATTGACCTAAATAACAAAAAAAAAAAATTATTATCTCTTATTTCTCATCAAGGGTCCCCTTCATGTGTTATCAATCTGGCCGACGACCTTCTACCACTAAGATCCCACCTCGAGTTACTCACATTTTCAAGAGTCCTCTTTTTATTGTTAGTGGCTGAAATTCAACTGGCTTCAGATCTTGCATTTCTCTTTGCTGTTAATGTTTAATTTATTATGACAAAAATGCTCTTACAATTTTATTTTGACATAGATTATGTTTAATATTTTGAACACCATAAAATATTTTCTCAGCATGAAAGTTTAGGATGCATTAGTTGTTAGATGCACACTTTGATCAACCAATATGCACGCTTTGTTGAGCTTCACACTTGGTATTGTGTTTTGCATATTCACAACACTAGGACTGATCTAAATTTCCAAGTATAGTAGTTACATCAAAGAAAGCATCAAGTTTGTAACTCTTTTGTATTAGTCATGTACATGTTTACAAAAGATGTTCTAAGTGAGATACCTTATGAATTATATTTGTAATTGCTCTAATTTTAATAGATGAGGCCACTATTGAAATACATGACAAGTTCTAACAAAAGAGAAAATTTCCAGAAGATAAAGAACTAAGGGTTAACATAATAAAATTTGTATATATGATATACAATTTAAATGAAATTAAAAGTAATAATAATCTCACAATCATATTGGATACCAAACCTCCAAAGTTAAGGTTTGGTAATTCAAATAAAATACTTTAGGATAACTATATAATCATAAAAATAAAAATAAATTTTTATAAAAACTATGATTAAATTAACTATACTCTAGGGATCAATGCACGAGTAATAAAAAAGTCACAAATAGCCTAATTGAGTGTGGCATAAATGAATGTCAAAAAAAAAGTGCCATCAATAGGAATAGTTGATAGTGTAATTATTATACTAAAGATATCATGGGAGTAACACTTGTTCCAGAAAATGTAAAAAATATTGAAAAATATAAAGTTAACACCTTGGGCACTACAAGAAGAATGGATGAGAATGTGGTTCGTAATATGTTCAAATGTTTTTATTTTTGTAGACAAACAATACAAGCAGAAACCAATATCAATTTTCATTAATAAACTTGTATAATAGTCACATTGTGAGATTTCCACCATAAAATACAATACTATGCGCTAGCCTTGACATGTCATTTAAAAAGATTTGGAAGTATTGTGTATAGTACCTCTTCTAGTTTTTCACGAGGTGAGTAAAAAATAGACTCCACTGAGAGCATTGCAACCACAATCAACATTTCTTCCAAGCACTTGAATTCCCCCGCCAAGATGAGTGCTTTAGAGTATATGGGATCCAAGGGGAACCTAGTCATCTGAATCCCAACTGGATCAGATAATTTACAATCATCAGTCAAAGCCCCTAAAAGGTACAGCTCCTGTAGGGATTGTTTAATGGAACTCCTGTCATTGGTATGAATTAAGATTAAGTAAATCCAATGCAATGCATAAATTAAGAATGGCAGCAGCAATATGAAAACATTTAAGAAGAAAAATTACTTCTTGTTTAACATAATGATGAAAATTTTAAGTTGTCTTTTACAAATGTCATTCAAACCTCATTGCTAAACTACTAAAGAGGCTCACTTTTCCATTCACATCTTGTAAACTACACCAAATTCAATTAGCATATAATATCAAATTGAGTGGAACTTGCATAATCAACTAAAAGCAAAAGCCTCATTAAGTGCAAGAAAAGAATATCCCAGAATCCCACTATTGTGGATTCCAGGGAGGGATTATTTTACACTGCCATATCCCAACATGAAGATCAATTGTTTTCAAGTTTAAATCATGGCTGAAAGATCAAAATAAGCACAACCACTTGAGCCAAGGGCCGCCACATGTATGACCAAACATAACAAAGTAAAGTTAGAGTACAATTACAAACTGAATGAGTTTTATGAGTCCCAAAATAAAAAGAGGTATATATATATAACTGGAACGGCAAACAATGAACATAAGCAAAGAGTTACTAAAAAGTAACTCCTAAGGTTTAATCACATGTATTGATAGGTTTGAGTTGAAGGTGGAAGGAATGCAATTAAATTAGGCAAGAAAAAAAGACTTTCATCCATTCCCATGAAGTTGAACATTTATCCTTTTTCTTGAAAGTACATTAGAAGTGCAATTTTAAATATTTATATATATATATATATATATATATATATATATATATATATATATATATATATATATATAAGTGCAATTTTAATTATTGGATTATAGAAAGTACTGCTATGAAGCCAGTAAGCAAAATAACAAGAAAAAACATATAAAAACAAAGCATACTTCACCTTGAAGGCTTGTCCATGAAATCAAACCCAATAATATCATCAAAACCAAGGCCTTTGAGTTGTAGTACAACATTTGACAGGCTGCACCTTTTGATCTCAGGGACAGTAGAATCTATAAGTTTCCAAAATTCACTTTCTGGATATAACCGGAAGCATTTTCCAGGACCCTCACGCCCAGCTCTACCACTGCATTATACATACAAAAAATTCATATTAGCATAAATACGCCACAAATGCAGACCATGTCAGACATATAAAGCTATACTTTTGGGCAACCCGTGCAGCAGTACATGTCAATCCATGCAGCATGATCATTTTGAAAACATATCAATAAGTAAAAGTGGGAAATATACTTTACTCAAGTGTCCAACCAAACACCAAAAAGTGAAAAAGCAAATAATTGGAGAAGCAACACCAATACTTGGCATATATGGTCATAAAGGATTTCCTACCTCCTTTGAAGAGCTTGAGCTTTTGAGATTGGCATAATAATTAATGACTCCATCCCCGTCACAGGGTTATAATAACGAGATTTCACCACTCCAGGATCTATAACATATTTGACACCAGGGATAGTGACAGAAGTTTCGGCAATGTTAGTTGCTAGTATGACCTGCATAACCATTCAAAAACAATATATCATTGCGACATTACAAGTTTTAGCTAATTTCAAGATAAAAACAAACTATAAAAATTGCATTTCAGAATTAAAAAAAAAAACATGAGTTTGGTGTTGTTTACACGTGCATTGTAAATGGAATGTTTATGTGATTTGAATACTTAGGCCTGCCCCCAAGAAGAATGCACATTTTATCAACATATATTGCAACTATATACCACTACATCCTCTTCTTCAAAAAGCATGGTAGTAATGCAAGCAAATTACATGTAAATGTCCCATTTCATATGAACCCAAATGACAAAGCTTTCAAATAGAAGAAAATCTATGGATCAATTGATACGGAGGTTGAGATCTGAGATCAGACCCTTAGTAGCTTCAGTGACACTTCAACAATCTTCTATTCTTGGGTATGCATTGATGACCTCTCCATCCTTTATCATTCCATTGTTTTTGCAACTACTATGAGTTCTGTTGGTTGGCTTTAATGAGGTTGCAATCTTTTTAGGTATTTTGGGGAATTGAGCAACAAGATCATTATATTATGTCACAGATTACATGGTTCCAACGAAAATGATACAATTCCATGCATGAAACTTGCAGTACTTATCATATGCAAACTTTTAAGAAAATAGTAGGATTTCAACAGATTTTTTGTGGATTTCAGAGTCCTCGTTACTTTTGTATGAATCCCAACAAGAATTTTGGAATGTAAAATATCTTGGTAGATTAATGGAAGCAATTAATAAGATTTGTGTGACTTTGAGGCAATAACTAAAGGTCTTTTTTTCTCTTTTAGCTTCTAATTTCATGAAAAAATCTTTTTAATAAAAAGAGGATTGTGACCCTAAATAGGGCAATCTGTTTTATTCTGAAGAATATTTAGTCAGATGTGTTTTTCAAAGCAAATCACTAGTGCCACTAATAATAGCCTTGTATCTTCATAGAAGGTTAATATGTCATCCATGACATTTGGTTCGTTCTTTTTTGTATAATTACCAAGACATTGAACAATTGCCTTCCAAGACCAAATAATAAACAAAAAACACTAAAATCACGAAATTACAAACTATAAACATAAGAGTAAGTTTGTCACTCTATGGAAAAATTGATCTTTAAAGTGCAACTTAAACGCATGCCCAAAAATAGATTAGCTTCAAAATGACAAAAACACATATCTCGAGTGAAGAAATGAATTCAAATACTTAAAAGTGCATTGATCAATAAAAAGTGTATACTGATGATAACAATAAAAGGTTATTCACTATTAAATAATAATAATAAAGAATTTGTAAGATAATTTCATTTTCGAATGGATAAAAGCATGAAAAATTGTCAGATGATGTTTTGCTATAGAATGGATAAATGCATGCTACCTTGCGAAAATTGGATGGAGTTGGTCTAAAGACATTCATTTGCTGCTCCGAAGGAAGGGATGAGTAGATTGGAACAGTTAGAATGTTCCTACTAAGCTCAGGTAATTGTTTAAGCCGCTCATGGACAAGCATGTCTACTAATTCTATCTCTTCTTGACCAGTCAAAAAAGCAAGGATATCCCCAGGGCTGTCATCCAAATGAATCTAACATAAAAAAAATGGGACAAAAATAGTTAGAATAATCTACAAACATGATAAATTGTTAATGAAAACAACACCAATGCAGTAATTCAACCACACAAGCCTACAAAATATAAGAATGATATGTGGAATACATTTGTTCAAGGCAGACGAAAGATTAGTTAAAACCAAAAAGGGCGTACAAAATGTATGAGGCTTCTTCCATCAATGAGGATTTCATGCATGCAATTTTAATTATCCCTTCAATGTAAATAGGTTGTTTTAGCTATTAAAATCCGGGTTTTCCAAATTCAAACTAAAGGCAACTTAGGGCAGGTAAAAGACTAGCTAAACCATGAATTAATAGTCATACACAAGCTCTTAGTTATGAATAATTGAAAGAATAATAAAGTTAATAAATTACCTAAAAAAAGAAGATGAACTTTCTATCTCTTTATGCTACAAAATATTGCTATGTAACTCGAGTATATTGCTCAAGTATATCAGGATGCTAAAAATTACAAAAAAAAAAAAACATGATGAATAAAGAGAATGGATTACGAAAGTAACAACATAACAAACTAAAAAGCAAATTCTATACCTTAAAAATAGTAATAAGAGTAGCATCAATGTAATCGGGCTCTGGATGGTATGTATAGAGTATATCCACAGGGTACTGACGCCCTTGGACGTAAACCGCTTTCGCACCACAGAAGTACTCAGAAAAATCTTTTGCATCTAAGCTAGCAGACATTATAATCAACTTCAACGGAGAAAATTTCATATTTGAGCTGTGACATTCGTTATCAAACTTGACAAAATTGTTTATATATGGCTTGTCAAGCTTGTGTTGTTTTAACCTTGCATCTTGAACCTTTTTCAACAACCCCAGTAGAACATCCGTATGAACTGTTCTTTCATGAGCTTCATCAACTATGATGACGCTATATCTAGAAAGGATGGGATCCAATAACGCCTCTCTGTATGCACAAAGTTGGACACCACTTAGCATGACATTAAAAGAAAGAATATAGACAAGCTATGGATAAAATAAGCTTACCTCAACAATAAGCCATCAGTCATATATTTAATCCTTGTTGAAGTAGAAGTTGCATCTTCAAACCTGATTGCATAACCAACCTTTTGACCTAACTGAACATCACATTCTTCTGCAACACGTTTTGCCACAGTTACAGCAGCAACTCGTCGTGGTTGGGTGATGCCAATGACTTTTCCATCACGACAAAATCCAGCATTGAATAAATATTGCGGCAATTCTGTAGAATTACCTCAAAAATAAGCACACAATAGACATATTATGACCCAAAGAGAGTAGGAATAATCATGAATTAAATAAGGATTCATAGAGATTTTCAAATGTAGATAGTAAAAAATAATGAACAACAATCGACGCACTTTCAAAAAGTAAATTATATTAGCAACTTAAGTTCATGATAGCATAAAAAGAAACAGGATCATGGAGAGAAAATTTTTTAGTTAATGTTCAATATTGTTCATTATTAAAGCATGTTTTTTAAATACATTTATTGAATAAATGACTCTGAATGATGATATATTATAATAATAGGAAATCCAATCATCTTGTCCAGTACGACAACCTATTATAGAAAATCAAAATTCATCTACCATTGACTTCACATATATCATAAAACTCTCCCATTCATCCCTTAAATTCTCCATATAAAGTATTTTACAAAGCAAAAGCCCGTGATAAACTGCAAATAAATAGAGGAAAATGAATTATGAAAAAGAAGAAAAAGCCAGGTGTTTACGTGTAGTCTTTCCGCTTCCTGTTTCTCCAACAATTATTATAGTATCATTCTTCCTTACTTCATCTACAAGTCTTCTCTCCACTGAAAACAAATGAGAATGAATGCTTAAAACATAAAATAAGAACATAAACACAGTCATCGCTGCTTTTTCCTATTAAAAACACACCTGATGCAATGGGAAGAGATCTCCTTTGCTGAAGAATCCAGTGCTTCCTAAAATCAAAATCCGATTAGATGCAACAAATCTTTGAATTGCTTAAAATTAATGAGGAATACACCACATCAAAGAAGTCTGAGAATTTTATTACCTATCCAAAGACTTGTTTGATGCCTTACTTCCCTCGTTCAAGTTAACCAATTTTTTCTCTTTTAGAGGACTTCTGGAAATAGAAGGGAAGCACCTCCGCTCACAAGCACCTCCGCTCATAATGCAGGATTTAGGGGCAGTTTGGTGTCGGATTTACAGCGGGATTTAAGTCGAATTTACGCTAAATCCAACTAAACGGTTTTTGTGCGCGGGTTAAATCCCGGCGATGGGTAAATCCCGGATTTAAGGATTTAGGGATTAAGTCCCGAATTTACTAAATCCCTCGGTTCGGCGGATTTATG
Source organism: Dendrobium officinale (assembly GCA_019514585.1). NCBI lineage: Eukaryota > Viridiplantae > Streptophyta > Magnoliopsida > Asparagales > Orchidaceae > Dendrobium > Dendrobium officinale. The sequence goes on along the minus strand of CM033692.1, from coordinate 7,257,446 downwards.
GGATTTGGCCGAAAAAGCGCGCGAAAGGTAGAAAGTTACCTTCACAGCCAGCGAGCTCCCGTTGTTGCTTCCGACCAAAATGTCGTAACTTCCAATCCGACAGGAAGGGAAAGTCGTCGAAGGAGCGAAGTCGAACAGCCACGAAGGAGCCGAAGAAGCGACGCGTGCAATCTCTACACCTGCGAAGCAACGAAGCCGAACAGCAACGACCACGAAAAGAGAAGATTAAAGGCAAACCTAAGTTATTATTGATTAACTTAATTAATATAATTTAAAATATTAATAATTAAGTAAATTAATTAAATAATTTATAATATAATTAGTGCATAAAGTAATTATCTAATTTAACTTAAATAATTCGTAATATAATTAGTTATGAAATATTAATATAATTAGTTAAATTAATAAAACTTAAAATATATACTTAAATTAACATATTAATTTCTTTTATTTATATTTATCTTATTCACATATAAATTTATAACTACATAAAGCCTAAAATATGCTATCAAATAATTCTTCATGATCTAATATTTGTCATAAAAAATCGTTTTCAGGATTTAACACCCTCCGGGGTTGTTTGGTATCGGATTTACAACGGGATTTAAGTGGGATTTACACTAAATCCAGCCAAAATGGTATTTTGAGCGACCGTAAATCCGGCGATGATGTAAATCCTGGATTTACGTCGCAAATCCGCGTAAACCCTAATCTGATTCCTCCGCGGATTTAACGGAATTTACAGTTGAGCGGCATATCCAACTATTTTAAATCTCTAACTGTTTTAAATCCTACAATGTGTTGTCAAATAGTTTCTCATGATTTAACATGATTTAACATTTATCATACCAAAAAATTTTCAGGATTTAACATCCTTATGATTTACTAAATCCGGATTTACAAGATTTACTAAATCCTCCTAAAGTTAAATCTCAGCCCCATAGTCCGGATTTACATGAGATTTTAGTTAAATCCTTCCAACAGCGAAAAAAACGCAAAATTTAAATCTCACAGGAAGATTCACTTCGCAACAATTTCCAATTTTACCTTAATTCCCGGATTTGCTAAATTCGGTTGTTCGGCTGATTTACGGCATTTGGCCGAAGAAGTGCTTGAAAGTGGAGAAAGATCCTTTACCTCCGTCGTGACTTCCAATCTGACAAGAACAACGTCGCCGTCGAAGGAGATGAAGAAAGTAGAAGCAGCAGCGAACGACAAGGTAACCATCCAAACTCTAATTCACATGAAACAAGCAGCAACGACGAGGAAAAAAAAAAACCTAACGGAATAGAGGTTAATTTTTTTTAATATTATTTGTATTTAATATTTAATTACTAAATAATTAAATTACTATATTAAATTTTAAAAATATAATTTAATTAAACTAATTATAATTGATAAAAGATTTTAAATTACAAGTAATTACATTTAATCATGTCAATTAAATATAAATAATTTTTAATCTATATTATGCTAAATATTTTTAAAATTTTAACTGCCACATAATTTAAAAAATTCATTTTAACAAATATGATCTAATTAATCTAATTAGAAATATAATATAATTATTATAATAAGTATAATTTAATTGATCTAATTAAGAATGTACTATATTGAATAATTATTTTATTAATTATATTAATTGCTGATTAAACTATATTCTATTTATATTATTTATAATTATTAGTTATTCATGGTAATTAGTATTAAATTAATGATTAACTCATAAATAACTAAAATTATAATCAACGCTATTAAAATTACATTTGCCATTGTAGTGAATTTATTCTAGGGCATTACATGTTGTAACTTTGGATCCACCAGGGACATAAAAAGAGAACGCCGTCAAAGGAGGCAAAGAAGTTTTTAGCTACTTGTTTAAAACTCTGCCTCATGTAACTTGGTGGCAAAATAAAAACAAAGATATGGAGAAGAAGATAAACAAACCCTAGAAAGGCCTAACAAGTAAAATAATGGACAAATATTATAAATAAATATCATAAATTCATAATAAATTATATTATTGAAATGAAAATAAATAAAAGAAAAATTAAAAAGTGGTGGTCGCTAGTGATTCTAGTGTCTAGCAGACACGTGGGAAGGAAGTTGGCTAGCGCGAAAAAAATTTAGAAAAGTGTAAAGTTTTTTTAATTATTTTTAACCACTCGCTAATAACGATCATCAACTGACAATTTTTCTAAAATAAAAAATACCAAGGGGAGAGGCTCGATGAGGCGAATCCAACGAGCCCAACATCACTTTGTTTGTATATCATTAAGGCAATTGTCGACCTCCGAAAGAACACCACTCGTGGGGTACGAACGTAGAGGGTACGGCCGCATTATCCCGTAGGAAAAAATGATTGTAGGCCTCTACACTCGACACGAACAGGTCGATGGAAGGGCAGATTGGATCGTGCATACGACTAACTATTGAGGATAGAGGCTGTAGCCAACGCACCCCGATGGGTAGTAATATACACGACCTAGTCACGGGTTTCCCCCATCCGATACAACAGTTCGAATGAGGTTTAGTTGATGTGGGACCAAGTTTTCCACTGGCGCAAGCCCCTGTGGTTAATTACATCCCAGGCCGGAGCCCGAGAAAACTCTCGATTAAGGATCATACATTATCCCCTCCTAAAGTGGGATTGACACAGGGGTGAAGACTATGAAATCCTACTCAAAAGGAAGAAAATGTCTCAAAGAGGCTCAATCAACATGCGTGGCTCATACCAGCATTCGGAGGCTCTAGGGTACTAGAGAGAAACTGGAAAAAGAAAATCAAGCACTCAATCACATGCGTGAGAGAAGAGATGGAGGTGGCGTCATCCTATGACGTGGATAAGTAGGATTTATAGTCCCTAAAAGGAAGGGACCTACCTATTATTTAAGGCATACTACGAGACCGAGTGTAGTAAACTCGAATCCTAAATCTAGGTTGGGCTTAGTGTTCTACGAAATACTAAGATCAGTGTCCTAGCTAATGCAATGCAAAACCTGGACTTATCCCGGCCTAGATTGGGGGAGCCAGCTAACCACCTAATCGCTTCAAAGTCATGCTATCAAGTCAATTATGAAAGATGGGTGGGAAGTACAGTTATTTGGAAATAAGACCGACATCTAGAGGATTTTCTAAGTGGTCCTGGACTTATGTGGGTCAGATGCTCCTAGCTAATGCAATTAAATTTTATTTAGTTGGTTACTAATGTAATGCATGCTAGTTGAAATGTCAGCTCATTAATGCTATAGAATTTTAAAAACAGGCTTATAAAAAATAATTTTTTGAAAAGACTGGGTCTCCCTAGGTCCGGCACTTCATCCTCATAGGCCAGATTATCAGAATTCTACCCGCAGGCAGGGAGATGTCTTATAGCAAGGAAAGAAGAATGCAGTAATATGCATGCGACCCTGGACGATTCCGGCAGTTTCCTAGGTTCGTTAGATTTCTATGTTATTTAAATCTTAAAATTTTATAAGATTAGTTATGAGTAGAAAAATTTTGTAATCCTTAAAAGAGCCTAACGAAAATCCAGGCGAAAGCAAAAACGGCATGCAAGAAAGAAACCTATAAAAAGCAGGTAATTCTACTGCGCAATCAGGTAAACACATCAATATAAATCCAGAATAATCAACTAAATGGTCATAGGCAAACTGTCCTTATTACAACCCATATATACATAAAGTAAAGTGGCCGGGCACCACTGTCAACAACCCGAATTTCTAGCCTATGACAGATGCAAATGACTTTGAGTGGGATATTGGTCTTCAGGTCTTCAGTCTTCTTTGGATCACACTTCCTTGGACTCCTTGGATCTCCCTCCTTGGACTCCTTGGATCCGTCGTGGCTTGAATATCCAAACGAAGGGATAATTCCCCCTTGGTAGGGGGCATTGCCTTTTCTCTTTGGATATCTAAAGCTATCCCACTCGATCTCCCAAATGAAAGAAGACTCTCCCCTATGAGGGTGTCTTCTTCTTTTGGGATTCAAGTGGGATAAGAATATCCACACTCAAAGTTGCATTTTCACAACTCTTAAAAATTTTTTTACAAATATTACATTCATTTAAAAAAAATTCTAGACTCCTTGTGTAACGCCCCATGATCTAACTTGGAAAAAATTTTGATCAATCATTAAAACCATCAATCATTTATCAAAGCTATCTATAGTCTTCAATCAATAACAAACAGTCTAACAAAATTAATAAGTTAAAACATCAATGTACAATTCTATTCATATCCCAAAAGTTCATATACAATACTCAGGATCTACACATTAATCACATATAATCTAACATGTTCTGAGTACAAAAGAATCACTATAATCAAAAGAACAAAAACCGGAGGATTCCTGATCAACCTCAATCTTCTGCTCCCTTACCCTGACCTGAAAATATTAACCACATATAATAAGCTCAAAAAGCCCAGCAGGTCACCTAATACCTACCACTGAAATCAAAGCACGGTACTGAAACAATATGCATGTCAATCAGTCAAATCATAGCAGTCAGTTACACATGATCATTGAATCAATGCAGATAAGGAAATCAATACAGTAACGATAGTCAGTGCGTAAACAGTATCAATAAGAAATAGTAAACTCCTCAATCCACATTCACAGAAGAATCAATAAATAGTTTAAAGGTCCGTAAAGCTCAATAAATCAGTGCTTGCGTCAAATCTCTATAGAAATCATTGAATCTATATCATTAAAGAAATCCTCATATCATTAATATCGATTAAATAAGTCAAATCAGTCAATAAATCATAATAACATTTAAAACAGTTGGAATCAATCAATAGAATCAATCAATACCATAAAAATTGTCATTTACAGTCAATATCACGTATGCAGTGAATCACATGTCACTATTCAGTATATCACGTGCATAATGTCCGTACAGTGAATCAGTAGTATCAATATCATTATCAGTAACAATCCAGTGACATGAACAGTATGCTATAACAGTGAAATCATGCATTAACAGTAAATACGTACAGTGACGATAAATTCATACAATAACAATAAATCTGTCACTATCAATAAATCTGTCAATAGCAGTAACAATACTGCTAAACATACAATTCAGTACAATAATCATATATAGCAAGTAGAAGTATTGGCTATTAAGGTGTTTTTCAGTCTTGTATCAGTATCAGTATCTTGAATCTTGTATCTGTTAGCTCAATAAAAAGAGTCGTCACTCTTTGCCCGTCGGCACAGTATTCGTCTCCTTATGACTCCCTTCAGTAATCATGTGATCAGTAAAGGATAACACCAAACCATTATTTAAAGAAAAGCCCGTCGGCCCACCATCATGTACAGGTATCATGTCTCCAACCAACGGTTCAACCAGTCTTTACTTGTCTTTCATACACACAGTAATATCACAGTAATATAACAGTGCTTTCAATCATATAACAACATTCATCATTATCTTATCAATGCATGGCAACCAATAAGCATAATTTAGCTCAATCTAGAAAATCCCTTAAAATATCGTATAGTACACAGAAGACGTAAAATGCACAGTTCCAGAAAATTACCAAATTACTAGAAATCATGTAAAACAATATTTCAAAACTTTATTCGTACTGAAGTAGTAATTTTCAACAGCCAAATTATTTTCTATTCGATTCAAACCACACAGAACTCAAAATATCGAGCGAAAACTTTTCAGAAAATACTCAAATAGTGTAAAAATATCATATCAGAAACATATCAAAAGCTGTGCGGTAAAACTTTCGTCAATGCAATATCTTCATACGCGTTTTTCGATAATGAAAATACAAATCTGAGCACAGAAATATCAAAAACTCGAAATCTTTAAAATCAAAAATAGGATTCGGATTCCTTACTGCGAGATAGACAAATCTTCCAACTACATCGTCGGACGAAAAGCGCTCCGCGGGCTCCAAAACCAAGCTTTCCCTTTCTTTCCTTCTCTTTCTCTCTCCTTCCTTCACTTTCTCTCTCTTCAAAATATTTCCAAAATATCTCAAATCCGATACTTATCAAGCAGGATTAGGGGTATAAGTGAGCCGAGCCGGCTCGCGAGCTGGCTCGTTCTCGACTCGTTTATGAGCTCGCGAGCCGAGCTTATCGAGCTCACGAGTCGAGCTCGAGCTCGAGTTCGAGCTCGTTTAGTAAACGAGCTCGAGCTCGAGCCGGCTTGGCTCGTGAGCTCGCGAGCCGGCTCGATTAAATATTAATATTTTTTTAAAAAAAATTATTTTATTTATTAAATTTAAATATTAAAAAATTATAATAATAATCACCTAAATTTTATTTAAAAGTGAAATATTTCATATTTTTATAAAAATTTTGTTTAAGTTTTAAAAATCCCACTTAAAGTTCAAAAATCCCGCCTAATTTTAAAATTTTTGAAAAATCCCGCCTAAATTTAAAAATTCCCGCCCATGGCTGGCGAGCCGGCTCGCGAGCCGGCTCGAGCTCGTTAACAGTGACACGAGCTCGAGTTTGAGCTCAACTGTCGAGCTCGACTCGAGCTCGAGCTCGCTATCTATCTAAAGAGCCGAGCTCGATAAGGGTCAAAACTCGACTCGACTCGACTCGTTTACACCCCTAAGCAGGATCGTCCAGGACGATGCCCAGGACGAACTCCTTTGGACACGGATCATACAGACGAAATTAATTCCAATTTGTTTCGTCCCTAGACGATGCTCTCGGGTTAAGTTCGTCTCGACTGTTCTAGGTTCGTACAGACGAAATTGGCAGATTTCTTCACAATTTTTTTCAGTTCGTCCGGGACTAAGGCCAGTTCGTCCGGGACTAACAACACTAAAAAAAATCAATTTTTAAGGGTTTTACAATCTACCCACCTTAAGAAAAATGTCGTCCCCGACATTTCCCTTAAGGGTTCAAATGCAAAATCGATATAAAATAAATCCATCCAAACAAAACTCAAATCAAATCGAATCAGAATCAAAACTCGTCAAAAACCATACAATCATCCAGTTCAGTCAATCACATGTCATTCAATATACATAATCTATGTCAATCAATCAATTAATCAAATCATCTTACCAATATAACTTTCAGGTCATTGTTGATCTTCATAATGCTGTAAACTGTAGACACGTGACAATACTGGAGTAGGTACAGTATGTCGTGGAGCAACAGTCTCCCTCTGATTATCACTGACAACTCTATCATTCATCCTGTTCATTGATCTTTCACTATATGCTCTTGAACCAACAGCCCTCTGTCCTACAGTATGTCCAGACTGTCCTGTACCAGAATAAGTTCTTCCTCCAAATCCTTTCTGAGGACAATCTGCTACTCTGTGTCCTTGTTGTCCACAACGAAAACGTTGTCCCGTCAACAAATAACACTCACCTGCATGTCGTCGACCACAGTGAATGCACTCGTTGTAGCTGCCAGAAGATGCTACCGATGCAGATCCCCTTGACTCACTATACTTGCTTTTCTTGTCTCTATCTCTTTCTCTACTCGGTTCATCTCTACTCCTCTTGGTAACTTCATATCTTGATGCTGGTGCTGCCAAATCAATCTCTATCAATCTAGCCCGTTCCACCAACTCAGAAAACTCATGAATCTGTAATGGTACTAGCTGATGTCTCAACTCTCTATTCAATTCTTGTAGAAATCTATAGCATTTTTCTTCAGCAGTAGGGATCAAATGAGAAGCGTACCTAGCAAGTGCAATAAACTCAGCCTCGTACTGTATCACAGTCTTGCATCCTTGCTCAAATTTGATAAAAGCTTCTTGCATTTATCGTCGAGCTGACGGAGGTACAAACCACATCCGGAACACTGTAGTGAACTCATCCCAGGTGATCTCAGCATTTGTCTTCCCCTGAAATTTCTCTCTCTGCTGTCCAATCCACCATATCTCTGCTTCTCCTTCAAATAGAAACAAAGCCAAAGGCACCTTTCGATTTTCTGGACACTGCATGCTGTCAAAGATCTTTTCTATCCTCATTATCCAATCTTCAGCAGCCTGAGGTCCCACAACTCCTTTGAACAACGGAGGCTTCAACTTATGAAATGTTTGTAAATGCTTATCTACTTATTCTTCTTTACTTCCAACCAACTTACTCTGTGCATCTCCCATTATCTGCGCTATAGTAGTAGCCAACTGCATCATACTTTTTGAAGATAATGGAGCTGCACTGTGTTGCTCATTTGGTGCACTTGACTCTGGATTATTCATTTACCTTTTCACCTACACAGTTCAGTATAAACGGAATGATACACACATGCAACTATGTATGCAAAATGATGCACTTGAAATACCCATTCTACCCAACTCTCAATCAAATCCTATAACTCTGGTAATAATCAATTCTTCCAATAACACTGCTCTGATACCAAAAATTTGTAACGCCCCAAGATCTAACTTGGAAAGAATTTCGATCAATCATTAAAACCATCAATCATTTGCCAGAGCTATCTATAGTTTTCAATCAATAACAAACAGTCTAACAAAATCAATAGGTTAAAACATCAATGTACAATTCTATTAATATCCCAAAAGTTCATATACAATACTAAGGATCTACACATTAATCACATATAATCTATCATGTCCTGAGTATAAAAGAATCACTATAACCAAAAGAATAAAAACCGGAAGATTCCTGATCAACCTCAATCTTCTGATCCATTGCCCTGACCTGAAAATATTAACCACATATAATGAGCTTCAAAAAGCCCAGCATATCACCTAATACCTACCACTGAAATCAAAGCACGGTACTGAAACAATATGCATGTCAATCAGTCAAATCATAGCAGTCAGTTACACATGATCATTGAATCAATGCAGATACGGAAATCAGTATAGTAACGATGGACAGTGCGTAAACAGTATCAATAAGAAACACTAAACTCCTCAATACACATTCACAGAAGAATCAGTAAACAATTTAAAGGTTCGTAAAGCTCAATAAATCAGTGCTTGCGTCAAATCTCTATAGAAATCATTAAATCTATATCATTAAAGAATTCCTCATATCATTAATATCGATTAAATCAGTCAATAAATCATAATAACATTTAAAACAGTTGGAATCAATCAATATAATCAATCAATACCATAAAAATTGTCATTTACAGTCAATATCACGTGTGCAGTGAATCACATGGCACTATTCAGTATATCACGTGCATAATGTCCGTACAATTAATCAGTAGTATCAATATTAGTATCAGTAACAGTCCAGTGACATGAACAGTATGCTATAACAGTGAAATCATGCATTAATAGTAGATCCGTACAGTGACGATAAATCCGTACAATAATAATAAATCCGTCAGTATCAATAAATCCGTCAATAGCAGTAACAATATTGTTAAACATACAATTCAGTATAATAATCGTATAGAGCAAGTAGAAGTACTGGATATTAAGGTGTTTTTCAGTCTTGTATCAGTATCAGTATCTTGAATCTTGTATCCGTTGGCTCAGTAAAAAGAGTCGTCACTCTTTGCCCGTTGGCACAGTATTCTTCTCCTTATGACTCCCTTCAGTAATCACGTGATCAGTAGAGGATAACACCAAACCATTATTTAAAGGAAAGCACGTCGGCCCACCATCCTGTACAGGTATCATGTCTCCAACTAACGGTTCAACCAGTCTTTACTTGTCTTTCATACACACAGTAATATCACAGTAATATAACAGTGCTTTCAATCATATAACAACATTCATCATTATCTTATCAATGCATGGCAACCAATAAGCATAATTTAGCTCAATCTAGAAAATCCCATAAAATATCGTATAGTACACAGAAGTCGTAAAATGCACAGTTCCAGAAAATTACCAAATTACTAGAAATCATGTAAAACAATATTTCAAAACTTTATTCGTACTGAAGTAGTAATTTTCAACAGCCAGATTATTTTCTATTCGATTCAAACCACACAGAACTCAAAATATCCAGCGAAAACTTTTCAGAAAATACTCAAATCGTGAAAAAATATGATATCAGAAACATATCAAAAGTTGTGCGGTAAAATTTTCGTCAATGCAAAATTATACGAGTTTTTCGGTAACGGAAACACAAATCTAAGCACAGAAATATCAAAAACTCGAAATCTTCAAAATCAGAAATAGGATTCGGATTCCTTAGTGCGAGACAGACAAATCTTCCAACTGCATCGTCGGATGAAAAGCATTTCGCGGGCTCCAAAACCAAGCTTTCCCTTTCTTTCCTTCTCTTTCTCTCTCTTGCCTTCACTTTATCTCTCTTCAAAATATTTCCAAAATATCTCAAATCTGATACTTAACAAGCAGGATCATCCCGGGATGAACTCCTTTGGACACGGATCGTACAGACGAAATTAATTCCAATTTGTTTCGTCCCTGGACGATGCTCTCGGGTTCAGTTCGTCCCGACTGTTCCAGGTCTGGGACTAAGGCCAGTTCGTCCGGGACTAACAGCACTCAAAAAAATTAGCTTTTTAAGGGTTTTACATCTTGCATGGTTATCCTAATAAAAATCACAAGTAGTTTATATATGAAAACAAAACACATCCCATTGAACCTGTGCCAAGCCATGCTCTTAATTATGAGGGCTAAGCATTTCTGTAGTACCTGTAGCAGTTATAATTATTTTAGCCCTCATTTATTTAGGGGGGTTGAGCAAGCACCTACATAAGACAATATTAAAAATCATGACAGTGTTCCCCTTTTTATTAGCTTGAGCATGTTCACCTGCACGGAAGAACAATATATATATATATATGACGCTCCTAACCTAGGGGTAGATCTAGCGCTCATCACATCATCCATAGGGTGCAGTAAAAGTAAACAAACACACCAATCATTTTCAAACAGCATGCAATGAAAATCACAGAAAGCTCCGACACACAACTGAAAAAATAAAACCCAGCAGCCTAGCTTAGATCTAGAAGTGGTGCCTTAGCAAACAATTTTATGCGTGTGTAAAGCTGGTGTGGCTGAGATAGGTCATAATTTGGGTAGTTAATTAGAATTGTCTAAAGTTGTAGTTTGTGGAAGGTTATGAAAGGAAATTTTACTTGAAATTCAAATATTAATGGATTAGTGTCCATTTTAGTTAATTTAGTTTGTTGATCAATTTTAAAAGCTTAGGGTAATGATATTTAAAGTTAAAGTGGTATTAGTCAATTTTGAAAAGTTCCGGGTCCTCCTAGGAACTAAGCTAAGGGTCCAAAAAGTCACTATAGGAAATAAGCCAGGTTTGGGATTCCTAACATCTTAGAAAAATACAAGACCTTAAGAGAAGTAATTAGCCAGGTAGTACACTGGAATTGGATTTTTATAGACAAAGTTATGAATTTTCTAAGTTTTGGGCCCTAAATGGACTACGGTTGACCAAAAAGTTGACTTTCTAATCTAGGCCAATTTCTATAAACCTAAGATTTTTAATAAATACTAGACTCTAATAGGAGTCTAATGAAAGTGAGTTTGACTAATTTGGAATTTTCTACAATTAGTAATAAATTTTCTAAATCCATGACATTTATGGAATTTTCTAAATTATCTATTAAAGGGCTGATTTTGAGGTTTTGATCCAAATCAGCTCCAAACAGATTGGAATCACTCCCAAATGTTAGATATGATTTGAAAAAGTGATCCTAAGTATTTGGAGAAAATTTGGGATTTTTAATAATTTTTAATAATTTATTAGGGGCAAAAAGGTAATTTCCACCTAAGGTCAAATTAGTAGTCAACTTGATGTCAAACTAGGGAGCCCTATTTATTTACGGTCAGGTATCAGATTCTGGTCAGTTTAAACTATTATGGGTAATTTTTTGACCTAAAATGTATTTATTGTAATTTTTAGAAGGTCTCGGGGCCCAATTTAGCACGTTAATTAGGGTTGGTTCGTTAAGGGGTCTAACAAGCCCTAAAAATTCATAGAAATTTTTGGAAGGTTTATGATGTCCCTAAGTTTAAGTGTTGATGTTTTCATGTCAATCAATGATCTACCCTAGCTCTTAGAAATTTCTAAGTTCACTAGACGGGTCCTTAATTTTTGTCCTTAGGGTGTCACTACGTTATAAAGGTTTAAATTGAAGTTCTCACTAACCCTCAAGGTAATAATGCATAGAAAACTTATAAAAGCAGTAAACACACCATGTCCTTAGATCTAGGAGAGCCTAAACTAAGTGCTCATGGTGCGACCTACACATGCGATATACCATAAACAAAAAAGTAAAGAAGACTAATGAAGGGATTAGTGAATGATTGGAACTCAATCATCCACTAATCCACTCCCCCATAATTGCTCTTCATATTTAGAATCCATGTCTAAAACTTCATGTAGTGAGCCTCCCAAAATTAAGGGATTTACTAATATAGATAATTTCAAAATAATCAAAATACCTACATATATACAATTTTTTGGAAAGTAGCATAATTAAAAATAGGTTAATTTACAATACATAAGTATAGAGGAGACCCACTGGTCACTCAAGCAAGGTTTCAAAAATAAGTTGAAAATATTTTTTTTTTAGTTTAAAATAATTATTATAATAAGTATTAAAATAATACTAAAAATACTCAAATAATGACATGAAACAGAAATCTATCCAAAAAGTTAGAATCAGTTCATGAATATATTTTAAATTAAAATTCATAATTTTCTGAAGAGAATGAGGTATGGAACGCCGAAATCCGATTTAAAATGGAAAAGATATGATTTTTTGAAGTTTAAAACTATTAAAAAGTAATTTTTAAATAACAATTATAATAATCGTGAAAATAATTTTAAAATAATACTAATAAGGGTGATAATAATGATAGCAAATTTAAAAGAAGATATTAATGATAAAGATAATACTAATAATAATGGTAATAATAATAATAAACTAATTTAAAATAATAATAACATCAACACTAAACTAATTTAAAATAATGACAAATTAGCGATATTATAATAATAATGATAATGATAATAATAATAATAATAACAATAACAAAAAAATTATTAAAATAGTGACAAAAAGGGTTTAAAATAATTATTACATAAATAATTTTTATTTAAAATAATATTAATTATTATCTAATGACAAACATAATAAAATAACAATATCCTTAAAATAGCCATTTTTTACTTTTTTCAAAATAATTACATATATACCAAATATTTTTGGGTCAAAATAATTTTAAACTATGCAGAATTCAAATATGAACAAAACACGGTATTATGCGTTGAAAACGGAGCTAAAACAAAAAAGTTATGAATTTTTAAAGTTTAAATACAATAAAAGGATTTTAAAAATAATTTAAGATAACTAATATGTAAAAATAATTATAAAAAAAAGAAAAAAGAATAAAGTAATATTTTCATATTTATGAAATTTAAAGTAATAAAATATAGTGATAAAATATTTTAATTATTAATAAAATTTTAAGTAATTTGAATAATCGAAATAATTACAATAGTATTTAATTATTAAAAATACCTTTTATATTTAAATAAATATAATAATAATAATAATAATAATAAATCATAAAATAATAATAAAAATGAGTTAAAATAATGTAATTATTAATATTATAATTAAAATAATAGTATTATAATATAATAGTAATTATAAAATAATATAAAAAAAACATTTTCTTACAGTTTTTAAAATAACATAAAATATAAGTAAAATTTTTATCTGAAAATAATTTTATATTAAAGATAACAAAAAAACAAACAAAACGAGGTATTATACGCGAAAAACGGATCAAAAATGAATTTTTGGTGAATTAATGATTGTCGTCGTACCGGGCCACTTAGCCACGTAGGTGGAGTTTGAGATCCGCTGTTTGGCCCAAACACAGTGTAATATCAAAAATCTGCTCCAGGATCGTCCAGGACGATCTGGATCGTCCTGGGACGATCAGTGGAAAGTTTGCTCCAGATTTTGCCCAGTTTTGCTCCAGGTGATTTTTTGTACATATCGTCCAGGCCGATTTGGACATCGTCCGACGATCGAATTTTGGTCTGATCGTCCCGGGACGATCTGGCGATCGACCGGGCCGATCTGAAGATTATAAAGCTGAAATCAGTCGTGTTGAAGAGAGAGAAAATCAGAAATTAAAAATAAAAATATCTGAGGAGAGAGAAACTCGAGGATTTTTGGAGAAAAGTTGATTTTCGGACGACGCGGAGCCGTTTTCGTCCGAAGTGACTGTTCAGAATATTGTTGTACGCAAGGTAAGGCACATTCCGCCTTTCTCAATTTTCAGAACCGTCGAGTTTGGCGGTATATTCTGTCCGGATTTTGTTTCCGTTACGGTTTTTCGTCCGTATCTTTTGATTGGTTCAGTTTTTACCGCGTAACTTTCCGTATATTGTTGACGTGCCGAGTGTGCACATTTTGGTTATTTTCCGAAGATTTTTGTTCGGGTATTTTTGATTCGGCGGAGTTTTTCGTAGACTACAATTTTCTGTGAAATGGTAAATTCTCTGTGCAGTAGAATAAGTGTTCTGGAATGTGATTATCTATATTCTGTGCGAATTTGGTAAATTTTCTTTGCAGGAAATTTTGTGTAAATTCTGTCTACTGCCGTTGTGCTGCCCGATTTTTATCTGATTTTTGATTTGCCCGGATTTCTTCTGAATTGAAATGCTCTGTGTATAAGCTATAAAAGGGAGCTATAAGGGGCCTGAATCCTATGAGATTCAGTTAGTGTCTGGGAAAATTTTAGTTGAGCTCAAATTGGAGAAATTTTTGTTCTGTCCCGGATCCGAGGATTATTCTGGTGCCGTGAGCACATTTAGCTTAGCTATTAATTATTCAGCGAATTTTTGGTGCCGTGAGCATATGGGAGACATAAGGGTCAGAATCCGTAGTGATTCTGTTTAGTTTAGTTTAGCTATTAAATATATATCTGATATCTGATTTCTGAAGCTGTTCTGTTGATATCTGAGTTCCGTATCTGTTCTGTTGATATGTTCTGTTGATATCTGATTTCCGTATCCGTTCTGTTGATATCTGCTTTCCGTATCTGTTCTGTAAGTAAATTAAATTCTGATACGATATGATCTGAAATTCTGATTTCTGTTTCTGTTGATGTGATATGTCTGATTCTATTCAGTATTACGACTTTTCGTACAGTTCTGTTCTGTTCTGATATTATCTGAATTTCTGATTTCTGTACGATTCTGACTCTGTTGATTTAATCCGTTCTGATTCTGATGTGTACAATTTCTGATTCTGATATGATCTGTCCGTATCTGTTCTGATTTGTTCTATTTCGTTCTGATATGTCTGATTTGATATCTGTACGATTTCGTTCCGATTTCTGATCTGATTTCTGTCTGATGAGTGTGGTTTTGGATTCTGAGAGTTTAGATTGGTGGTCTGTTGCTTTGCTGAGCTGTTGAGCTCACTCTTGTTTTCTGGTGGTTTTCAGGTTCTGGGAAAGGGGAAGGAAGTCCGGGACTAGAGTTCTGATTCTGATCAGTATAGGTATTGTTTTTACTTTTGATTTTTGTACGGTCATGGCTTTTCTTCTGTGTTTATTCTGCTAGCCATGTACCGTATTTGTAGATGATTGTTTTGAGGAAAAGAAATAAAATATAGATGTTTTGTTCCGCTGCATTTGGTGACTTATAGTAGCTCTGTTGTTCTGTGTTTGTGTGTCTGTTGAGTTAATTATTTTGGAAGATTCAGTTCATAACCAAATTCCAAAGCCAGATCCTGGATTAGAAGGTTCTGTCGCGATCCGGCTCGGGCGGGATCCGTTCCCGTCGGGTCGGGTCGTGACACACAGAACGACGAGATTCTAGCCGTTGATCTCTGCGATTTCATGTAGTTCAAAGAACGAACCGAAACCCTGGAATAGTACTTCACTTCGTTCTCCTAAAAGACTGAAATTTTCAATATAAGCTCTACACATGTGCATAAATCATGGGGAGGTGTTTGTTTGGCTTAAAAGCAGCTTTTTAAAAAGCTAATTTACCTTATCTGTTGTGACATATTCTAAAAGTTTTTGAGATATCTAACCGTTGTATTTTCTCTTTATTGGGCTCGTTGGACTCGTGGAAGCTGTAGAAATATTTCTTCTCTTGACCTCGAGCTCTGAATCTCCTTGGATCGAGCGGTAGGAGTCCCGAAAGCTTCTTGGCTTTGGTTTCACCAGAGTTCTCGCCGCCGGCGAGCCTAGGACGCCGGGATCTGGTCGGGGAAGATGTGGAAACTCTCCAGGGGTGTTCACACAAAATCTCAGAGGATTCTAAGGCTTGGAGAGGGAGCAAGATGGAAAAGATCCAAAAATATACTTGATTTTTAATATTTAAAGCCTCTAGACCTAAGATGAACGGCCAAGATCAAATCCTTGTTGAATTTGGAGGGAAATCTATCAGGTTTGGCCATGGTTTCAAACTTTGAAATGTTTTGGAGGCTTTTAATTGCATTAATGGGCCATTACTTTCACTTAAATAGGTGATTAAGACCTATTTAGAGCCATGGTTGACCAAGTCCATGTTTGACTTGGTCAAACCAGTCAAGGGGGGTCAACGGGATGAGGGATTAAGCCATGAAACCCATGAAATTAATTTAGAATTTATTTTAGGCTTAAAGGGTCCAAATTGGTCAAACTATGTTGACTCGGTCAGCTGGGTTGACCCAGGACCCGAGCCTAGGTCGAGTGGACTCAGTTCGATCCAAGATATTGATTGGTATAGGTCTTGAGTCTTGGCTTGGTCCAATTGACCAGTTCAAACTTCTTTGACCAAGGGTTTTGACAAAATCAAGGTCAACAGCAATTAAATTCTCAACGAATGCTCTATGATCAAGGGAACCATTATGGGTCGTCCGATGGAACACTCCGAATTTGTCTTTGATTTTCTTCATATTTACAAAGCGTGTCACTTACAAAAATCTATAAATAAACCCTCACTCTATACATGAAAGGGACATTTTGGCTGGAAATTTGTTAGAGCTCTAAGGTTTCGAGGATCTTGAACTCCACCCAAGCACATGCAACCGCAGGCTAACTTTTTGTCGACCAACCGAATCACCACCAAACCTTCGTAAAATCTCCATTGGACTTCCGCCGACCATTGCTGATCTCTGTTAGACTTCTCCTAGACCATTGTCGGTCCACGAATCGTCGTCGGACCACCGTCACTACCGTCTGGCCGTAGACCTCTGCTAAACTACCACCTGAACATCATTGGACCACCGACCAGTTTCCAACCTTTGTTGAACCACGAACTGGCTGTTGATCTCCATCGTATCATTGTTAGACCACCGCCAGGCTGCTGACCTCTACATGATGATCTCCCAACCGCAGCGTTAGATTACCGACCTCTATCATATGACCAAGGTCATTATAAACTCCCAAAACACCCATAATTGTAATTTAACAAACTCTAAGTCAAGAGGCAGGTCAACGCCCGTATAACTCATTCAAATATAGTGGAATATGTTTATATGAGCTAGTGAGGCTCCATGATTTTTCCCTTTTCGAGTTTTTCACATAAAAAAATTTTCTAGTGTTTTTTATGCGCTCTGTAAACTATCTATTTGGCAATATTCATGCAACGCTATGAAGAAAAATTCACTCTCTACCATTGCGAGTATACTAGCTCGCAATAATCAAATTTATAAAATTATTGTTATTTAAAAATTTTACTATTTTATATAATTATATACTTATAGTTTAATTTAATTAATCAAAATAATTTATATATATATTAGGCCTTGTTTAACTCAAAAAAAAAAAAAAGAGTGGTTTATACTATGTTTACTTTATTTTATTTTGTATTCCTTTTTCATCTAACAAAACATCACAAATTTCAAAACACCTGCATTGAAAATATTTTACACCCATTTGAACTTCAACCAAATAGCCCAAAACAATTTTTGATTTACCTTAGTGGTGGCTGATGAGTGGCATTAATTAGGGGTGTTAATATTTGACAAATCTTCAGCGGGAAATTGTGTAGCTACAACAACGACTAGCGCGATTTGAGCATGGTGAGGGTCGGGGGCAGCAAGTAGAAGAAGGTGAAGACATCAACTCATTCCATCAAGAAGTGTCGAGTGAGGAAGCATCAGATGATGGATGTCGTAGGAGGAGAAGACTGACATTGTCGTCGGATTGAGGTGTCAAGATCGAGTTGCCTGATTTTGAAGGTCGCATGGATCCGAACGAATTCATAAGCTGGTAGCATATTGTGGATAGAGTTCTTGAATTCAAAGAAGTTCCTGCAGGATGGATCGTCAAGCTTGTAGCTATCAAACTGAAGAAGAATGCGTCCCTTTGGTGGGAAAATTTAACAAGAACTCACAAAAGGGAAGGTAAGAGTAAGATCGTCACTTGGGAGAAAATGAGAAAAAAAATTGCAAGGAAAATACATACCTGATCAATACCGTCAAGATATGTTGTTGACATTTCTACAATTGCGGCAGTAGGCATCAACAGTGGAAGAGTACATTGCTGCGTTTGAACAGCTCTTGCTAAAATGTGATTTAATCGAGCCCGAAGAAAACTCAATTACTCGGTTTTTAGGGGGATTGCAACATGCTATCGCAAATGTCGTTCAATTACAACCATATTGGTCCCTTCAGGATGTCATCAACCTATCACCAATACTACTATACTAATGGATTCATTCATACTAGGTCATGCGCCCGTGATTTTTCCCTCTTTTGAGGGGTTTTCACGTAAAAATGATGGTGCTTCTTATGAATGTTACACCATTATCTTTCATCTATTTGTTTGATAGATCTTCGTACAAAGCAAGACGCTAGACTCATATCTCTCTATCATAACGAATTTTCCATTATGCAACAATTATAAAAATATTAAAAAAAAAAGAAAAAATAATTTTTAAAATATGATAAAATTAATTTTAGATTTATGTGTGATTATAAATTTGTATGAATTTTAAAATAGAATGACAAAAGTGCTACAAAAATCATAATCAACTTAGAATTTGCTTGAAATGGCTACAGCATTTCATGAAGTCATTTATAAAGTTGGTATGAAAAAAAAAAAAGCTTAGGCTTGATTTGTTTGCCCGTTCCCTGTGCTTTTTCCGTTTCAAAACGATAAATTTTTTTTTGTTGTTTGAATGTGCCGCACGCTTTTTGCAAAACTCCATTTTCTTACTGTTTCGAGAAGCGATATGGTTTAGCTTTTTCCGTTTAAAAACTCCATTTCCTCTAATGATGTTTTTGAAACAGAGAAGTTCAAAAAACCAGACGATGCCTTAGTTATTCTTATTATAAATTATAGCTTTCTATAGTAGAAATCCCTAAAAAGTAGCGCCAAAACAATTATAAATCAATGTTCAAATGAAATTGTAATTGTTGTCTAAAAAATAAAGTTGCGAAAAAATAATCACATATAGACCCTTAATCTAATCCAAATTATAATCATCTTAATTGAAAGATTAAGGCTTCATTTGTGATAGTTTTTTTTACTTTTTCTTAAAATGATTTTATAGTTAAAAATTAAAATTTTTACACTAGAAAGTTGTTTTTAAAAATAGTAAAAAATTTGTCCCAATCAAATCCTGAATTAAATAAGCAGCTATCTTTTAGGCTGCATCAAAATATTTATGCTCGAATTATGAGCAGAGCTTAAGAAATTTGTTGTAGGAGATCAACAGGTTTTAATTATGACTGAATTACACTGATAAAATTTTTTATCAGAATATACTCTACAAATCAAACATTTATATTAAAACAATAAAAATAAATTATTTATATATTTATTTTAAAATAAATTTAAATATTTTAAATTTATCATTATTATATTAAATTAAAATATATCATCATCCATGGACCCCAAACTACTAAAGATCAATTAAATTGGCCCAACCGCTCTCCTCATATTTATTTACAGCTGGTGTGGGCCCCATTCCAATTGGACCGTCGCGCCAAATGAAGTAGCAAATCGCAACAAACGATCGCTAGGTTCGTCCCGTCGCCGTCACTATCCCGTGGAACGAGGCGGTTCCGTACCGTTACCAACACCAGCTGAAGCGTAACTCACGCCTCCTTCAAAGAAAACTAAATACTCCATTGTCTATTGGTTGAGAACTTAGGCTTCAAACTAAAAGGTTTAAGATTCGAGTCTATGTATATGCGTTGTGTGTGTGAGTTTGCCTTAATTGATCTAGATGTCGAAAAAAAATAAATAAATAATATATACATATATATTAGAGATTAAAAGTTTTTTTGAAATATTGGAGCTATTAAAGTAAAATCACACGTATTATATAAATAAGCTTTATATTTAAAATATCTTAGTTAGTAATCAAAGTCATTATCAAAATGAGCTTTGTTAAGAGAATAACTTAAACATTGATTCTTAAAATAAAATTGAATTTATTTTACGATAACTATAATAATTGATAAATCACAAAAAATCATTCGGATTACACATGAATCTCAAAGCAAATTGATGACTTTCAATATTGAATTTGGGACCATCTAAACTCTAATTTTAGTAAACTTATAGTCAAATTGATTGTCTCAGTGAAGCAAACCTAATAACATCAAAATCGGTCCAATCCGAGCCCAAATGAGCTCAAATTAAGAGCTTAAAGAATTTTTAAAAGCTCTAAAGCATTAATTGGATGGCAAATTTATAACCCAATATGGCATTCTTGTAGTTGAATCAAACGGCTTTACGAGATGAATCTAATGAACTTAAGATAGTTTAATTCTAATGTCATTAAGATACTTAAATACTAAATAAATATTCCATGATCGTGGGAATTAATAAGGGTCATCTGATAGAGCACTACAAATTTGCTATCGATCTTCTCTATATTTGCGGATCATGCTACTCTCGAAATATATAAATAACATCATCTTCCCAAATGAAAGGGCTTGAAGCTTTAGAGGCTTAAATATTAGGCTAAAGACTCAAGAGAGCTTTAGGACTTGAAAAATCCTGGAGCCCCACCTTGACATCATTGTCGATGAACCCTGGCCTCCCGGCCACCACTACTGGACCTCTTCCCGACCATCGTCGTCCGACCAACATTTGATAGTCATCGTCGATGCTTCATCGGACCTCTCCATACTCGCCGACTAAGGTCCCTCAGACCACCGTCACACTATTACAATCCTTCGGACCTCCGTCCCTCTGACCACTGTCACCCAATAACAGTCATTACGACCACCATTGCTCGACTACGATCCCTTTGACCTTTGTCACTCGTTGACTGCGTTCCCTCTGACCACTATCACATGACACCAGTCCTTCCGACCACTGTCGCCCGACTACGATCCTTCCGACCTCTGTCATTTGACAATTATGGTCCCTTCGACCATCGTGGCCCGAATACACTCCTTCCAACCTTCGTTGTCTATCGACTATGGTCCCTCCAACCACCGTCACTCATCGACTACGATACCTCTAACCACTATCACCTGTCAACGATCCATCCGACCACCATCGTCCGACTACGATCCTTCTGATATTCGTCACTCGTCAAATACGATCACTCCGACCACCATCACCTGATAGCGGTCATTCCAACCACCGTCGTCCAACTATGATCCTTTCGCCCTCCGTCCCTCGTTGACTACAATCCCTCTGACCACCGTGGCTCAAATATGCTCCTTCCAACCTCTGTTATATGTCGATTATGATCCCTCTGACCACTATCACTATAATACGACCCCTCTATCTGTAGTTAAAACCTTTGTTGATTGACTATGGTCCCTCCAAACATAATAATCCATTGAGTACGGTCCCTTCGACTTCTGTCACCCGACTACTGTCTCACTAACAAAATGAATGTGTTAACATCCTCTTGAGAATAACTCTCATGTCAGTAGATTATTCAAACTTCAACTATGTAATGTGTTATATATGATGTGTATATGCTATATTGAGTCAATGTCTTCCCCAATGAATGACATCATTTGTAAACAACACCAAACACTAGTATATTCATTTCAATAAGGCAAGACCCCATGGTTTTTCCCTTTTCTAGGATTTTCCCCATAAAAATTTAGCTTCTCTTAAGATTACTGAACCACATATGTATGTGTGTAGGATCTTTGTAAAAAGCTAGGACAATAAACTCGCCATATCTTAATCGTTGTGAATTGTTCTAGCATGCAACAATATTATATATATATATAACACGCATCTCAACAATCAAACATTATTCTTTACCAAAAATTATTCATATTTAGTCTCTTTAAATTATCATATTTTTGCTTTGCTCTTTTGAAGTATAACATATTAATTGGCGGTGTTAAAAAATGAAGTTAGAATGGCTAGGAGTTTGATATTGATGAACTCTGGTCAACCAATAATGTTGGTTGAGAGTAGAAGTCAATTTATAGTTGTTGTGAAGAGTTGTTGCTCAATGCATGTTTAATGTTGCTGGTTAATGCGTGTTGTTCAAAGATGATAATGCGTGTTGGAAGATTAACATTGTCGGACATCATATTAATGGTGAACATATATTTATGATTTGGGGTAAACATGCATCAATGAATATTTTAGTAAAAAAATTGGTATCAATTGATTTGGGTAAAAGCTCTCAATGTTGGTATGAAAAAATTGGTATCAATTTATTTATCTTCCGAAGAGCAGTAGCAGCAATAACAACAACAACAACAACATCAAACATGTATGAAAGAAATTTAGTAAAAAAATAAAGATAAAACATCATCAATATATATTTTTGATGTCAACCAACCTATAACTATCAAATGCTCCAAACAAATCGCAAATTTGAGATCCATAAAAGTCAGCAAATGCTTTAAGAAGCTTACATCTTTAGATTTTGTTCAACAAAGTACTCTCAATCATCAAAACTTTTGTTGTGATCCATAAGCTCAATGAGTATTCTCATCGGAAGAGCTTTTCGAAGATGATCCCAACAAATCTAACGATCATAGACAAAGGTAGTCTCAAACACAAGTATAATGAAGGGATTGGAGTAATTTTATCAAATTTTGTCATGTTAGTCCCCCAATAGAGAATTTGATGCTGCTTTGAACATTTTGATTTTTTTTTTTGCTAAATCACTCATTTTGATTTTGATCATTGGAGCTTACACGGTGATTTTAATTATAAAAAAATGAAATTTAAGCTCATGTAAAATGAATTTTATTTATTTATTTTATATTTAGGTTAATTAAGTCAAATTTTTATATACATCATATCCGTAACATTTAAATCAAAGATCTTTTAATTGATAGTCAAAATTCTTAACAAACAAAGTTTAGAAAGTTATTATGTGAGGACACCGAACGACGTCCAGAAAACAATACAATTGCACCACATCACTTTTTTAATGTACCACAGCTTAATACTACTCGCTACTCGATACCGGCAACGACACTCAGTATCACAACATTCGGATGTAGAATTACGTCCAACCCCGCACAGAATAATTTCTATAAAGCTCATAAGCAATATGAGCTATGTTCATACAGAATGATTGTTTCTTGTATGATTTGCAGTAAGATTGTTTATAAATATGGATCGATGACAGCGTCGGCCCCACACAAGATCGAATGGAACATCGTACACCGAAGAAGGCAAAGAAGATCGTCGAGATGTCGTGACTTTTGAGACATGAAATGGAACATCGTACACCGAAGAATATGAAGAGAAATGCAACTTCCATCAGATGAATATATTAGAATTGACCACAGAAGCGCACGAAATGGGAGAAAGATGCTTATTGTCGCATCAGGCGAGCTCCCATGACCCGTCGCCGTCAAAGGAGGCAAAGTTCGTTCACAGCTTTAGTTTCAAGATAGCGGGTCATGTCGTGTTGGATCCAGTTGGTAAATGGTCGGATTTGAATCTGAGATTTTAACCCATTTAGATAAATGGGTCGAGTTTGTGTCAAACATATTAAGAGTGGGTAAATTTCATGTTGGACAAACTCGACCCAAAAACTTAATTTGACACCCATATCCTGCAATAACTCCAGTAATCCTATCATACACCCTTAGTCCTACTCCTACACAAACTCTCGACAAACTATCGAGTTCAAATAATTAAGATTCAAATAATAGTTCAATATGTGAATCATATTCGAATAATTTTAAATTAATTTAAATTAGAACATGTTTAAATTCAATTTCAAATTCTATAGAAGCCCAATGAAAATAGCTCAAAAATATAAGAAAATTTTAGATGTGTGTGTGTTTTTTTTTTTTAAATAAACAATGTGAATATTTAGATAGTTTGTATAATTAATAGTATAAACTATAAAAACAATTTTCCCTTCTAAAATGCTTTACTTCCTCCTCCCTCAGCTGGGAGATTGGTGTTTTATGGTTTAACGGGTCGGAAGCGATGAGTTCTGCTCGCTGCTCAATGTTTTCAACTGTCCTTCTCCTCCTCCTCCTGCTCCTCCTCTTCCACACTTACGTATCCCCGACTGCAGCGGATAGCGTTGCCGACGCTGCCGCCCTTATGGCGTTCCGCAACGCCGTCGGACGACTTGCTCTCCCCTGGAACACCTCTGTCTCGTTGTGCAAGTGGCCTGGCGTAATCTGCACCGGAGACCGCGTCACCTCCCTCCACCTCCCTGCCTCCGGTCTCATTGGCCAAATTCCCGCCGGAACGCTAGGTAACCTCTCAGACCTCCAAACCCTCTCCCTCCGCTTCAATGCTCTCTCCAGCCCCCTCCCATCCGACCTCTCCAGATGTACCCAGCTCCGGAATCTATACCTACATGGAAACCGCTTCTCTGGTGATATACCGGAGTTTCTCCCTTCTCTCACTGCCCTTGTACACCTCAACCTCGCCGACAACAGCTTCTCCGGTGAGATTCCGCTGGCGCTCAATAACCTAACGCGACTCGGAACGCTCTACCTTGAGAGAAACCAACTTATTGGTCAGATCCCGGAACTCGATCTTCCCAACCTCATACAGTTCAACGTATCCTTCAATCGGCTTAATGGATCCGTGCCTTCGAAGCTCCGTGGCATGCCGGCGGACGCTTTTTTGGATATGCCGCTCTGTGGTGAGCCGCTTAGCGTTTGTCCCGGCGGGGATTCAAGTGGTAGCAAGCTTTCCGGGGGCGCCATTGCAGGGATTGCTATCGGCTCACTTGCTGTGTTTCTTATCGTCTTCGGTGTTCTGTTTCTGCCTTGCCGGAGGAAAGGGAAGGCCAGCGATGCGAAGCCGTTTGAGGTGGAAGTTGCCCTTGGTGATAAGAAAATGAAGAATGGCAAGCCTGCTAAAGCTGCCGCCGCTGTTGCGCCTGCTGCTTTAGAGTCTCAGAAGCAGTTGGTATTTTTTGGTGATGGGCCTAGAGTTTTCGATCTAGGGGATTTGCTTAGGGCGTCTGCAGAGGTTTTAGGAAAGGGAACGTTTGGAACTGCATACAAGGTGGTGTTGGAGATGGGATTAGCGGTTGCTGTGAAGCGACTCAAGGATGTCAATATGTCGCCGGAGGAATTCAGTAAGAAGATTGAGGCCATCGGCGCAATGGACCACCCCAACCTTGTTCCTCTCCTTGCTTATTACTTCAGCAGGAATGAGAAGCTTTTGGTGTATGCTTACATGCCAATGGGAAGCCTTTCTTCCATCCTCCATGGTAAGCTCCTCTTCTTCTTCTTGGTTTCTTAAGCTGAATTTACTGTTTTACTTTAATTCTGCGTATCTGATATGTTCATTGGTTACGAATTGCTTGTGTGTGGATCAAAATATATTGTTTTTCTTTTTATATTGGCTAAACTGATGTAGTGGATCGACGGAAGACTCGACCTGCAAGAAGGATTTCGATTTCCCAATCCAGGGAAGAAGAAAGGCAAGCTCAAAGGCTTCAAGAGTGTAATATCATTCAATACCTTGCCTATTACAAACCCTCCTATTTATAAAGCAAAAGAGCATTCTAGAAGCTCATTCCTAACAAATTAGATAAGGTGTCCTAAGGAACCAACTTAGCTTAAGATGCACCGCATCATTCTCCCCTAGCGTAAAAAAGGCTCGACTCCGTCGAGACGCATTATTGAAAACGAGATTGTTGCAGAAGACAGATTCCCGGATCGAAGATTTTGTTCTCATCAATTGCATATTCCTCATAGTCTGTTTGAGCTGATGTTCTTCCACGTAGTATTTCAAAATTCTCAAAGCATGATCCCACAAAACATGCATCTCTTTTTACTGAGGATTTTTGTAGTTGAGATCCAAGTGCTAAGGCATCCCACAGTTGCTTTAATCCACTCAATTTGTATGCGCTAATGACAAAATCATGAATATCCTGGTTAGCGCAAGCACCCCCAACCAGAATAATTGGGCCATCATCTTCACGACAAAATCCCTCAATTAGCTCATTGCAAGTTATAACATCAGGATTTTGCTCATTAGCCTCCATTGAACTCACCAGCAAAAAAGTATCATCCATAATTATCATGGGAGATTTACCTCCAAGCTCTAGAGTCACTGGTTTAAGGTTGCTTCTGGCAGCCATTTCCTGAACAAACTTTCCAGCAAAAATTGAGCCAGTAAAGACAAGCTTATCAACAGCCATTTTCTGAACAATCTTTCCTGACGCCGAATCAACAAATTGGCCATTGATGAGAAGTTTGGTGTAATTCACTTGCACAGGAGGTGTTATGGGTTCTTCCAAAGCAGCAGCCGCATTGCTAAGCCTTTGGATCCCAGAAGAAACACCACCAATCCTCCCGGCGAGCAGCATTTGGCAATAGACGGTCTTCATCTCAGGCTCAAGGTCCTTGAAACTGACAGAAAAAACATGGTGATGTGGGGGTAAGGAGAACGTGGGAATGTGATTCAGAGACTGAAATTTCTGAAGCACTGCAGCTTCCAGTTCTTCAAGAGATAGCTTGTCAGATCTGAGGAAGATACTTTCCATCTTAAAACGACCTCTCTCTCTTACATACAAATGATATACAGTTCCTTTGCTGCTTTGGCACTTGCATGAGCGGTTTCTGAACTGGGGATTGCTTTCCTCTTTTTGGTGGATCATAGTTGCAATATGAATGCAAAGCCTACAAGATGAATGCACGGCTGCCATGTCTACTGGATCTAGTAGATGAAGAATTTGTTCTGTGAATCGATCTCCCTCGACAAAATCAGCACTGAAATCGTCAATAACCAACTGCCCGAAGACAGTAGCGACATTACGTCGAGCATTACGTGAGCATGATGTTGGATCAACCCTTTCAGCACCATTTAAACATGGTATTTCCACATCTGTTGAAGTTGCGAATTCTGCAAAGCCAAAAGAGGGCAGGGATATAGAACTCACAAAAGAATCAGCAGGTAGTAAGTTTAGAGCAAAGAAAAAGGTCGTATCCGTGGCAGTTGATGGCAAGACAGACTGGGTAAATGGCGCTGAACTAGATGAGAAGGACGAGGACAGAGCACTTCCAAATGAAGATGTTGAAGATGACGGTAGCTGATCGGGAGGATTTGCGGTGCAGTCGGCTTCGGAACCATGCTCCGCGGACGTTCTGATATCCACGAATCCTCCACCTCTCATCCCCTGAGAGTTCATATTACTGCCCAATGGCAACTGTGGGGCGTACGTCCTCGCACCCTTGGCGGACATAGCGAGATTAGCGATAGCATTTGCAGGAATGGATCTCGTCATGATGTTCGCGTTACAGCGTCCTGCCTGAGAAAAACATAGTGAGAGACCGGTGTTATCATTTCCAGAAGCCAACGGATCCCAGTAAAAGACGCTATTATTAATATTGACACTGCTGCTGTCAGGATTTCCTTTGCAAATAGCAGGTCTCGAAACCAAGTCTTTGATCTCCTCTCTCACTACCCTTCTAGATAAGGATTTGTTCTCAACCGATGCAGAGGGCGGTGTTGCTCTAGTTGAAGGCACAACCTCTCCATCTCCGACCATGATTGAGGAACCAGCTGATCCGAAAGGCGAGGTCATCGGAAGGAAGGAACAAATAGCATCGGTCACAGGCGGAAGCGGCGAAGGTTTTAAAACTTTGGAAAGCTGGGGCATGAATTCATAGACCATAATTCTCTCTTCATCTTCACAACAATAACCTATCAGCTTCCCTAAATGAGGGTGTCTCAGCTGCCCCAGAAAAATCACCTCCGCCTGAGCGGAAACGACATGAATGTCTGAAGACATTTCGGCCTCAGGAACGAACATGTCGGAGTGCTGGGCATCAGAATTGGAGTCTTCTTCAGCACGGCTTCCGACGGAGTCGGAGTCTTTAAATGCAGTAGGATGACGAACGCCGGTCGAAATGTGGGGCTGGAAGACGGCGTGGAGCGGAGCTGGGCTTGGCATTGCAGGATGCGAAGGTGAGGCTTCCTGTCGCAGTATCTCCACCGATTGAATCGCTGCTGGCGGTTGGTGGATCAGATCTGATTCGTTGGAAATGTCCGGTGGCCATTGGTACAGATCGACTCGCTGCTGGCGGTGGCTGGCCGGGATCAGATCTGCATCGGAGCAAGCAGCGAGATCGAGCTCAATGCCTGGATCAACATTGCGGTAGGCAAGCAGGTTTTCTGTCGGCTGCCAATCGAGTGGGGTGTGCGACAACGGAGCAGGAAGGGTGTCGCCGGACGCTAACGACGAAGTGGTCTCGGCGGCAGAGTGTGCGGGGATCTTTGGAAGGTCCATCGGTTTAAGGCTTTGCAGCTGATCAAGCTCCGATGGAAGTTTTTTGGTAAGACCGTTCACCTGCAGTAAGATCGTATCGAGGTTCTCAACATAACCACTCCGATGGAAACTCTCGACGGAGTCGGATCTTGATACGGAGTCGAAAATGGTAGCCGCAGAGACATCGGACTCGTGCAGGTAAGGCGTGCTGACGGAGTCGGTGCGGGCGCGAATGGGGCGTGAGAGATCGGGATCGACGGGGATCAGATCGGCTGCTGCCGACATCGCCAGAATGGCGGCTGTTGCCGGTATCGTCAGATCGACGGGAGGCGGAGGAGCTCGATTCGAATGTTGGAATCGACGGGAATCACGGATCTGGCGTTGAAGCGGAGGAGGATCACGCCATTTGAGCGGAAGCTCGAGCGGCGGATACTCCGGCGGCGGGTCACGCCATCGGAGAGGGAGTTCGAGTGGAGGGTAGTCGTCAACCACAACCGGTTGCTTGCGGATCCCTTTGCGGGAAGCGGAGTGGAAGAGGGAAGGGTATTCCGGCGGCGAATCACGCCATTGGAGCGGAAGTTCGAGAGGCGGATAGTCATCGATCTCTCGTCTTCTTCGGCGTCGATCGTCGTCGAACGCCCATCTCCTTCGGTGGCGATCCTCGTCGACCGCCCATCTTATTCGGCGTCGATCTTCGTCGACCGCCCTTGTTCTACGGCTTCGAACGTCGTCGACAGCCGACCTTCTGCAATACATCGATCTTCGCAAGCTCCAGGCTCTGATACCAACTGATGTAGTGGATCGACGGAAGACTCGACCTGCAAGAAGGATTTCGATTTCCCAATCCAGGGAAGAAGAAAGGCAAGCTCAAAGGCTTCAAGAGTGTAATATCATTCAATACCTTGCCTATTACAAACCCTCCTATTTATAAAGCAAAAGAGCATTCTAGAAGCTCATTCCTAACAAATTAGATAAGGTGTCCTAAGGAACCAACTTAGCTTAAGATGCACCGCATCATAAACTATTTTCTTTCTCCTATTTATCATGTAATAAGGATTAAAATGTTTTGGATTCTTACATTTGTGCATTCAAATTGGTTAGAATTATTTCTAGGAGCCCTTTCATGAAATGCCTTCAATATTTTGAGCAAATAAATAATTCAGGGCGAGATCATACATTCCATCTGCCCCACCTGCAACTCTTTCACATTTACCTTCACAGTTAAATAACTTCTTGATGTCTATGTTTAGACTAGCTTGAATTGTTTAATATTTGAGAGTTATCCGCTGTTCATAATTTAATAATTTAATCTTTCTTCACATGATCTCAGAAGAATAGCTTAAAGAATCATCACCGGGATCAAAATTTGTTCTTTTTTCTTATCTTGTATCAATCACTGATACAGGGAACCGAGGATCTGGCCGCAGCCCTCTCAACTGGGAGATTAGAACCAGCATTGCCTTGGCTGCTGCCCGTGGCATCGAGCACATTCACTCTACCAGCCTCACAGCCTCACATGGCAACATCAAGTCCTCCAACGTTCTCCTTGCCAGCTCCTCCGAGGTCCGAGTCGCCGACCACTGCCTTGCTCATCTCGCCGGCAACTCTATCGTATCGAATCGATTTGCTGGTTACCGTGCGCCAGAGGTCACCGACACTCAAAGGGTTTCTCAGAAGGCCGATGTCTACAGTTTTGGCGTGCTCCTCCTTGAGCTAATTACTGGCAAGGCTCCAGCCCAAGCAATCCTTAATGAAGGTGGTGTTGATCTGCCACGGTGGGTACAGTCGGTCATTCATGAAGAGTGGATGACTGAGGTATTTGATATGGAGCTGTTGAGGTATCAGAACGGGGAGGAAGAGATGCTGCAGATGCTGCAGCTTGGGGTAGACTGTACGGCGCAGATTCCCGACCATCGGCCGACGATGTCTGCAGTGGTAGTGAGGATTGAGGAGATCCGGCAAGCTAGCCTGCTGGCGAACAAGGAGCAACATCAACATCAACAGCAGGCATTGGCATTTGATGTTGATGATTAGAATTTCTCCATGGCTCTGTTCAGGATTCAGGCATACTTCTTCACTTCCATTTGTATATGTATTGGTGGATGTATGGATGGATGATTTTTTTTTTTTTTTTTTCTGAGTGATTTTTGGTATATGCTAGTTTTATTGTATATGGTTTAAATTCACATGAATAAAATTTTAAAAATAAAATTCATATTAAAAATATTTATATTATGTTATCATTATTAAAAAAAAACTAATAACTTTAAATTATTATAATTATTACTTATATTACTATAGATATTAATTTTTTGAATTAAACTATAACTAATAAATATATTCCATTAACTATTATTAATTAGAAGTTAATTTTATGAATTATCATTCCTCATTCATTCCATTGCAATTGGAGAATTAAATGATTGTGATTGAAAGCTTAGTAGTTATATTATTGACTTTATTTCTATGATAAATTTATTAAAAATTCTAAATTTATTTTGTTTATAAAAATATGATAAAAAAGTAATGGTTGACATAATAAAAGATTTGTTGATGGAGATTTGTAGTTCATTTTAAAATTAAGTCTCTTATTTGGCCAAAAAGTTAATCTAATCTTTTCATTTCTTAACTAAATTTATCTTATAATTATTCCTAAAAAAGCTTCACCCATAGTCATTTGATTCATAGTTATCTAATTAATATTGAATATAATAATGCAAAAAAAATCATAAAAATATAACAACATAAAAGATATTACAAATTTTATATTATATGCAACAAATAACATATTCTTGGGTGCAATAGAATTAATGGTCAATTTAATACTTCAATCATACACAAATTTTAGATATACCTCTAAAAAATTACATTTTTTTTTTCCTCTAAAAAATTACATGAACAATACTTTCATCCAACTCTTATATCTTTAAGCACCTAAATATAAATTTTTTGCATCCAAAATCTCTCAATACATATTTAGTTAAAATTATTTCAGAACTTCAAAATATATAATGAGTATAATAATAACAATGAAAAATAAGTGTCAACAACAATCAATGTAAATAAAAACTCATACAATTATGCTTTTGTGACATAACAAATAAAATGTGAAACCCCTTACGTAAAAAAAGGTAAACCCTTAAACATCGAGACGACTTTTGGTGTAATTGCTGAAATTTTTGTAAGAAACTCTGCAATTAATTAAGCATGCTCATCCCATAGCAATTCTGGGATGGGTGACCTACCCGTTTTCTGGTGTTCGGGCTGTGATTCATGGGAAGTTACAACAACAAGATAAAATTGCGAGACTCTTAGGCCAATGCGGACAATAAATTGATAGTTAAGATTTTGGGTTGTTACAAATGATATCAGAGCAATACACCAGCCGAAAGATGAGAACTAAGTGTCGTACAAAGCAAAGTGCTACACCATGGGAGACACCTCTTGAACCTTGTATGAGACAAGGTGCTAAAAAACGGGAGCCGCCACTTGAGCTTGTAGGAGCCACTTCTAGAATCTTATATGCCTGGTGGATGATTTTGGGATATAGATGCTGACGAGGACGTCAATTACTTTAGTGAGGGAGATTATGAAACCCCTTAAGTAAAAGAAACTAAACTCTTAAACATCGATGCACCTTATGGTGTAATGGTTGAAATTTCTAGCTATAAGAAACACTACAGTTAATCGTGCTCATTCTAGATCAATTCTGCGATGGGTGACCTACTGGGAAGTTATACAAACATGACAAGAATGTGAGGCTCTTAGGCCAAAGCGAACAATATCTCGATAATTAAGAGTTTGAGTTGTTATACAAAATATAGAAGAAGCTCAGTTTATTATTATAGAGTTCCATAAATATTCATCAAGTGATCTAACAAATTTATCCTCTATACTTAAAAAGAAAATAAATAAAAACCTGGTAGGAATGAATATAATTTAAAAACATAACAACAAGAGAACAATGCTTTTATAAAATTTCAGCCAATAAAAAATGAATTCCATTCCAAAATATACATTCAAGAGAAAATAAATCACATCTCTATTTTATTGATCTTTATATATTTCCAAAAAATCATTTAACAATAGTACAATATCCATATCTTATAAAGGGTGGATCAAAAAGTGGAAAATAATTGTGGTAAGTGTAGTACCAAAAAATAACAAATGATTATAAATCTTATAGTATCATATTGCTCCAAATGACCCAACAAATTTAAAACAACTATAAGAAGAGCAACACAAAATTTGCTAAAAACCCTTCATTATCTTGATAACTTTGAAAATTATGTCATAATTTCATTTCAGAACATCCAATCATCAATTAAAAAATCATCAACTACTATCATACTGAAATAATACCTCCATTCCAAAGAATTGCACACCAACCATGATCTACCATTAAAATTGTTAATAAGTTGAGCGAAAAAAGAGCATTTGCATAGTAATAATTATAATCAAAGATTAATTTGATTACAATTACAACTAACCACCTAATCACGACACTATATAACAACATATTTAACATCCAAAATCGACCACATAAAAAAAATCATACTACCATAATTACTAAACCGCAACAATACCTAAAGAAAACCACAAGGTTAATGATTATATTTCAACCATGGATGTATGTTGATGTTTTTATTCATGAATGATTTATATTAAATTTTATAAAATTCAATTATTTTTTGTGTAATGAAATTTTGGTTATTAGGTTTATAGGTCAAACCTCATCTTAATTTTTTTTTGGCTATTTGAATAAATGACAGAAAATTATATAAATGTGTTGGTGAAAAAATATATATAAATAAATTTGACTCAGTTTACTTTGTAATGATGTATATCAAATTGATGTGAATATATACATTGGAAATGAGTAAAACATTAAGAAAATTTATAACGGAGAAAAAATACAACATATCAAAGAAAATTTATAATAAATATTTAAAATTTTGAAGAAATTTACCTAATAAATGTTTGTAAAAAAGTTATAATAATAAGCAAAATATTAAAAAATTACTCAAGTTAAAAATTTTATAATCCTGTGTTTCTTACAGAAAAGTGAATATCTCTAAAATAAACAAAAATGCTAGCTATATATATATATATATATATATATAATTAAAATGAAATGAATGATCAAGATAATTTTTAAATAAAGAAAATGAACTATCACTTATAATAATAGTAAAGATATGTAATTCGTACCCTTCTATATAATTAATAATTTGTGTGATTAATACGATAAAAAAAAAAAGAAAAAAAAAATCTAAGCTTTATAATGCAAAAGTATAAGCCTGCGTGCCAAAAAATCTAAGTCCAAAAAGTGCCGAAAGGTAACAAGCTGACGTGCAGAATATTTATATGGCATGATTCAATTGAACTTGTCCACTTTTGATTCTGCATTTCTTCTACGGAATTTGATCGAATATTTTTATAAAATATTTATCTATTTTGATTTTTGATAATATATCTTCGAGTTAATATAATAGCACAAAAAACTCGTGATATGATTTATTTATTTTATCCATTCTACTCTATTAATAGTAAAAAATATCTTTTTTGTAAGTGGAGAATACGCTGCTATAATATAAAATGTAGAAGATGGCTTTCTTGATGGATGTAGGAGGAGCTTTGAGATGTTAGACGTGCTATCAATAAATAATTGATGGTCTATTTAATTATTCTCCTTAATATATGATGAGAGTTTAGGTATAATTAAGGAAGGTAAATATTAGCCTTGGTAGAGATAGCATGCATGGGTGACTTGGTGTTGCTGTCGACGGAGGGTAAATATTAGAGTTCTCGGATCAACATCACATACTTTCAGCCTGTGTCACCCACAAATTAAAGCCCTCTAACAACATTTACCCACCAATTACAGTCCTTTGATCACTGTTGCTTGATTACGGTCTTCCCTACCACAATTTCCCTGCTATGGTCTTCCAACCTTCGTCACCCGCCGAATACAATCCTTCAACCTTTGTCGCTCGCCAATTATGATCATTCGACCTTTGTCGCCCGACTATAGTTCTAACATTCATCACTCAATTATAGTCCTCTAATCTCCATCGTTCGACTGTGATCCTCCAACTACCTTCGCCCAACTATAACCCTGTCATGCCTCAATATCTAATTAGAAAAATTATTATTATTTATAATTTACTCAACAATGATCACAACATCCAGAGTCATCTAAATATATCAATTAAACAATAGTAAGTATAAACATATACATAATCATTCATATCATCAAAATAATCATATACCATAATTCAACACACATTCTCTTTGACATCATGTCAACAAACATCGATAATTGGATTGCCAAAAATGCATCTATGAACATAAATATATATAGTATGGACTTTAACAGTATCAATTATTTTCTACTTAGTTGGAGCTTTATCCTTTCTTGAAATAATATGTAAATAACATAGGATGCACAAATACTTACTTAGTAGGCTACATGAAACCTAGAAAAATTTCATTATTCAACATATAAAATAAATTGCATAAGGGCTAAATATTATCTAAAGAAGTTATACAATTTCAATTAAAACAATATAGTGTTTATGTAATGTTCTATTACTAATATGATTGCAATATAATTTCATTTAGAGTGACATGATGTTTGTGTAATGCTCTATCATTAACGTGAATATTATAGTACAACTAGTGTCAACAATATGAATATGTCAAAAACAATAATATTAATACATGAGGAAACATAATATATGCAACATATATTCAAAACATATTTTTATATGTTCAACTTATATGAGTGCTATTTACAATGATAAGTTTCACATGCACAATAAATTTAGTAGTGTGCATGGGGTAAAACTTGTATATAAAATTCAAAAGTCATTTATGAGAAACACTCATAGTATCATTTTGAAGTATTTATTGTACTGTAAATTTTTTTAGAAATATCAACATACATAAATACTTAAAAATAGTGTACAAATCAAACCACTTAGTGAATATTCACATGTTTTCTATCAACGTGATCAAAATATTATATTCGACAATATATGAAAAGTCATATGATAAAAACTTTCTAAATCTTAGTAAAATTGCATTTGTTTCAACCAAATCAAATAAAACTCTATAAATACTCACACACATGTTAAAAATTGAAATCTAAGACAAGGTATCGGTAACCTACACCGAGGCGAACAATTTTCTTGATTGGCTTGACATACAAAATTGGCTCCATGTCCTTCAAACTCCACTTTCTCTCTCTAGTCGACGACCCCGACGAATGAAAATGAAGAAATTTTAAGAATAAAAACGTGGATCTTGATATTTATTAACCAAGCATCACAATGCCATCATCCCCACCTTTGCAATGCTCCTAAAGGAAAGTTTCTATAACTCAAAATAGTGAGCTTGATGTTGTAGTGCTTCTTTCGAGGACCACAACACCCTATTTACAACTCTGTTGTGCTAAGAAATAGGGAGGACAGTGCCCCCTTTACAATGCTTCTCAACATATAGATAAGCAGCACTGCCATTACAGGGTTGCAACTTACCCAAGCAATTTTCAACTCACAAAGAGGGCATCGGCGCCTTAATTAGAGTGTCGCAGTGCTCCCAAAGAATTTTTTACTTAACATATATATTTTCATCTTTTTTAATTCAAGCCACACACAGTTCTTGATAGATATTTTACATTAGAATAAATTCTAAAATCTCATAGAATTTTAATAGATATTAAATGAACTTTGTAAATTCTTACTAGATTTAATTCAGATCATTAGAGGAGGACTTAATACTATATTAATTGTTATTGACTCTCCGACCACTGTCACCTAATTATGATCCACCGATTTACAATCTTTTAATCATTATCACATGTTTACTCTTAACAACTGTTGACTTCATCACTTGCCATCCTTAATAATGTTAACACATATTGTCACTTCTAAGACCGATGTATTATGTCAACAACAACAATGAATTCCAAACATAATACTAAGATTTATGCTAGATTGGTGTCGAGGAGTTCTTCCACCTTCAACCAACTAATGTGTTATTTACAGTGCATGGATGCGGCCTTCCCTTGATGCAGGGATTCACTTATAATCAAATACAAATATTAGTGAAATTATTTTAAGTCGGCTAAGCCTTATAATATTTTTTTTCCTTTTCTGAGGTTACCATGTAAAATTATGTTCTCTTATAATTCATGTACTTATTTTTTATATTCGTACGTGATAGATCTTTGTACATAACATGAACGTTAAACTCAATCTCTTTATCATCACGAATGTTTAAGCATGCAATAACATATCCTTATAGATGTACATAAGATATATTTGGTCTTAGATACTTTTGATTATTCCCTTGTAACATATTCTTGATGTATTAAACTTATTTGAATTATTTTTGAATAACTCATAGTCCAACAAACAATCCGCTTGGTGACCTATCATTTGAGAAGAACATAAAATAACCTGCAGAAAAGGTTAGAAACCGGAGGTAGAAGAAGATGAACAGTAATTCATGATGCAAAAAGCTATGTTCCATTATACTCTGAGTTGGCTTTTATAAGCCAATGAATAATCATGGTAAGCCGTTAGGATCAGAGTAGTGGACCCGTACGGTGGACAGAGCAGAAAAAACAGAGAAAAAGCTGAGAGCGGTAGTGGCCTTAGCCACCTGTAATTTCTTTTTCTTTATTATCTTTACATCATTAAGAATAGTTTAATCTGAAATGGATTTTTAAATACATTTCTTGAAAAAAAAAAAAGAAAATTAAAAGTGTTTTATTGTGTAAGCCCAAATTTCCAATATATATCAATATCCTCCGTAGATGTTCGTGGATGCCGTTTGTTATCCTGCGGTAGCCGTAAGGCGAGCAAGGAATAAGGGTAATAAAGGAAATGCTA
The DNA here is from genome assembly GCA_019514585.1 of Dendrobium officinale. Lineage (NCBI taxonomy): Eukaryota > Viridiplantae > Streptophyta > Magnoliopsida > Asparagales > Orchidaceae > Dendrobium > Dendrobium officinale. Next base: position 7,220,017 of record CM033692.1, on the reverse strand, counting down.
AAAGAGAAATATTCATTTCTTATTATTAGCAGAATACAAGTAATGCATGAGTATTTATAGAAACTAAATGGAGGACCGCATAAGCTTTAACCATGGCAGCTGGTAAGAAGTGTACTTTTTTTGTTTATATGTTAACATGCTCTTGCAAGCAGATGACATGGACTTGTCAATCAGTTTGGGAATGAGGTAGTTAAATCTAGAGATGGTTTTAACTACCTCAATCTAGAGATGGACACAACTCCCCTTGGCCTATTGGATGAAAGCTTAGGCTTACAATTAAGAGGTCCAAGGTTCGAGTCCATGTGTATGCGTTGTGTGTGTGAGTTTGCCTTAAATGGCCTAATGTCCCAAAAAAAAAAAAAAAAAAAAAAATCTAGAGATGGTTAAAGCTTTTTAAAAGATGTTTGCTAGTTGGTCCTTTGAGGCAATATGATGAAATTGAATAGTATTATTTTTTATACATTCTCTAATAAAGTGACAATCGATATCTATATGCTTTGTGTGAGCATGATAGACGTGATTATTGGCGAGGGCTATTGCAGAGGTGTTGCACATTATAGCATAGTTGACAAATGTTGTGTGCAGTCGAATTCATGTAACAGATGACGTAGCGATATAATTTTGGTTGCGGCAGTAGCAATAGCACGATATTCAGCCTCAATAGATGATCTTGCAATCGTTGTTTGTTTCTTGGCACTCGAGGAGACGAGAGTTGTTCCCAAGAACATGCAGTAGTCTGTGGTAGACTTGCGATCATATTGATTTCCTGCCCAGTTTGCATATGTATAAGCTTGGAGTGTGAGAGGGGTATTTGGATTGAGATGTAATCCATAATGTATAGTCCCTCTTACATAACATAGCATACGTTTGAGTGATTCAAAGTTGAGAACGGTTGGTTGATGCATATGTTGGCAAGCTTTGTTGACGTCATATGTGATGCCCGGACGAGTAATTGTGAGATACTGGAGTGCTCCGACCAATTAACGGTAAAGTTTTGGGTTGGAGAACATTGGAGACTCGTCTTGCTGATGTGATTTCATCTAAGTTGGTGTTGCAACTAGTTTGCAATTAAGCATCCCAACTCAATGAGGAATATTTTTCTCCATACTTGTCTTGGTGAAGTAGAAGACTGGTGGATGTTCGTTTGGCGGTAATGCCCAAGAATTGCGTAAGAGCCCCCAAACTATGCATGTTGAATCGGTGTTGGAGAGCTTGAAGAAGCTTTGATATGGTTTTGTTGTCAATTCCTGTTAAAATAATGTCATCAACATAGACTAGAAAATAAATATTAAAACCATTATTCTGATATATCATGAGAGAGGGATCCAAATTACAAGTGGTGAATCCCTATTCATGAAGAAATCCTGTTAGCATTTTAAACCACTGTCTTGGAATAATTTGTTTGAGCCCATGAAGAGCATTGTTGAGCTTGCAGATATGTGTGGGATGATTATTATCTGAAAAAAGAGAAATATTTAATTCTTAATGATAGAAGAATACAGGTAATACATGAGTATTTATATAGAAACTAAATGGAGGATCGTACAAGTTTTAACCATGACAGTTGGCAAGAAGTGTATTTTTTTTTGTTTATATGTTAACACCGTTTGCTATCTCGAACCAAACAGCCGTGAAGAGAGCAATCAACCCACCTACAAATCTCGTCCCCAAGGTTTTCGTGTTCGCGAACTCGCGGTGCACTCCACCCATGCATTTTATCTGATTCTAATTTCGTCTTCTCCTACCTAGCATATCCATTTGCACGATCCGAAGCAGCTCGAAAGGAAGAAAAAATGGTGGTCTTTGAAGTGACCCGTAAGGAAACGACTCCCTTCGATGGCCAGAAGCCAGGAACCTCCGGCTTGAGGAAAAAGGTGAGCTTTACTTCACTTCGCTTCCATATTAGGATTGATGACGATTAAAATTGTAGATCTAAAAATCTTTGTATACAAACATTGTATCTTGGTGAAGGGATGGGTGAGGTTGGATCGTGTTGCAATCGATGGGATAGGCTTGAAATTCTGTCCTATGAACGAAATCATAACAACAGAACTCGATTCCTCTGTTCTGTGGATATGTGGTCACGATAATAGATGTTTCTCATCCAAAATATTTGGTTTTTAATTTTTCCTATGCTATTTTGCCTGTTTAGTCTATCATTTGATGATTTGATCAATCTTTTACATATTAGGGATTTTCTGCAGCGATCTTTATCTCATCACGGCGCTTGAGCTGAAATGTTATTGAATTTCTCACTCTTTTGGGATTTGGAATTCCCTGTTTGAGATTGATTATTGTACAAAGGCTTGTTGTTTTTGAGCTAAATTTATTTATTTGTAATTAAAAGGTGGCGGAATTAACTTTTTGGAGAACTCCAGTGATTAAATTCATAACTTTTCTTGCTGACTTTATTCTCTATATTCAGTTAATACTTTCAAGTGGGATTTCCTTGATTGAGATGTCAATTTTATCAAAGTTTAAGAAGTTTTATTTGGAATATGGAAGAATGACCAGACTAATGTAATTTGTACACATTTCCCCATTAACCAAGCCTATTAATTATAATCATTGAAACATAAGCTCAATTAATTAGATACAATAAGGACAAGCAATTTTATGGGTTACTTCCTAAAGCAAAGTTACTTGTTATTTTTGAACGGCAGCATCTTGTTTTCATGTACCTGAGTGTTGTAGAAGGAATGATTCTGACCTGTAGATAAATGAAGCATTAGGTAATACCCTTAGCATGTTTCGGGAGTTATTGCAGATAAAATGCGCCTATTTAAATCGTTTGCGATAAAATATGCTGCCTGTGATGCCTCATAATTTAATTTGGAAGAATTATTTTTATTTTTATCTTTAATTTACACAATCAGAGCTATATTAATCAAAACACACATATATATATATATATATATATATATACACACTACTTAGGATCTATACAATCATATCACAACTACTCTGTTATGAATACAAAAGAATAACTAAAACAAAAGAATAACTAAAACAAAAGAAAAGTAATCTGAACCTAAATGATCCTGATCAATCTCACACTCTTGCTTCCTTACCATTACCTGAAATTATTTAACCACATACAATGAGCTAAAAAGTCCAGCAGAAGATCAAATCCTACAACTGAACTCAAAGCACGACAAATGAGCAATATGCATATTGATGCATGCAAAAATTTGGAAAAGCCTCAAATTTTTTGCAAGTAAAAACAATAACTTCCTAGGAAATAGAAATTACACACAATTCCCAAAAATACGACAAATTAGACAAATTACAAGTTCTATAAAATAAAAACGACTCTTACAAACTTTGACACAAACAAACTTATATAATAAAAACCTAAACTTGCATTTCATTTGCTTTGAGAAGAATGATACAATTGGAGTGGTCACTTGCAGCGAGAAGAAAGAGATTAGAAGCCGAGAAGAAATGGAGGAGAAGCTCGCAAGCTTTCCTAGAAGAAGAGGAAGAGGTGGAACAAGCTCTCAAGCTTTTCCACGAAGGAATCCGCAAGTTTAGGCTCCAAAAATCAACCACATAGCATACTTTTTTCTTTGCCCAAACACCTTATATTTATAGGAGAAAAGAGGACAACCAAACAGTCCTTTTATCTTCATTAAATCCCATTAAATCAGTTCCAAAAATCTGTCCAGAAATTAGTCCAGATTTAATCCCAACAACACTTAAAAAGCCACCAAAAGTAGCAGCATTTACTCAAAAAATAACAACCGAACAGCCTTGCAATTATTCCAAAACAACTCCCAAAAAGACAACACAGGAACCGGGTAAAATAGCCAGGGAAGCAGCCAAAAATGCAGCACATGAACCGGGTAGAGGAGCCACGGGAAAGCAGCCAGGTAGCAAACCGAAAAGGAAGAACTGGAACCGGGTAGAGGCAGCCACGAGAAAGCAGCCAGGGAGCAAATTGAAAAGACCAAGGGAAAGGGAAGGAACCAAGGGGAGGAAATCAATGGGCCACATAGGGGGGGGGGAATGAACCTAATTTAAACCAAATTATGAGCTAAAACATAAGTAGAAGCTCATTAATGAGCTGACTCAAGAAGAAACTTACAAAATTTTTAACTCAACCTATTTTGAACGCCCCCCCCCCCCCCCTTGCCTACATCACATATCAACAATTAAATCATAACAATTGCATTCATGTGATCATTGAATCAATGCAGAAATAATAAAACTGTATGCTTCAAAAGACAATAAATCAATATGAGTGTCAAATCACAAAAAACAATCGTCATATCAATACTACAATCAATAGAGAAATCGTATAAAGAGATAAAAATTAAATTATTGATAAAGGCTATCGAAATCAAATCAATATAGTAAAATCATATATGATTATACACATGTTATACAGTTGTTCTATATCTGTATTAAATTAGTATTTTACCACATGCTCAATATATTATGTATGTCACGTGCTCAATGTATATAACTATATATCATACTTTTTGTTTCAATAAATTAATAACAATATTAATAATAAATTCATACAATAATATGAACATTGCCTCAATAACAGTCATTTCAGTTGTCACACTAAACAAATAAGAATTTTGATTATCACGGTGTTTTTTAGTATCACATCAATGTCAGTAAACAAAGTCGTCACTCTTTGTCCGCTAGCACAATAATCATCTCCTTATAACTCGTGATCAATATTACATGAATCATTAGAGGATAATATCAAACCATAGTATTTAAAAGAAATCCCATCTACCCACTATCATATATAGGTTAATCAGTCTCCAACTAACTGGTTAACAAATCTTTACTTATCTTTTACCACAATACTATAACATTAATCTCAATCACTTATCCACATTCATTTTCAATGCATTACAACAAATAAAGTATAATTGAGCTTAATTCAGAAAGTGTTAAAATGTCTTAACGGCTTACAACAAAAAATCCCACTGAGAAAAAAAATCATATTTTTTAGAAATTAACTAAATTACTAGGGATTGTATATAACTACATTATGAAGCTTTTATTGAACTAAAGCGTTATTTTTAGATGTTAAAATAAATTTCTGAGTAAGAAAAAATTGCTATTTTTTTAAATCACATGGTGAAAAATCTCAAATAAATACTGAAAATGTTTATAATCTTAATCTCTATAACATATAAAAAGCTATACAGTGAATATTTTACCAATATAAAATTATTATCATTTTTCGGTAACAGAAACATAAATTTGACCAAAAAATATCAAAATTATAAAATTATTGAAATAAAAAATAAGGCAAATATTCCTTACAACGAGAAGAGCAAATCTCCTAACAGGCTCGACTGACAAAAATCATTCAGCGGCCTCCAAATCCTAGTTTTTCCTTCTCTCTCTTCTCTTTCTCTCTTTAATTTTTTTTTACATTTCTTGTTTCCAAAATTGATAAGGGATAAGTATTTAAAACATTTTAGTGACTTAGGATATTTTTGTTAAAATAATAATTTATCATTATATAATTAATTTAATAAAAAAATTTTAGTATAAAATTCATATAAATTCTTTTGGGGCTTTAAAAATTATAGAAAAATATTCATAAAATAACTCATTTTATTTTAAAAAAATTATGGTGAAATCGGTTTGCAAAACGGATACTTGACGGTCCCAAAATCTCTACTTGTACCGATAGATGCCAATTGCTTAAGGATTTTCACAATTGCCCAAAAATTCTGAAAAAATTTGTGTAATTAAAACACTATAATATCGATGTTATGGAGAAGACAGTTTGTGATTTGGACTTATATTGACTAAAAAAAAAAAGCAGAGTCAAAATATTGATGTTATTACACTGCTTGTCATGAATAATGGTCGGCATGTTTTATTGCATCCTGCTTATCTTTATGTGTATTCATTTTCTGTTTTTGCAATGAACTTATTTTAGTTGTTCAATTCTTATTCAGGTTGTAGTGTTTCAGCAACCTAATTACCTTCATAATTTTGTTCAATCAACATTCGATGCACTTACTTCTGAGAAAGTAAAAGGTAAGATTTCTATTCAGGTTAGAATTGCGACTTTTACTGGCCCAGCTCTATGTTCTATCATTCTATGAGTGGGGCAGAACTGCTGTTTGTCTTGTAGCTCTTCTTTTTGGTAGAATTTGTTGGCTAAAAATTATTGAAGCTATGTCAGTTTATCCTTTTTTTCTTGCTAGTTGTCCAATAGTTAGACAGTATTGGGCAGAGTGGAAACTTTATGAATTTGATATTTGTTTGTTGAAGTCATAAACTGTATTTATTCAACCATTATTGTAGGAGATTATGCTTGAATTGTTGCAAAAATTGGTTTTGATTGTGGTCATTGAAGAGAGTGCTTTTAAAATTTGTTTAATTTGATTCCTATTGAAATTAAGGAGAGATAATTGAGTTTTGAGGACTTTTATCACATGATTTTAAGCCTTTGAATTAATTATTTGAATGATGAAAGTATAGCTGATCACTTCAATGTCCCTTTAAGAAGGGAATAAAGTGTGCAGAAGGAAATTGTGTTCTGTGTTGTGGGGCGGGTGGGGTGGCTTGTTCTTCTCCCCGCACCTCCATTTTCTCCTTTTTATAACTTCTGGCCTATCAAATTAAGCTCTAAAATCTGAAACCATCAAATTATATATATATATAACTTCTCTAATATATATATATATATTACTTGAATAAAGACCTGAGCCAGAGCTTTTAATATGAACCAGGTCACCTGATTATCGAATACCAATGAATAGACATGATCACAGAAAATATGTATTTCATAATTAAGTAGATATTATCTTAAGAATCATTCAATCATTTATTCCAAAATCAAAATTTAATATACATAATGTAACATCTATTTTGAATTTAGTATAAGTAATTTAGATCTGCCATCTACGTTAACAAAAAAAAAGCTACTATATAGTTGTAGTCCATTTCATTTTCCACTATTTTACAATGATACAACAATACAATAATTTTTTAACTATTGTCCCATTCATTTCATCATTTGTCTATTTTGCCTTTATAAAATTTAAACTTGTTAATCTGATTTGGTTTGATTTCAGATTATGTAACTACCACAACTGAGAACCTACCCATTATGCTGGTTATGAGCATTTTAGGAACCACAATCGAACCGACCAATACTAGAACCAAACCAGATTGATTGCTTTAGTTTGATTTGGACTGGTTCTTCAGATATTTGTGCTCCTCGCAAATTATTCCACCTGATTGTTACACCAAGTGAACTTGCTGTCAAGGAAACCTGAATTGATTAGCCAATAACCAGGTCATAACAAACATCTTATCTGTCATGTTTTATTCAATGAATGAATCTATACTGAGCTTGCTACCAAGAAAACCTGCTAGCTTAGTGGCATAATTTTTGCGGTTGACTGCTTCATGGTATCACCGCAGTAGCTGGATTATAAACTGGCTATAGGTTTGTAAACGTTCTTCCTTCGTTGTTTGTGTGGTTTACCCTCCATTTCCCCTGTACAGTCCTGCCTTTTGACGGGGTTATTCTTTTTTACTGACAAATTAAGTTAATCTGATGTAGTCATGCAGTTTACTGAATGCTCAAACTATTGGCTAAATAATCCTTAAGCTTTTTTATATCGAATTTTTTTATTTTTAGTTTGTGAGAATGTAATCAAAATGGTGATCTATGAAAATTTTTATAACATATTAAAAAATTGCTAATGGTGCATAATTATTTTTTTGAGGGTGCAAATTTTTATTTGTTTTTATATGCTCCGTTATGCTATTTACAATGGTACATCTTTTTTATTTTGTTTTTCATTTTTCTTCCCCTTTCACAAATGTGACTATCTGCAACAGCTAACTCTTAAAATATTAAGTTTCCTCAACCGTTAGTTGGCCCTCACTTTTGAAATGCAGGTGCGACGCTTGTTGTTTCTGGGGATGGCCGATACTTCTCAAAAGATGCTATTCAGGTTTACTTTTAGCCCATGATTTTTTTTTGCTTGTCAATTCATATGTTTCCTTTGACAACATTAAGCAAATCTGCTTTGCTAAAGAAAATTGTCATTTTTGCCGTCTTTGCTGAAGAAAATTAAATAGATGGCTAGATGTATAGATTTAGTAAAATCAACTATTTAGTTGGCTGCTAGTCAAAGTAAACTGCTTTGCTAGATGTCATTTTTGCCAGTCTTCATAAACTTTCATTTATTTTTCTTTAACTTGTGTTCCTCAAATTGGCAGATCATCATAAAAATGGCAGCTGCAAATGGAGTCAGAAGTATATGGGTTGGTCTAAATGGTCTGCTCTCCACGCCCGCTGTGTCTTGTGTCATTCGTGAGAGAGTTGGTGCAGATGTAAGGGCACTGCTTTAACACATTTAGGTCCATTGATATGTTTTATAGGGGTTATTACTATTTTTGTTTTTTTCCTGGCGGCTTTATCTATATTTCCTTATTACCTCCACCTCTATCTACTGCAGGGATCCAAGGCTACAGGTGCTTTTATTTTGACTGCTAGTCACAATCCAGGTGGACCACATGAGGTATGTTTCTCTTACCAGTCATCTTTGAAGAATTTTAAATGAGTTTAGAACTACAATTTGATATTAGATTTCTTGTTCTTGCTTAAAATTTATTTGCATTCTTTGCAAGTTTTCAAAGTGATTCTAAGTTTCAATGGTTTATGGAGACATTGAGTGTTTTACTAAGCATGATTTTTTTTTGCTTTTATCCTTCTTCATTAGCTAGTATTTAATTCTTTGTCTTGAGAGAGTATATTGTATGATATATCAGCAGAGGTTAATTATCGGCAACATTCAGTATTAGCCTTTCAAATTTGTCAAGTATTGCAATGCCTTACTGCAATGATTGGTAGCAAGAATAACAAACATCCCGGTTTCGTCCATAAGACTAGGATAAAATCTCTTATCCCTTCTCATATTTTCTATCAGAATTTGTGGTATGAAATTTGCTTGTCATTTCCACTAACAGTGAACTTGTGCTTCCCAGGATTTTGGAATCAAATACAATATGGAAAATGGCGGACCTGCTCCAGAGGCTATTACTGATAAAATTTATGCCAACACGAAGACAATCAAGGAGTACCTCATTGCAGAGAACCTTCCAGATGTACGATTTTTACCACAGTTGTGAAATTGTTTCCTTTCTGCATGTAGTTGCTTTCATTCAAGAATTTTTTGGACCATTTTATTGCAGGTAGATATTTCTACCATCGGGGTGTGACCAAATTTACTGGACCTGAAGGAGGTTATGATGTGGAGGTATTCGACTCTGCCAGTGATTATGTGGAATTGATGAAGTAAGAAACTTTCTGCTATAGCAAAACATAGAATAGATCTGCTCATTGGCCTCAAATGAATATTTTTCCTGTTTGAAACTTGGTTTAAAATTTCAAATTGGTCTTGCAAGATTTAACTGATATGATAGATCATTGAATCAACCAGATGAAGATGCAATTATTCTGCAAGAAGGCTTTTAGACATTTATATTTATTTTGTTTCACTTTATGGAAGTGTAGCTATTATTTGCAAGAAAATATTAGCTAGTATTTGTGTTTATTTTTATTTGTTTTATGTGTTTATCTCGACGTCCATGTTTGTGTTATAAGGTAGGTTCAGTAACTGTGCTTGTTATATAATCTTCTATACCTGTCTGCACATTCATTTGCACATTCTCAGGGCATATATATTGATGCTACTCATCTCTCTCTAACAGCTTGATTTTAATTATTCCTGAGAATCAAATTCTATTCAAAATTAAGCTCTCTGTTAACCTTCAATATCAGGTCAATTTTTGATTTTGAGTCCATCCAAAAGCTTCTTGCATCGCCAAACTTCACATTTTGGTATGCATACTTGCCACATGGTAGTAATCTCATTTTTGCTTCTTTTAGAATTACTGGCATTACGTTATCTTTACTCCATTAACAGCTATGACGCTCTTCATGGTGTTGCTGGAGCTTATGCAAAACGCATTTTTGTTGAAGAGCTTGGTGCAAAAGAAAGTTCCCTGTTAAATTGCACACCTAAGGTATTTCACTACAGCAGAGAGTATCAACTATATACCTTGGTTAAGTTCCCTTGTTCATATCAATGTCCTGCATTATGCAAACAGGAAGACTTTGGCGGAGGTCATCCGGACCCGAACCTGACTTATGCAAAGGAACTAGTTTTGCGAATGGGGTTGGGCAAATCTAACCCACAAGATGAACCCCCCGAGTTTGGTGCAGCTGCTGATGGTGATGCAGATCGCAACATGATTTTGGGTAAAAGGTATAGAACAATGAAAGAAGTAATTTTTGCTGGCATACTGGAAATTGATAATTTTATTTTCTTTATTTTTAGGTTCTTTGTGACCCCATCAGATTCTGTTGCCATCATTGCTGCTAATGCTGTTCAATCCATTCCTTACTTTTCTTCTGGATTGAAGGGTGTTGCCAGGTAGATTTTGTATACTTAATATTCTTACTAAATCCTTATCTAATTTTTCAACATCTGCATGCATTTTGATTCACTCAATTTATGTGAGCTTTCAGTTCATATTTTAGTAATATTTGGTTAGATACGTGGGCTATTTTAGCTACTCGGTGGAATTACAGATGACTGCGGAAAGAAAGTTGATGTGATGTATTGTGTTATGCCATCCTAGTTTATCTTAATTTAATGATTGAGTCATTGTGACATAACTATATAAGATGGCAAAATTTTATTAATTTTAAAGAAAGAATTAATAGATAATTGACTACTTATGCCACTGTGCTTATTAGATAATTCTTAATTAATTCTTTGATTGGCAAATTTGTGATGAAAACCTCACTTTTTTTTCAAATGATAGGCTTTATTTTTATGCTACTTAGCTAAGCTAATGGGCTACCATTTTATCTTACTTTGGTGAATTACAAGCGAGGTCATCACTTCATTCCTAATCCAACATGGCTATCTTATAGTCCTGCTGATTTGAGTAATTCGTAAATGTGATTGATTTAGATGACAGAGCTTTTCTTATCCTTTTTTGCTGTTTTAAAATTGATGTAAAAATTTGGTAACAAGAAAAAAAAAAGGGGGATATCATTTAGGCTTGTAAACAAGTGCGAGTGGAGAACCAACAAGGTTGAGTGATATAATCAATGTGAAAAGACTGGTGGAACTGTGAACAGAAGCAACTACAACATGGATAAAAACTCAAAACAACTTTGCAGAAGAATTTACAACGGATTCAGCTCTCAAATTGAATACTTGGAAAAGAAAATAAATATTGTTGGGGATGGAAGTAAACCACATGATGAAACAAACTAGTGAGTAAAAATAGTTGAAAGAAAAAGGATATCAGGATTTAACCTAGAAAAACCCAAAATTGGAAAAAAATCATGGAGCTACACCACACCAAGAAATTCACTATGAAAATAGGGACAAATAAGTACAGATCTCTCTTCTCATTCTCTCTATCCTTGCTTCTTTTCTTTTACATTGTTCTCGCTCTCTCCTTGCTTATTTTCCTATTCAGCTCTCGGGGCGATTAGGAACACATTGTTGATCCTTGATGTAATCCAACCGAAATAGGAAAATACTTGGTCAAACCACCTTGTGTTTGAACACAAGTAATAGCTCATGCGTATATATCTTTAATGATTTGAATATAAGCATTATTAACTTCTTTCTTTTCAAGAACTCTCAATCATTCCAAATATGAGACAAAAAATTAGACTAAATAAAAAACTATGAAACATAAAACTTACATAACTAATTAAAAGAATTATTTTTAAAATTTCACATAAGAGCAAAAATCCCAAATCTCATAATTCTAAGAATTTACACTCGTGATAATATGATAATTTTAAATTTAAATATTTTTCAATTTTTAAATTTGATTTTTAATCTAAATTTAATTTAACCATATAATTTAATATAAATTATTACTAATTTATATTACATATTTAATATAAATTTAATTTAAATATTATTTTTTGAATTAACTATATATTATTATTAATTTATGTTATATATTTAAATATATTTTACATCTATATGTTATATACCAAACTTATTTTATAAATTTATAGCTAAAAATTATTTATGTAAAAATTAATTATCATTAATAAATAGATAAAAATTATTTTTCATAGTGTATAATAAATAAATAAATAAATAAATAAAATAAATAAATAAATAAAATTACTATTATTAACTAATAAATCTCCGTTTAAAATTGCGCAATCAGAGGCGCGCCTCTCTACGCAATTTAAGGCAAAAACGCCTTATTGCCTACGCAATTCTGGTTCCTCATGAGGCGTACGCCTTTTCCACTGTGAGGCGCGCCTCAAGGCGGAATTGCACAATTCCTTGTGAGGCGTACGCCTCAAATTACCGGGACCCACTCACTTAAACTTAAGTGAAATAAGCTCTTCCTCCCCTTTCATACAACCTACCCGAACCAAGCAGGCAAAAAACCCGCACGTCCGCTCGGCCTCCCCTCCCGCACGTCCGTTCGGCCTCCCTTCCCGCCAGCGCCGCCTCACTCCGGCAAATTTGAAGTGTCCGGCCGCCTTTTAGGAGAAGTCCACAAACGATTTTAGGTATTTTTTTTAGTTCAACAAAAGATTTTTTTGGTTTGAAAGAAAATCTAGGGTTTTAATTTTTTTTGTGATTTTTTGTTTTATTTTGTATTTGTGCTTTAGGAAATATGGTTAGGGGCAAGGAAAAGTCTAATACATCATTGAGGCGTGATCCTTCTTGGAAGTACAGTGTACAAGCTGATGTAGGAGCGGCGAGAAGACGTATGTTTATTTAAAATACATTTTTTGTGATAAAGTGGTGAAGGGAGGAGTAACTCACATGAAGGAATACTTATCCGACTCACATAAGAATGTAGCACCTTATGCAAATGTTCCGGATAGCGTGAAGGAGGAAATTACAGCTTATATGAAAAAGAGTACGACGACCAAACATTTACAACATGAGCAATTTGATGAAAGGGTCGAACATGTTGCTTACTTTGGGAGTGAGAGTGGAAAGGGCTCTTCCTCCACTATACATAATAGAGGTGCGTGGGGTCCTATGGACCAATATATGATTACTCCAGGAGATGATAGAGGACAAGTATAGATGATGCATGCGGCTGGTACCAGAGAGGGTCGACGGCAGGTTTGCATGGATATTGATAAATTTTTTTTTTTTGATAATGTTATACCATTAGATGTTGTGACATCGCCGACCTACTTCAATATGTTGCGGTCTGTAGGGTTGTATGGGAGAGGGTTGAAGGCACCTTCCATGTACGAGTTGCGAACATGGATTTTAAAGGAGCTGGAGAACACAGAGCATAGCATTGATGAGATTAAACGGACATGGATTGAGACTAGTGTTACCATTATGTCAGATGGGTGGTTTGACATGAAGAGTAGGAGCTTGATTAATATCCTTATCAACAATTCCTACGGCACTGTGTTTTTACGATCAGTTGAAGCTTCAGATGAGGTTAAAAGTGCTGAATTCATTTTCAATTTACTAGATGGGGTTGTTGAGGAGATTGGGGAGCAATTGGTTGTTCAGGTGGTGACTGAGAATGCCAGTGCATACAAAATAGCTGGTCAGATGTTGATGGAGAAGAGGAAACACCTGTATTAGACTCCCTGCGCAGCACACTGCATTGATCTTATATTGGAGGAACTTGGTGATTTACCTCAACATAAGAGTGCTCTTTCAAGGGCGAAGAAGATCACAAAGTTCATATATAACCACTCATGGGTCTTAGCTTTAATGAGAAAGTTCTCAAAGAAGGAAATCATCCGTCCTGTAACCATTAGGTTCGTTATTATATTTGTTTACTTCAAATCATTTTCAAATCCTAATGTAAATTTATTCTACAGGTTTGCCACATCTTATTTGACACTGCAGAGCCTGTTGGATGTGAGACAACCTCTTGAAGCAATGTTTACATCAACATAATGGCTTAATTCTGCATGGGGTAAGAAAACTGAGGGGAAGGAAATACGAAGGATAATTTTAAATGATAAATTTTGAGCCACTGTAATGTATGCCATATTAAGCACGAGACCCTTGGTACAAGTTCTACGTTTAGTGGATGCTGAGAGAAGAAACCAGCCATGGGGTTTTATTTATAATGCTATAGATGAGGCGAAGGAGTTGATTGCACATAACTTGGGAGGAGAGGAGGCAAGTTATAGAGAGATTTGGGATATCATTGATGCTCGGTGGGAGGTACAGTTACACCGTCATCTACATGCAGCAACGTATTATCTCAATTCTTAATTTCAATATTCAGAGAGGAAATCCTCAAACCCTGAGGTGAAGCTTGGCTTATATCATTGCATGGAACGCCTTATACTGGACCAGACCGTTAGGGAGCTTGCAGATTTACAACTTGTTCTATTTCGGAATAAGGAGGATTTTTTTGGTCTGCAAGCAACAAAATCAACTATTGTTAAACGGTCTTCATGCATACTTATTTTTTTAAATGCATAACACTTTAATATATTCTGATTATCATCTTTCTTCTTGAAAATAGTTAAATGGTGGATTCAATTTGGTGATTCCACCCCTGAGTTACAGAGTTTTGCTGTTAGAGTTTTGAGCCTCAATTGTTCTTCTTTTGGGTGTGAGCGAAACTTGAGTACATATAGTCAAGTGCAAACAAAGAGAAGAAATCGACTTTCAACACTCAGAATGAACTCCCTTGTGTATATTATGCAAAACAAGAGGTTGAGAGAAAGGAGGTTGAGAAATAAAGGGTTGAAGGATGATGAGGACCCTTTGGTGTGTGATGATGTGGCATCTGATAATGAGTGGTTCATAGATGATGAGACAGATTTTTCATTATCAGACTTGCAACTAGAGGATCTAAGTATGAATGTCTTAAGGGGCGAAGCAGAACAAGTGGAGACATCCACTAGTACCACACCACACACATCCACTAGCTCTGCAGCACAACATCCAAATAAAGGTATTCCACAACTTCTTATATGCTATTACATTATATTTATATCAAGTGTGCAAGTAACATGATAAAACTTGCATTCTTATTGAACAGAGAAGAGAAAAGTGAATCACATTGAAGATGATGAAGATATGACATTCATAGATACAATTGGAGAAGGAGATTTCCTGAAAGAATCATTTAGTGATGGGACTTGATTGGATTATATATGTCCCTTCTTATTTGTATTTTAGGAGTTTTAATAGACTATAATTTTGTGGTTTTGTATTTTGGAACATGATTTTATTGCATCTCTTTTCTTAATTTTCACTAATTCCACTTGTCATTTAGATGTTTTTATTTTATGATAGAATCTTGCTATTATTTACCTGCTAAAACCCTTAAATTCTCATTTACGCAATTCTGCGTCCGTGAAGCTTACGCCTCACACTGCCTCGAGGCTTACGCCTCACCTTAGGGACGAAAAATGCATTGAGGTTTATTTTATGCAATTTTAAACCTTGTAATAAATAAATATTATTCACATGGTAAATGATTTATTAAAAGTTTTGTTTAAAAATGAATTTTATGGACATTAAATATATTATGATCTCATAAACCTGAAGTTATCTATTTACCTCCACATCATGTGGAAACTCTTTATTGCTATTCTTTATATAGCTTTTTAATTTTTCTTGTGTTAAGAGCTCACATGGAGTGGTGGGGCTATGTGAAGATGCTTTACGGTGATTTGGGGCAAATAAATATAATAAAAATTTTCATGTTAATTTAAAATTATTTTTTAAATAAAAATTAATTTGTTATTTAAGAAATTTATTTAATATTTAATCTTTAATATAATATATTTATTTATTTAAAAAATGTGGTAATTGAACTGGTTGGTTCTAAAGAACCAGATTCGGTTTATCGATTCGCCGGTTGAACCGAAGATTCTGACCGATTTAGTTTGGTTTGATGCAGAAGCGGTTTTTAGAGTGGACTGGACTGGCCTTATGACTGGTTCACGGTTGAATCAGTCGGACCGGTCCGATTTTTAAAACATTGGATAATTCTACTATGAAATGTATAAAGGAGTACAAATTGAGAGTAACAAAACATGTCAAATCTTTTTTCTCATAATTTAAGACAGTTGTGGATGAATCTCAGCAAGGCATGTGTTAGGCGTGAACCGGCCCAGGAGGGGCCGGCTAGACCCGGGCCAACCCGGGTCTATTCCAGGCGGGGCGGAAAACCCAGCCAGGAAGGGGCGGACAAGCTGGGCCCCACTTGGGGTTGAATTGATGAGGTGGGAGGGAAAATTTTGAATGTCATGGGCTTTTTAGGTAATTTGTAATAATCCATTATGGTTATTTAGGGGGATTAGATGAGAAAGGAGGTTATCTTGAATTTGAATGTAATTTGAGATCTAGGGTTTTCTTGCTTGGGCTCTTGGCGTTGCCGGAGAAGATCGGAGAGTTGTTCTTCCTCTCGAATCGAAGAACATTGTATCTTGCTTTTGCTTTAATCATCTACTAGTGGAATATAAGTCCATTAAGCGTTTTTCTCTCAGTTTTCCTACGATTTTCTACTGTTTTCATACGTCTGGGGCTGATTTCCTGTAGAAAACAGCAACTTTCTTGTTGTTTTCTTCACGTGGAGCGATAGGAATACTTGGATCTAAGTATTTCCTATCAAATTGGTATCAGAGCATCATTCCGGGACCACCGGCGGCAAGTTTCTTGTCTCCGGAAGAAGTTTTTTGTGGACCCGTTAGAAGGACAATGGCCGGAAAGAAGGTGGATGTCTTGGAAGGCGAAGTTGGTCAATTAAAAACCGATTTGGAGGAAAGGATTTTTTTGATTTTCAAAATCAAATCACCACCAACAATGAAAGGTTGGAGGGAAAATTCACGGCCATGGAAGAGATGATGAAGAAATTACTTGAGATGAAGACTAATCCGATGGCGTCGGAAGCAAGAGAGACTGTCGGCGACCATAGCGTAGGAGGAAATCCGAACCCGCTTCGGGGGAGGAGGAATCCGGCTGTGGAGATCCTTGAGGGAGACGACGGCATGCCACCTCTAGAGCCACTTTCTAGAGAGGAGATGAGCCTGGGGAATGACCGTCGAGGTGCTGATTTTCAGCGTCAAGGTGTGGATTTTGAAGGCCGGAGGGGAGAATATGAGGGAAGTGCAGATTTTGGCGAAAGAAGAGGAGAATATCAGCGTCGAGGTGCTGAATTTCAGCGTCGATGTGCTGATTTTGAAAGGGGAAGAGGGGATTATGACGATGGACTCGGATACCAACGTGGGAGGGAGGACCGGGATACTTGGGGAGCACCTCATCTTCGAGGAATGGGAGGTTATGGAGAGTACCGGGGTAACAGAAGGGATCCGAAGGTGAGGAAGTTGAAGATGCCCATCTTTGAGGGGGAAGATGGCCATGGCTGGATCTACAAGGTGGAACGGTATTTTGCAGTCAACAGGTTGACAGAGGAGGAGAAACTGACAGCGGCAGGACTGTGTTTGGAAGGGAAGGCACTGGCATGGTACCAGTGGCGGGACATGAGGCGACCTATTCGAAACTGGAGGGAGTTCAAGGATTGCCTACTAGAACGTTTCCGAACCAGCAGCGGAGGGGATTTCTACGAGCAGTTTTTTGCGCTGACACAGGAGGGGACAGTAGCAGAGTTCCGGGACCGGTTTGAGTACCTAGCTAGCAGGTTGGATCGTCTTTCTGATACCGTGCTCGAGGGGAACTTCATGAAGGGGCTCAAACCAGAAATCAGAGCAGCCGTTAGAGTGATGAGACCACACGACCTGGGGGAGGCCATGGAGTTGGCACAGTTGGTCGAGGACCAGAAGCATCTAGAGAGGGGAAATCGAGGCAGCAGTTCTGGGGGATCCCACCGGATGACGACCACGTTTTTAGTTTCCAAGGGAGTTGCACCGGGGGGTACACGAGAAGTACCAAAGGAGAGATCTGGAGGAGGAGGGCCTGGGGGAAATTTTAAGAAGCTTACTGATAAGGAGATGCAGGAGAAAAGGGCCAAGGGATTGTGCTTTAGATGTGATCAGAAGTACATGCTGGGGCATAGGTGCAAGGACCGGACTCTTCAGGTTCTCCTTGTTTGCGAAGACGAGGAAGACGAAGAGGTAGGTGGGAGCAGGTCCGAAGGGGAGGAAGAGGAGAAGTTGCACCTGGATGTGGCGGAAGTCTCTCTGAACTCCGTAGTGGGATTCACTTCGAGTCACACTATGAAAGTGAAAGGGGTGATAGCCGACCACGAGGTGGTGATCCTGATAGATAGTGGGGCAACTCACAATTTCATTTCCACTCAGTTGGTGGAGTTGCTGGGAATGAAATTAGTGGATACGGGAGGCTATGGCGTGATGATGGGCACAGGAAAGGTAGAAATGGGTAGAGGAGTTTGTAAGGGAGTGGTGATTACCATCCAGGACATAGAGGTGAGGGAGGATTTTCTTCCCTTAGAATTGGGGAGTACTGACGTGATTTTGGGAATGAAGTGGCTGCAGACTTTGGGAGAGACAAAGGTGAACTGGGGGGAACTGAGGATGGAACTGGTAGTGGGAGGGAGGAGAATGGTGATACAGGGAGATGTCGGCCTGTCTAGGACTGGGGTGTCTCTCAAGTCCATGATCCGAACCATTCAGGAGGTTGGGGGTGGATATTTGGTGGAGTTGCAACGATTGGAGAAGGTCAGTGTGGGGGAAGAGGGAGACATTCCTCTGGAAATGCAACCGGTCATACAGCAGTTCAGGGAGGTTTTTCAACCTCCACATGGTTTGCCACCTCAGAGGGAGTTGGAGCACGCCATTACTTTGAAGGAAGGGGAGACACCGATCAGCGTTCGCCCTTACCGCTACCCCCAGATCCAAAAGGATGAGATAGAGAGGCTGATACGGGAGATGTTGGAGGCAGGGATCATAAGACCAAGTGTAAGCCCTTTCTCTAGTCCAGTCCTCTTGGTCAAGAAGAAGGATGGGAGTTGGAGATTCTGTGTGGATTACAGGGCTCTGAATAAAGGCACTGTACCAGACAAGTTCCCAATTCCAGTGATTGATGAACTATTGGATGAACTATTTGGGGCAGTGGTGTTTTCCAAGCTAGACTTAAAATCCGGATACCACCAGATCAGAATGAAGGAGGCGGATGTTCCAAAGACAGCCTTCAGGACACATGAAGGGCATTATGAATTTCTGGTAATGCCCTTTGGTTTAACTAACGCTCCTGCGACATTTCAGTCTCTGATGAACAGGATCTTCAGGCAGTACCTCAGGAAGTTCGTACTTGTGTTCTTTGATGACATATTGGTGTACAGCAAAACTGAGGAGGAACACTTAGAACACTTGAAGGTGGTTTTGGGAGTATTGCAGGAACATCAGTTACAGGCCAATCTGAAGAAATGCAGCTTTGCACAGGCCAGGGTGGAGTACTTGGGACACGTGGTATCCCAAGAAGGAGTAGCAGCGGATCAGAACAAAATAGAAGCAATGCAGAAGTGGCCAATACCTAGAAACCTAAAGGAGTTAAGGGGGTTCTTAGGGTTGACTGGATACTACAGGAGATTTGTGAAGGGATACAGTGCTATCGCATGGCCATTGACGGAGCAACTAAAGAAGGATGGATTTTCTTGGGGGGAAGCAGCAACGCAGGCATTTGAGAAACTAAAGGTAGCCATGACTACAGTTCCAGTGCTAGCACTTCCTGATTTTAGCCAAGTCTTTGTGGTGGAGACAGATGCTTCAGGGTATGGGCTGGGAGCAGTGTTGATGCAGAACCACCAGCCAATAGCCTACTTCAGTCAAGTACTTTCAACCAGGGCTAGATTGAAGTCAGTGTATGAAAGAGAATTGATGGCCATTGTCTTGGCTATTCAAAAGTGGCGGCCATATCTCTTGGGAAGGCACTTTATCGTGCGGACAGATCAGAGGAGCCTGAAGTATTTGCTAGAGCAAAGGATGGTAACTGAAGAGCATCAGAGGTGGCTATCCAAACTACTAGGCTATGACTTCGAGATTCAGTATAAACCAGGGTTGGAGAACAAGGCAGCCGACGCTCTATCCAGATGTGTGGGGGAACTCCATGAGTTGGTGCTGTCTGTACCCTTGATGGTAGACTGGGGAGCCATCAAGGAAGAAAGTATGCTGAATGAAGAGTTGAAGAAGATCAGGGAGGATCTAGGGAAAGACAAGAGTAAGCATCCGGGCTACTGTATTGAGGGGGAGAGACTATTGTATCAAGGGAGGTTTGTGATGCCACGGACTTCCATACACATTCCCCACTTGTTGCAGGAATTTCATGGCAGTGCAGTTGGGGGACATTCAGGGGTTCAGAAGACTTACAGGAGGCTAGCATCCGAGCTCTACTGGAAGGGGATGCATAAAGATGTGGAGGAGATGGTGGCCAGGTGTGAAGTGTGTCAGAGAAATAAGTACATGGCCATGGCGCCAGGAGGATTACTGCAACCGTTGACACTTCCAAACAGAGTCTGGGAGGAAGTGTCCATAGATTTCATTGATGGCCTACCAAGATCGGAGGGGTTCACAGTCATCATGGTGGTAGTGGACAGACTTAGTAAGTATGCGCATTTCGTTCTCTTAAGACACCCATACACCGCAGTGTCAGTAGCGGCAGCTTTTATCAGGGAAGTGGTGAGACTACATGGGGTGCCTGAATCGATTGTGTCTGATCGAGACAAAGTGTTCCTCAGCCAGTTCTGGAGGGAGCTGTTCAGGATGCAGGGCACGGTTCTCAAGAGAAGTACCGCTTATCACCCACAGACAGACGGACAAACGGAGGTGGTAAATCGAAGCTTGGAGACCTATTTGAGGCGTTTTGTGTCTGAAACCCCACGGTTGTGGGCAAAGTGGCTACCTTGGGCTGAGTATTGGTACAATACCTCATTCCATTCCGCCTCCCAGATGACCCCATTCAAAGTATTATATGGGAGGGACCCTCCACACCTAGTGCACTATGGAAGAGAAAGCACACCAGTATCGTCTGTGGAGCAATACCTAGAGGAAAGGGACAAGATATTGGAAGAGTTAAAGAGACATCTGATGAGGGCACAACAAATCATGAAAAAGCAAGCGGACTCTCACAGGAGAGACATGCAGTTTGAAGTGGGGGAGAAGGTGTTCCTAAAACTACGACCATACAGGCAGAGGACAGTGGCTAGAAGGCAGAACGAGAAATTAGCACCGAGGTACTTTGGCCCTTATGAAGTATTGGGTAGGATTGGAGCAGTGGCTTACAGACTGAAATTACCCCCCTCAGCCACTATACACCCAGTGTTCCATGTGTCTCAGCTGAGGAGAGCCATTGGGGAGCATGCAGTGAGTGCAGAATTACCAGCGACTATGACGGAGGATTTAGAACCACTAGAGCTTGCAGGAGTCCGACCAGATAAAATGGGCAACAAAGAAGTGCTAATCAAATGGAGAGGCCTCCCTGATTTCGACGCTACATGGGAGCCTTTTGAAAGAGTGAAGGAGCAGTTTCCTTCTTTTCACCTTGAGGACAAGGTGAGTTTTTGGGAGGGGAGTAATGTTAGGCGTGAACCGGCCCAGGAGGGGCCGGCTAGACCCGGGCCAACCCGGGTCTATTCCAGGCGGGGCGGAAAACCCAGCCAGGAAGGGGCGGACAAGCTGGGCCCCACTTGGGGTTGAATTGATGAGGTGGGAGGGAAAATTTTGAATGTCATGGGCTTTTTAGGTAATTTGTAATAATCCATTATGGTTATTTAGGGGGATTAGGAGAGAAAGGAGGTTATCTTGAATTTGAATGTAATTTGAGATCTAGGGTTTTCTTGCTTGGGCTCTTGGCGTTGCCGGAGAAGATCGGAGAGTTGTTCTTCCTCTCGAATCGAAGAACATTGTATCTTGCTTTTGCTTTAATCATCTACTAGTGGAATATAAGTCCATTAAGCGTTTTTCTCTCAGTTTTCCTACGATTTTCTACTGTTTTCATACGTCTGGGGCTGATTTCCTGTAGAAAACAGAAACTTTCTTGTTGTTTTGGCAGTTGACTATATAATCTTCACGTGGAGCGATAGGAATACTTGGATCTAAGTATTTCCTATCAGCATGCCTTCAGTTTTTCCAAACTCTACGAGCAAGGAATGTTGTGTTTTTCTCTCTGGGGCCACCTACGAATGGCCCCAAAAAAAATCCAGTGGCAGTAGACTATATAGTTAATCTTCAAACAGCCAAAATAATCAATGGGATGCAGGATCATATGGAGCTTCAACTTATGCAACCAGCACAGTAAATTTACACATCGCTGCATTCACTAACAGCAACATGAAACTAAACTAGTTTTCACCTTCCACTCTGAAGGACACCTGGTACTCCTATGGATTTAATAACATAGCCTAGAAATCATCTATGGATTTTATAACATATTTGTCAAAGTGTGGTTAATAATTACATTTTTCAGCAAAGGAATTCAAATCATTGAATTGCAGATTGTTTGTACACTGTGTTTTTACTGCCTATGTTGAATTATGGGTGTATATTGTATGCTCATGCTCATTTGATAGTTTTTCAAAGTTAACGATGATGTTTGTTTCTACTCTTTTTAGTTGAATGTTCAATAAATACTAATTAGAACCGTGGGATTTTTTTTCTTTAGAAGATAGATACAATGCTTATAATTAGATCTTTTTTTTTCTTTAATGAAATCACTTTGTTTGGTTCAGGTTGATTATTTAGATATGTGATCTTTTCATCCTGTTCCTTTCCTTAGTTTGGCATGTCGATAGTTACCATATAACTCTGTTTTGCTAACTTCTGGGAACCTTTTTTAGGAGCATGCCAACCTCTGCAGCTCTTGATGTTGTGGCACAGAATCTAAGTCTGAAATTCTTTGAGGTATTTGAAAAGTGCTTGCAGTAGCTACCCATTGTATATTTTTTCTTGTTAATATCGGTATCTTACAGACAGAGAGCTGATTTATTTTAGGTACCTACTGGATGGAAATTCTTTGGCAACTTAATGGATGCTGGCCTTTGTTCAATATGTGGTGAAGAAAGCTTCGGGACAGGTAGGCTATATTTCATCATTTATGCCATTTTCAGCTACCTTGTACTTATAAGAAGGTATCAGTTTCTCCTGTATTCAATCTTTTTAGCTAGACACCCTTGCCTAGGCTGGTTGGTTGAGGTCTTTAAGACCCCATCCAATTTGTTTTGAATTTGAAGATTGGCTCGTGTCTTCTTTGACACTCACCTTTCTAAAACAAATCCTTTTAGTTAATTGAAATGGGTAAATATCTAAATATGTTTTAGTTTATGTGTTTATTGGATTGGGCTCGTCCTAAACATTTATAGGGCTTAAAACACTGTCAGTGTAGCTTATGGGTGTGGACCATCGAATCCGTATTTCTACACCAACTGATTAATTAGTCTCCTCCACATCTTTTTTCACATTCTTCTTGTGAATACTAACAAATAAATGCCATGCAAATAGATTAATTATTGAGATCTCTATTGATTTTTTTTTTTCTTGTCTAATTTAGAAGATGATATTCAACAAAGGTGGATGAGATATTTTGCTAAACTTTTTAATGAAGAGTGTGAAAATAAGATTGACTATAGTGAGCACCCTAAATGAAAGTAAAGATTTCTGTTTTTATCGGCGTATTAGTAAAACTGAAGTTAGAGAGGCTTTAAATAGAATGAAGGGTGGAAAAGCTGTTGGACCTGATGATATTCCAATAGAGGTGTGGAAATGCTTAGGAGATGAAGGGATTTCTTGGCTTACTAAACTTTTTAATACTATTTTGAAGACTAAAAAGATGCCAGATGAGTGGAGAATGAGTGTATTAATTCCTATTTTTAAGAATAAAGGCGATGCACAGGATTGCACGAATTATAGAGGTATTAAGTTAATGTGTCATACTTTAAAATTATGGGAGCGAGTTATAGAGCATAGGTTGCGGCGTGATACTAATGTTTCTCAAAATCAATTTGGATTTATGCCGGGTAGGTCGACTATGGAAGCCATACATTTATTCAGAGGTTTGATGGAAAAATATAGATGAAATAAGGAGGATCTACATATGATATTTATTGATTTAGAAAAAGCATATGATAAAGTTCCAAGAGAAGTGCTATGGAGAGTTCTTGATAAGAAAGGAGTCAATAATGCTTATATTCAAATCATTAAAGATATGTATGCAGGAGCTATTACTTGTGTTCAAACACAAGGTGGTTTGACCAAGTATTTCCCTATTTCGGTTGGGTTACATCAAGGATCAGCCTTAAGCCCATATCTATGTGCTTTAGTCATGGATGTTCTCACTAGACATTTGCAAGATGATGTACCTTGGTGTATGCTTTTTGCTGATGATATTCTCCTTGTTGATAAGACTAGAGAGGGAGTTGAAGGTAAACTTGAATTATGGAGGTCAACCTTAGAGTCTAAAGGTTTTCGCTTGAGTAGATCTAAAACGGAATATATGGAGTGTAATTTTAGCAGTAATAGTCCTAGTGAGGGGATTGTGACTTTGGGCGATCAAGTCATTAATAAGAGTACACGTTTTAGGTATCTTGGATCTATTGTTCAGAGTGATGGTGAAATAGATGGGGATATTATCAGCCGAATTCAAGTTGGATGGTTGAAGTGGCGGAATGCATCGGGCTTGTTATGTGATTGAAATGTACCCCTCAAACTTAAGGGAAAATTCTATAAGATGGTAGTGAGGCCTGCAATGCTTTATGGTGCCGAATGTTGGCCATTAAAAGAGAAGCATAATACTAAGTTAAGTGTGGCAGAGATGAGGATGCTTAGATGGATGAGTGGCTTTACCCTTAGAGATAGGATACGAAATGAGCATATACGTGAAAAGGTTGGAGTAGCTCCAGTAGAAGATAAGATTAGAGAGAGTCGCCTTAGATGGTTTGGTCACATAAAAAGGCGGCCTTCCGACGACCCAGTTAAGAGAGTAGAGGTATTAGATTTGACTTGTGTTAAGAAAGGTAGGGGTAGACCTAAAAAGACTTGGTTAGAAAATATTAGGAATGACCTTTCTTTATTAGATTTAAACGAGAATTTGGCTTTTAATAGGACACAATGGAGAAAAAGGATTCATGTAGCCGACCCCACGTAGTGGGATAAAGGCTTGATGTTGTTGTTGTTGTTGTTGTTGTGGTCTAATTTACGAAAGCTAAAGTTACATATTTATTTACTTTCAGGTTCAGATCATATACGTGAAAAGGATGGGATCTGGGCAGTCTTAGCTTGGCTTTCAATTCTTGCCTACAAGAACAAGGACAACCTTAATGGGGGTAAGCTCGTTACAGTGGAAGACATAGTTCATCAGCACTGGGCTACCTATGGTCGCCACTTTTATACTCGATATGATTATGAGGTAATATGATAGAATAAGTTTGCGTACCTATTTCTGTGATGGGAGTTGAGGAAGTAGCAATATAAATTTTTCCTTCTCAATATTATTGCTCAACTAACATCAGTCTTTTTATGTTATTACTGAATAGTTTAATTTTTGTAATATAGAATGTGGACGCAGCTGGAGCGAAGGAACTGATGTCATATTTGGTGAATATTCAATCATCCCTTCAAGAAGTTAACAAGTAATCCTTCAATTTATGCTCATTTTGTTTAAAACAAGGTTGATTTTCCATATGTGATCAGAAGTATGTCTTTGAAGTCAAGTTCCAACATTTTTTCTTCTTTTCACATGGCATTATTATCTTCTTGCATATATATATTTTGGTTATATTTGAGCATTCCTCTGCATGTCGCTAAAATGACTCCTCAAGCTATATGACTATGTATGTGTTAGGAAAAGCCTTGCTGAAATTTGATTTCAGCAATTTCAGAAAAAATCAGAATAAAACACACGAATGCTTTTTTTTATTGAAAATTTAATGAAATGAAAGAAAATACAATATGCAAGTGGATCTTCAATTGGAGAGGAAGATCCGGCTCTCCTAAATCTTTAGCCATTGGTTTTCCCAAACACTCTAAGAATAATCTAATTTCAGCAAACAACACCTATCCCTAACCTAGGAAAAACACCTATTTAAAGCAAAAAAAAAAAAAAAAAAACCAATAAACAGTAAATGCCCAAACAGACCTTCCCGAATTCCTTCCTATTTTCTTAATTATTTTCCTCCCAAAACAACTCTCAAATGAGCCCTTAAATCTGTCATCTTCAATTAGTAAACATTTCCTAATTAATCCTCTCCAAATCGGCCCACAAATCTGCCATTTTCAATTAGATAATATTTCCAAATTAATCTGCCCCCAAATATGCTCTCTTCAATTAGTAAGCATCTTCTAATTAATTCCTTTTGATTAATAATCTTCCTAAATAGCTCTCCTTAATTAGGAAACTTCCTGATTCCCTCTCAATCAAATCGGTCGATCCATCAATACTCCCCTCCCAAAGTGCCACATTGTCTTCAAGGTGGAACGAAGGAAACTGCAACTAAAGCACTTGACTAATAGCATTGGACTGAAAAAATGGATTGGCATTGGGTCGAGTGATCCCTTTCTCTAGCATCTCCCTAATAAATATCTCAATTTCATCCTTATGGATTTGGGGATGATGGTACAGACGAACACTGATATGTGAGACTCCTTCCTTCATGATGATAGCATGCTCGCATTCTTGTAGAGGAGGCAACCCTGAATGGATGGAACATGATGTGAAACAAGCAAGCGATGGAGTTACTTTAAGAAATTAAAGAGAGCAATTTAAACAAAATAATCCACATAAAATTTTCACTTATGGAAAAAGTTTGATTCTTGGAATTCGTGGTTTTTAACTTGCTTAGGCTAAGAAGAGCAGAGTCGATTAACCAAACAATTTAAGAAAATGCAAAGATCAACTGTAAAACTACGACGATAAATAAGAATCCGTGATTTAATAATGAGAACTTTCACCTTTGAAGCCCAAACGATCAACTAGTCTAGGCTTTAGCGGAAGAAGAGTCTCCACATTAGAACCGAGGTCACTCCGAGGAAGAAGGAGCCTAAGATCGTCGTTCTTGGATTGGTGGCCGGAGTGGTGGAGGATGGCGGTCGTCCAAGGATGATCCAACGTCCTTTTGATCTTTGCTCGTCGATCACATCAACTAATGTGTACTGGATGCGGTCGATGTAATCTTCAATAGTGTCGTCGAAATCGAAGCCCACGTCAAAGAACGGTGATTGGAGAATGTCAACTTGATCTTGGTCGTCATGCACAAACCCAAAGTTCCACTCGGGTTCCGCCATACATTCTTGCCGGGCGGGAAGATGCACAAAAGAATTGGGAAAAGAGAGGAAGAAGGTGGCGGGTTGGTGGATGAAGGCTAGATTGGCTAAATAATTTCAACAAACTGAAATTATTTCATGTTGTAGTACATGGGAAGGAATAATTTGAAAATATCAAATTAATTCCAAAGGAAGAGGGGGCGGTAATGAGAGGAGGGAGTTGGGGTTGATTTTGTGGAGCTATTAAGGTGATTAGGAGAGAGAGGGGCCCAATGAAGGGGCCGGCCAAGAGAGAGAAGAGGGAGGGGTTTAATTTAAGTGAGTGGGGACCACAAGATTAATTTCAGAATTTAAACAAAATCTGAAATTAAAATTTCAGTTTTAATAGCAATAGGAGGTTCCTCAATTAAAACAATCAATTGGATTGGATTTGAATTTCAAATTCAAATTCAATTTCAATTTATTTTGATTGCAAGAATTAAGAGGACAATTTAGGAAACCTTTAATGGCCAAAGAAACTCCTAGATTTCAGATTTTGAAATTTGAAAGAGGATGGGGAGAGGGAGGCGGCGGCAAGGTGGGGGGAAA
Source organism: Dendrobium officinale (assembly GCA_019514585.1). NCBI lineage: Eukaryota > Viridiplantae > Streptophyta > Magnoliopsida > Asparagales > Orchidaceae > Dendrobium > Dendrobium officinale. Next base: position 7,192,248 of record CM033692.1, on the reverse strand, counting down.
ATCGGCGGCTGGAGCTGTCCGGTGGCTGCTGGACGGAGGAAGGGCCGGCGGGTTGAGCTGGGTAAGCCGGCGGCCTGGCTGGATTCAAAGGAGTCGGTGGCCTTAGGGTGAGAGGAGGAAGAACAATGAAATCTGAGAAATTTTGTCTTTGATTTCCCTCACCTCGAATCTCTTCAAAACTTTACTTCCACATGACAAACTTGGACTAAACCTAGAACTCACGAAGAGATCTAGTTCTCCCTTTGAACTCACTAAGAGATCAAAGGGAAGTGCACTCACAAAGAGAACAAAAGGGAATATTTTTCATTTCAACCAAAAACTAGCTATTACATGAGAAAAGGGCCTTATAAATAGGCCTCAAAATGACAAAGAAGCAAAAGACAAAAATGCCCCTGGGCCTGCAATAGCTACAAAATACCCATGAGGGCAAAAACGGAAAAACATAAAATAAAAATAAACTACTACATAAAATGATGAAAATACAGATCATGATCGTGGCCGTCGATCTCCGGCATCTCCTGAAGGTACATGTGTCGAAATCGCTGCTGATGTCCCCATCAGAACACCACTCGATATTGCTGTAGGAGTGATTGAACCATGTCTGGTGCTTCTATATTCTCCCCATCTTCTTCTCCTTCCAAAGTTTTAGCTCCATAAAAAATCCCATTTCTTCACCCTTTCCTTTCCTTGGAAGTGGCTCCAAAGATGGCATCTCCTCTTCTTCCTCCAAAACTTCTACCTCTCGATCCTCCCTCATCGTCCCTATATTAGGGTTTCCCCTACTTCCCTGTCCAATCAACGATGCTCTCGACTCCATTGTTGTTGGTTGGATGTGAAGCTCCAATAGTTTCCTTATCATTTCTTCTAGATTGGTAAAGTTTTCCTCCATTGATGTCATTCTATCCTCAAACGATTTGAATTGGCCAAGTTTTCTCTTAAGATGCTCTTCAAAGGCATCAACTTTATTTGCCACCATATGTCTCAAAAAAATACTATGATACCACTTTGTTAGGAAGTGCTTGTAGAAATTTACGAAAAGCCTTGGTTGAAATCTAATTTTAGCAATTTCAGAAAAACCAACGACAATAAAATCATGAATAAAACACGAGCACTTTTTTATTGAAAGTATTATGAAAGAAAAGACAAGATACAAGTGGATCCTCAATTGGAGAGGAAGACCCGGTTCTCTCAAATCTCTAGCCGCCGGCTAGAGTCTAAACACCCTAAAAACAATCTAATTTCAACAAACAACACCTATCCCTAACCCTAGGAAAATCACCTATTTAAAGCAAACAATAAACAGTAAATACTCAAACAGACCTCCCCCGATTCCCTCCTATTTTCTTAATTATTTCACTCCCAAAACAATTCTCAAATCAGCCCCCAAATCTATCATTTTTAATTAGGAAATATTTCCTAATTAATCCCCTCAAAATTAGCCATATTCAATTAGAAAATATTTCCTATTTAATCCTCTCCAAATCTGCCCACAAATTTGTACTCTTCAATTAGGAAATATTTCCTAATTAATCAGCCCCCAAATATGCTCTCTTCAATTAGGAAACATCTCATAATTAATTCCTTTTGATTAAGAATCTTCTTAAATAGCTCCCTCTTGATTTGGAAGATTTCCTTATTCTCTTCAAATCAAATCGGCCAGCCCATCAATATGTATCTAGTATAATATATATGCCAATGTTTTAGTAGCACATAGGAGGTTTCACGAGGTGGTTGTTAGTTGTCGATTTTAGTCTGCAGATCACCAATGATATTTGGAAAAAAAAAAAAAAACATAAGTTTTGTAATGCAACTACTTAGGAAAGAATGATATTATAGAGGTAACTCATAAAATGATTTTTAATAAATTCAAGCAAATGGAGGATGTCCGAGTGGATTTGTTATTTTCTCACTAAAATTGTTTCCTCTTTTACAGTATCCCTATCTGCTGTTTAGAACCTATACAGATTTGAAACACTATTGGCTTGTAGCATGAACAACTATTTTTAGGAAGTTTGCTTAATTTTTGGACAACAATGAGTTTATGTGCCTTATGATTACATCCTTGATGAAAGCTTATGGTCCACTATTACTGTTGTGTAGGGGTATCATAGGGGAATACAATGAGTATACTTTCTTAGCCTGTCTACTATCATAAAAATCACTGTGAACCCTATTGATCGGGGTAATCCATCATAGAGCTAAAGTCTGCAATAATTCTCCTGGAGACATAGCCATGTACTTGTTCCCTGGAAGATCTCACATCTGGCTACTTACTTGTCTACATCTTTGTGCATCTCCTTCCAGTATAACTCTGAGGCAAGTCTCTTGTAAGTCTTCTGCACCCCTGAATGGCTCCCAATAGTGCTCCCATAAAACTCCTAGAGTAGGTGTGGAATGTGAACTGATGTCCTAAACATCACAAATCTCCCTTGGTATAGGAGCCTCTCCCCTTCCACAGGAGTCTCTCCCCTAACTCATTTCGTGCACTCTCCTCCTTAATGGCCTCCCAATCCAGCATCAGTGGTATCGAAACAGCTACTGTCTGTAACTCCCCCATACACCTGGATAAGACATCTGCTGTCTTGTTCTCTATTTCTGGCCTATACTGAATTTCAAAATCATATCTCAGTAACTTTGACAGCCATCTCTAGTGCTCCTTTATCACCATCCTCTGCTCCAACAGATACTTCAGGCTCCGCTGGTCCGTCCTGACAATGAAGTGTCGGCCTAACAAGTAGGGTCGCCACTTCTAGATGGCTAACACAATGGCCATCAATTTTCTCTCATAGACTGACTGAAATGCTTGCCCTAGTTGTCAACACCTAGCTGAAGTATGTGATGGGTCAATGACTCTTCATGAGTGCTGCTCTCAATCTATATCCTGAGGTATCTGTCTTCACCATGAAGACTTGAGTGAAATCTAGGGCCAAGACAGGCACATTTGTCATGGCTTTCTTCAAGCTCTTAAAAACTGTTGTGGCCGCCTCCCCCCATAAGAAACCATCATTCTTCAAATTTTTTGTCAATGGCCATACAATGAAGATATATCCCTTCATGAACCTCTTGTAGTAGCCCGTTAGCCCTAGGATTCCCCTTAACTCCCTAAGATTCTTAGGTAATGGCCATCTCAACATAGCTTGAATTTTGGCCTGATCTACTGCTACACGCTCTTTAGAGATTACATACCCCAAGTACTTCACACTGGCCTATGCAAAATAATATTTCTTTAGATTCATCCTCAGTTGGCGCTCCTCTAACACCTTATCAAGTGCCCCCAATGTTCCTCCTCTAATTTATTGTAAACCAGGATATCATCAAAAAATACCAACACAAATCGCCTGAGATAGGGTCAAAAGACCTTGTTCATGAGGGACTGGAAAGTGGTTGGAGCATTAGTGAGGCCAAAAGGCATCATTAGGAATTCATAATGACCTTCATGAATCTTGAAAGTAGTTTTTGGCACATCTTCGCTTTTCTTTCTGATCTGATGATACCTTGACTTCATATCATTTTTTTTGAAAATAACTGTCTCACTCAGCTCTTCCTGTAGCTCATCTATAACTTGGATAGGAAACTTGTCTAGCATAGTTTCCTTATTCACCGTCCTATAGTCCACGCAGAATCTTCAACTCCCATCCTTTTTCTTAACCAGTAATACTGGGCTAGAAAAGGACTCACACTGGGTCTGATAATCCCTTAACTTTTCAATTTCATCCTTCTGAAATTGAGAATAGCGGTAGGGCCTGACACTGATAGGTGACACATCTTCCCTCAAGGTGATAGCGTGTTCCTGCTCCCTTGGCGGTGGCAATCCTTGAGGTGGTTGAAAAACTTCACTGAATTATTGAATCAATGGCTGCACTGAAGGAGGAATGTCCCTACCCTCATATAATATGATTCCCTCCTGCCTATGTAGCTCCACCAGATAACCTTCCCCCACCTCCTCTATGCTTCTCATCATGGTTTTAAGTAGGGGTGTGAAAATCGGGTTACAGGTCAGGTTCGGGTCGAACCTGTTATTGACCTGCTACTGTTTGACACGATCGTCGGGTTTTTGGAACCCGACTCGAAACGAGTAGAAAATGTAACTCGAACCTGGCCATCGTCGTCGTTACTTTCAATCCAACTGTCGGACCTCCCTTTATCGCTGGCAAGATAGAGATGGGGCCGGAGAAGGCTTCGTCCTTATTCGAATAAGAGAGAGAGAGAGAGAGAGAGAGAGAGAGAGAGAGAGAGAGAGAGGCTTTGGCCTTCTTTAGGACGGAACGAATGGGGTCTCCAAAACTCAAAAGGAGGGCTTTAGCTGGTCCTCACACGAGAGAGAGAGAGGGAGATCATTAGAGGGGATCTTTGGCCTTCCCTGGGACAGACCAACCGAGCAAGGGAGTGAGGGAGGCTTTGTGCTGGAATGGGCCAAATGAGAACAACAAGGCGGAGATTTAAGCTCGACTAGGTCGTAAGAACGGATAAGAAGAGGGTTCGACTTCGTGTTGCATTCGATTAGAATATGGCCGAGGGTTTTTGGAGGCTTGTGAACCACAGAGAGAGGGAGAAAGGAAGACCGAGCCCGAGAATTGTGTGTTTGTCTTTCGTTTCATAGCGGGAGAGCCTTCTTGCCTCTCGATACCCCAATGTTTTAGTGTCTGTCCTCTCGGTTGAAGAGAATGCATTGAGCGGGAGTCCCTATCGTCGGCTCGTTGTTGTCATTGCTTCCAAATTCCGATCCAACCCTTTTGGCTTCCATGGTCGAAGGAGGTGAATGGGGTCTATATGGGGCAAGGTTTAAAATTGCATAAATAAGCCTCAAGACATTTTTCGTCCGTGAGTGAGGCGTAAGCCTCACGGTCGAAGAATTGCGTAAATGAAAATTTAAGTATTCTAGCAGGTAAATAACAATAAGCGTCTATCATACAATAAAAATATTTAAATGAGAAGTGAAATTAGTGGAAAATAATAAAATAAATGCAATATATGCATCTCATAGCATAATTCAAAGTACAAAATCACAAATATAAGTCTATCAAATCTTCCAAAGTACAAATAAAAAAGAGCATCTAAAATTCAATCATGTCCCATCACTAAATGGGTCTTAAAGCGAGGCATCTTCATCTCCAATTGTATCTATGAATGTCAAATCTTCATCATCTTCAATGTTATCAACTTTTCTTTTCCTTGTTCAATAAAATGATTAGTGTGATGGCTAATTGTATATATTTTAAATGTAATAGCACATAAGAAATTGTGAGATACATTTGTTTGTTTGTTGTGCTGCAGTATTAGTGGATGTGTGTGGTATGATACTAGTGGATGTGCTCGCTTGATCTGCTTCGCCTCTCAAGACATCCACACTTAGATCCTCTAGTTGTTGGTCTGATAATGATAAATCTGTCTCATCATCTATGAATCAATTATTATTAGACGTCACATCATCACACACCAAGGGGTCGTCATCATTCTTCAACCCCTTGTTCATCAACCTCTTATCTCTCAACCTCTTGTTATGCATAATATACATAACGGAGTTCATTCTAAGTGTTGGAAGTCGATTTTTTCTCTTCGTTTGCACTTGACTATATGTGCTTCACCACATTATCACAAAAATTGCATTTCAAATACATGTCTTCTCGCCACCTCCTACATCAACCTGTACACTGTACTTCCAAGAAGGGTCCCGCCGCAGATGTATTTGACTTTTCTTTGCCCCTAACCATGTTTTCTAATGCACAAATGTAAAATCAAACCAAAAATCTCAAAAAATTGTAAACCGTAGATTTTCTATAACTTGAAAAATCATACCTTGAATTAAAAAAAAAACCTAAAACCTATACTAGTGTATCGTAGAGGGCATCGGCATGAGGCGGCGTCGGCGGGAAGGCCAGCCGAGGGAAGCCAGGTCGCGGATCTGGGCTTGCAGAGAACTCCATTCGGTTCGGGTAGGCCGAATGAAAGAAGTGGGGAAATAGGATTTTTTTTATTAGGAACTTAAGTGGGTGGGACCCGGCTCTATGAGGCGTGCGCCTCAGCCATTATTGCACAATTGGGCCTCTGAGGCGCGCCTCATGGTGGATCCTGAGGCGTAAGCCTCAACTAGACCCAAAATTGCTTAACAATGAGGATCTTGGGGGTTAAATTGCATAGAGGTGCGCCTCTTATTGCGTAATTTTAAACTATGGTGTGGGGAAATCAGGTCATATCTGGGTCAATTTTGGGTCAGCGGGTTGACCAAGATCTGACCCGATTTTTAAAACAAGTCAATTTTGTGAACCGAAATCCAACCCATTTGCCAAACGGATTGATCCTAATGTAGAATTTTCAGGTCGGGTTCAGATCGAACTCTTCAGGTTCTCACCGCCATGGCCTTCCCTCAGTTTCCTTGTCATCACAGACGGTGAGAACTTGAAGAGTTTGGTCCCCACACCTGTGCCATGGGGTATACTTCTCATCATATCTGAAGCATAGATCTTTTGCCCTCTTCTCCTGCATCTCACTCTCAGTCAGTCTTTTGAAGTCCCCCCTTCGTCCTATTGGCTTCTCCCTGGGATTCTCATGAATGTTACTCGATGGAGGCCCCTTGGATGCTAGAAGGGTGGTAGTCATCCTGTAAGAGCCGCCTGAACTGCTGCCTTTGACTCCCCTCTGCTGGTACTTCTGATCCTCTACTAATTGTGCTAGCTCCATAGCCTCTACCAAGTCACGAGGCCTCATGACCCTGATAGCTGCTGAGATATCTTATTTGAGTCTCTTCATAAAATTTCCCTCCAGAACAGTCTCTAATATTCGATCCAATCAACTTGCCAGGTACTAAAATCTTTTGTGATAATCTGCCACTAAACTTGCCCGCACTAGTGCAAAGAACTGGTCATAAAAGCCCCCTCCCCTGTCGGTTCGAAAAAGTTTCAATAATCATTCCTTGAACTCCCTTCAACTCTTTATGAGCCTCCTCATGTCTCTCAACTAGTACCAAATCAATGTTTTTCCTTCCAAACATAAGCCAGCTGCTGTCAATTTTTCCTCCTCAATCAACTCATTGACGGTAAAATATCTTTCCACCTTGTAGATCCACCCACGTGCATCCTCCCCTTAAAAGATGGGCAACTTCAGCTTCCGTACCTTTGGATCTCCCCCATTTCCCCTGAATCCTCTGTAATTATCCCTTTCCAAAGTGTTTGGTCCTCCCCAAGAATCCTGATCCTCCCTTCCACGCTCATACCCATACCCCTCTTCACTTTCTCCTCTCCTCCCTTCAAAATTAGCATCTCTCTTTTCTTTCCCAAATAGCACCCCTTGGTGCATGCCCTCCATAACCATGCCTCTCCATATCTTCCATCTCTCTCCTCAATGATCTCCACATTATTTTTCCTCCTACGAATTTCAAAATTCGTATTCCTCACTACCGGACCCCATCCCTCCGATGCCGCCGTTTGATTTTGATTTTCCAATAACTTCTTCACACCATATCGTGAAGATCTGAAACTTGACCTTGCATGGCCGATATTCTATCCTCAACCGTTGCTTTCATTTGGTTCATCTCCTCTTCAAGGCGTTCTTCCAGTGCATTTACTTTCTTGGCCTCCATCGATACGCGGATTTTTGTAGACTAAAAAATCTGGATCTTGACCTCAAAAAACAGCAAACAGCCCCTTCGGCCCAAAAACAGCCGCTGGTTTTCACAAAAATAGCCCAAAAACTGGCCCAAAATCTACTTTGATACCAATTTGATAGGACACACTTGAAGATCTTAAGTAAAATCTATCAATCTTAGCAAAAACAGCGAGAAATACCCACCAAACTTCAAGGAAAAACCAAAAAGCAATAGTTTTATTGTGATAATAAAAAAATAATGGAAGGAAAATACCAAGATACAAATTATCCTCGACTCTAGAGGAGGTTCTACCTCTCTCAATCCCTAGATGCTACTAGAGACCAAGCCGCCAAACTTTGAGAACAAAAGCCTCCACAATCCATTGTATAACCCTAACCCTAATCTTTTTCTCCTACTTAAATCATACAATTAAAAAAATAATAATTAAACCCAAATTCCCCCTTAGTCCTAGCCGCCACCCCTCTTTCCTAATTGAAATCTCTAGTGTGGCCCAACCACCTTGGGTGGCAAATCCAAGAGGGCGGATTGCTTGGTCCGCCGCTTATAAAATTGGGTGGCCCCTTGTAAAGGGCCGGCTAGACCGGTCCAGCATGGACTGGTCGGGTCTAACACAACCCTTTTTTGATTATTAGTCTTGTTTTACTCTACTTTTATTTTGTTGTTCTAGGCAATCATGTGGCGTCAAACTGGTAGTCTTGATACTAATTTGAGTCATGTCAGGGCTTTTAAAAGTAATTCTTGGTTCGTTTTTTATTAATGAGTAAAGTTTACACAGAGTTCTCATCATACGTCTATGCAAATATTTCATTATTTCCTCTATCAAAGATCCTCGTAACTTCAACCCTTAACGTTGCACCCAATGCATGAAACCCCCGTTACTGTAGGAATTGGGTAGGCTTGCCCTCTTTGTGACTTAAAACTTATTAAGGTATGTGGAGTTTTGGATTTAGTATGGATAGTTTAAAAATAAGTTGGTGTAGAAATAAAAAGTGGTTGGCTCTCACTCCAAAGTTCAATTTTTTTAATTGAAAATGAGCTTAACCACTCGCATATCTAATTCAAGGTCCCTCAGTTCACTTTTTAAAGCGGTATCAAAGCCGATGGCTTGGTTGAGATCATGCATCAAATGGCTTTGTTGCAGCAAATGTGATATCTTGCATAATTAAACATAGAATTTATTTATTTTGCTTTTTGCAGGATAATCAAGGCAATAAGATTAGATGTCTCAGATGTTGTGGATGCTGATGAATTTGAGTACAAGGATCCGGTGGATGGTTCGGTCTCCAAGCACCAGGGAATCCGTTTCTTGTTTGCAGATGGTTCCCGGCTGGTATGTTTCTTCCTTCTCAGTATATTTTTTTGTTGCTGATATCAACTCTTCTACAACTTCGTCCAGAATTTTGTAGAATCTGGAAGTTCTTATTTCCCTTTTCATATATATATAAACTGTTTAGATAGCCTTTTTGATATCACCCTGATTTCTCCAATTTGAAGGTATTCCGCCTATCTGGAACTGGCTCAGAAGGTGCCACAGTTAGGCTCTACATTGAGCAGTATGTGAAGGATTCTTCAAAGATTTCGAGGGACTCACAGGAAGCTCTAGCTCCTCTGGTATGAAAGCTGAGCTTGTTTAGTTTCTATTCTTTTGCTCTCTACCTCGAACCAATGTTAATTGTATCCTCATTTCTGCTTGTTATCAATTTCTTATTGTAGGTGGAAGTGGCACTGAAACTTTCCAAGATGAAAGAGTTCACAGGACGCTCTGCACCTACTGTCATCACCTGAGTATATGACAATCGGCTAATAGCATGGAAGTTTTCTACCACTTGTTCAGTTTATTCAAAATAAATCATCTCTTCCTGTTTTCTACCTATTTTTAATCGAATTTGCCATGCAATTTTGAAGTTTTGTATTCCTTTTGCCTGGGAATATACTTGATTTCATTGTCTCCACATATATGAAGGTTGTTTGTGGAACCTTATATACTTTCATCAACATATCTTTTGATGAATAAAATTAATAGATAAGAAATAAACTCTCCATTGTTCTGGTTCTTAGGCTTTTTATATTTTCCTTTATTTTTTTACCGTAGTTGCTAGTCAGGCAAGGGTAGCCTCTATTAATTAGTCGCACCAAGTAGTTTAGACTGCATCAGCATCCTAATTCAATACAAAAAAATATCTAAATAGACTGTCTTCACATAGTTCAGTAGATGACAAATTGCCAATTCTCCCAAATATCTTTAAACTGGAGAGTGGCACGTAACTTTTAAGTATAAACTGCTTTTGTGAAAGGTTGACAGTGAGGAATTTTTATTAGGTCCGGTGTCCTGACATAGCTCCGCGTTCGGACGCCAATAACATGTCGCCACGTGCTCTTACTTTTTATCGCGCGGCCCGACGACCCAACCTGGACCGAAACCCGGGGTTGCTATGTTCGCGTATTGCTCGGTATTGCTAGGTATTGCTTGACAATAACAAGAAATACTGCTATGTGAAGACCAATACCGAGCAATACCTAACAAAATCGGGATATCGTTCGGTATTGCTCGATATTGCTAGGTACTGGTCTTCACAGAATGATATTTCTCGTTATTGTTGAGCAATATCGAGCAATACCCCAGTCTGCACAAATCAGCCAATACATAGCAATCCCGGGTCCGGTTTAGGTCGGGTCGTCGGGCCGCGTGGCAAAAAGTAAGAGCAGGTGTCACCATTTTACTGGCGTCCGAATGTAGAGCTACGTCAGGACACCGGACCTAATAAAACTTGCATGATGGCTCTTATGGACAAAAAATTACTACGTGCGGTGTCGGAATGTCTCTGGAGGTTAATTTGAACGCGCCACATCACTCAATGCACAATGCATTGGATGATATTGGGCGTCTGAATTGGCTTTCGGATGTATTCAGACTCCGCATAGAATAATCTCTCCTTATTGGCACTTGGGTTTTGTTTGTGATGACTTTCTTGCTAGTTCTCAAGTCATCCAACTAATAGTTACAATGGGTTTTGAAATTAACCAGCAATCTTATTCATATTAATATGTGAAATATTAGAAAAAATGATTTAACATTGGTTTTTGGGTGATAATATTTCATTATTAGCATTGTTTTGTGTAAGAATATTGTTAACATCATATAGAGAACTTTATGTTTGTTATGAAACAAAATATCTTCACAAAACTAGAAATAATTAATATGTATACGAAAATATTTTTTTTATATGAAAATTCTAGAGGAAAAATCCCTCATTCAGTTGAAAATAATTTTTATTAGTTATATTGCTGGATTATTGGACAATATATCTTTTTGACAGTAATCCAACTTCATAAATGACTCGTGAATTAAAAGTATATAGAGATCACAGTAAGACTTCGTTTCTTATTCTTTTTTAAAGAAGCTTTTCAGCAAAAAACTTTTTGAATTAATTTTTTTTTTCTAGATAATTATTTTAAAAAATAATAAGAAAATTATCCTAAATAAAATATAAATTTAGTATAAATAGATCTATATTGATCACTACTTGAAGAGGTCATTCAATCCCCCTAATTATCCAAATCTATTAATGTTCATGAACTAATTTTTTTGTTGTTGGAATCAAATCGATACAACTATTTTGATCTTAAATTTATAAATTTTGGAATAATTTATTTTTAAAGAATTTTTATGAGATGTTTTTTTTCTATTCATGATCAATACCAAAAAAAAAAAAAAAAATAATCTGAAGTCCATCATTCACTGATCAGTAGCAATAGCTTTCTATTTTGCTAGGTTTAAGGCTTTCAGCTACCTTCTAGACTTTTAGTACAGCTATAATGCCCTTCAGAAACACGAGAAATGATTGGTTAGGATGCTGTGTATTTACTGCTTATTTTATTGTGTATTTTTGATACATAATTTTTTCGTGACTAATAAGCAGCAAATAAATAATACTCAACATCAGAACCTTACTCTGCGTTCGGATTGCGTACACAATAATTTCTCCAAAAAAAAAAAATAAACTCTGAAAAGTGCTTTTTTGCGCTAAATATTAAAGCTCCGCTTGTGATAGCTTATTTACTACTTCTTAAAGCAGTTTTTTAGTCCACAAATTTTAATTTTTATAGTAAAAAGTTGTTTTAAGAAGCAGTAAGAAAGCCGTTCCAAACGAAGCCAAAATTTAATTAGTATGTTGGATTTGTATTGTTGGTATTTTTAGTATTTTTGTTAGAAATTAATTAGTATTGATATTATAAATTTAAAGGAAAGATTAGAATGTTAATGTTACTACATCAAAATATTTTTTAGATATATCGCTAAAATAATATTTTTTCTAAGTGAGGTATAATAAAATTAGATTTTATTATCTTAATTTTATGTTCAGTTTGTATTAATTGCACATTAAAGAAATATTGTTTTCAAGCTAAAAATATCTTTGGTGGTCTCTAAAATTGCAAACTATTAATTTGTACTTGAAATTTTTCTATTTATATTATAGATCTTTGTTTGTTATTTTTATATATAAATATTATGATTCTGAGTTAAAATAATTTCTATGATCCATTGTCATTTTTAGTCATTAATCTCATATTTTAATTTCTAACAAGCATGCAAATACTTTCATATTAAATAGCTAATTATACAAATTAAAAACTATTCATTGCAAGAAATTCATATAAAAACACAATAAACCATTTTATTAATTTTTACGAATTTAATTTTAATACAAATAATCACTCATATATAAGATGAAGCGTACTTACACATACATTAAAAATGCTAATTAATTTTCTTACACGCATAAATAAACTAATCAAACAACGAATGGATGGATGATTACGTCTGCGGAATTAATGGAACGTATGCTATTGTACGAATCGAATTAGAGCCCTGAGGTGAACGGAACGCCGGTGGCCGGAATCCAGGAATCGCCGGAGATAAAGCTGCCGACGCTGAACTTCCCGGCCTCGGTAGCGCTGGTGATGCAACGTTATACGTAGGAGAACAGGGCCTTTGATTAGTTTTTTGGTCTACGTTGGTCAGTGGTCTTTGGTGGAAACCGTTATTCGATTGCTTTTGCAAAACTTTTCGAGAATTTTCAGTCCTTTTTTTTTTAAGAATTTGTGTTGATAAAAAGTTTAAATTAATGAAAAATATTCGCACGTCAGAACTTTAAGGTTTATTTCTTTTTTTTTTTTTTTTGGTGTGAGAATATCAAGATTTATTTTGAATTCTCATTTGCACAATTAAAACATTTCAAAATAGATTACAAAATTCAATATTTTGTTGTTGGTAGTTAGCTTTAAAATCTTGGCAGAGACCGGAGGCTGACGCAGCGATCTTTTTTTTTCTTTTCATTTTTTCGCTTTTTCATTTTTTAAAGTATTTTAATTAGTTGTTTTTGTTTATTATAAATATATATAAATTTTAATTAAACTATGTATTTAAAAATGATAATATAAATTAAACAAAAAATAAATAAAAATAAGATAAACAAACTAGTCAGCAAGCAAGCACGGCTTGTTTAAGGAAGTAAAAGTTTTTCTTTTTAGTTATTTTTTTTAATTTTCATTTTTTTATTTAGCTTTTTAAAAATTTCTTCTTTCTAGTTTTCTCTCCTTTTTTTAATCATTTTTTTATTTTATATAAAATATTTTGTATGATTTTACTTATAATTTTAATTCTATTATATATATATATATATATATATATAACAGAAATTATTTATACAATTTCATAAATTTTTTAAAAATATTAAATATATATACTTTTCCTTTATCCATTAATTTTTAATTATTTGTTAAATTTATAAAATTATATAAATTATGTCCCCTGTATATATTTATAAATGTATAGTCCATAAAATATATAAATAAAATAAAATTTATAAGTAAAATTATAAAAATATTTTTTTATTATAAATGATTAAAAATTATATTTTATAGTTAAAATAAAAAAATACATTTAATATTTTTTATTCTTAAAATTATAAAATAAAGTCTCTTATATGTATTTATAAATTTATAGTTATAAAAATTATAAATATAATAAAAATTCTGCATAAATTTATAAAAAAATGTTTTTATAAAATAAATAAATTAAAAAATGATTTGATAAAACAAAAAAAAAGTAAATTAAAAAGAGGAAAAAAGCGAAATAAGACAATGAAAAAAAAAATCCTAACTAATAGTTAGTTTAATTAAAATTTTTATATATTTATAGAAAATGAAAATAAAAAGTCGAAAACTAAATAAAATAAAATAAAAAAAACGAAAAAATAGAGAAGTAAAAATAAAATTATTGCGTGCCACTTGGCCGTCATGTCACCAGCAGCTTCTAGCAACTCACGTAGCGACCATGCTATTTTTAAAATTTTTTTTTTATTAATATTTATTTTAATAATATAAAGAAAGACTACAAAAAAATTTCTGTCCAAGAAAAGTAAAAAAGAAATAAATCTTAATGAAACTTGATCTAAGGGCATCTCCAACCGAAAAATTATTTTTTCACTTTAAAATACAATAATACATCAAAATGCATTAACTTGTCTCAAATTAAACTCAATTTTATAACAAAAAAAAATATTAATAGAATATTCTTTCTCATAATTAATTTTTGAATTAAAAAATAAATAAATTGCGGATGAACATAGCGACACCAATATTGACGTGGCACTGTTCATCCCCGATTAAATGGCGTAAAAAATGACGCTCAGTTGGAGCGAAGGAAGAACGACAAACACTTATTTGCCTTTCCTTTACAGTTCCTATTACTGACATAATAAGAAGAGTAGCTGCATGAACTGTGGGTTTGAAGTAAAAAAACTACTGAGAGCCAAACAAAAAATAAAATGGGGATCGAGAAAGAGAAACAGGAGACAGTGAGCTAAGCGAAATTATCACCGTCCATTAGGAAAAATGGGAAGATGCTTTACTCTTCATCATAGCTATTAATTCGAAGTATGCTCATCCAAGAACTCAGCAAATTCTCTCCTTTTTCGTGCATAAACGTGTAAAAGACTTTTCACACTTTCTGATCTTCCTTTCAGTGACTGTATAATGACTTGTATTTACTGCGCCGGACATGAGAGTTTCTTCTCATCCAGCTCCCATACGAGCTGGCGAGTGAGAATATCCATAAACTTTTGAGCGAGAGAACAAAAGAGCCAGACAAATACAGTCAGGTAGAGAACGAAGCAAGAGATAAAATCAAGCATTCAAAAGGGAAAGCTAATTGCAAAACATGGAATGAGTCGCCATAGCCCAACCAAAGAGAACAATTACAGAATCTGTTCAAGTTTAGTTAAATCACCCAAAACAACCAAAATATGAACTAGGTTTGATCCAATAGTTTATCCCTCGATCAGCTCTGTGCTTTATCTTTATATTGTTTGATTCTTATTTTAACAAATGACTGTTATTAAGCTCTGTTACTGATCTTATATCAGTTTATAGTACGTGAGACTACTTTTTATCTCTGAAAGAAAAAAAAAAAAAAAAGCAAGCAATTCCAAGGCATACTTGATAAGCTAAGTTAAATAAATATGCTCACATTTTGTAGAGGTAAGTAGCAATATTAGAATGAATGCGCCTGAAAGTTTAATCAATGGCAAGTGATGTACTCGTTTGGGGCAGCTTTGTTATTCCTTTCTAAAGCAACTTTTTAGTCTAAAATTTATCGTTCAAGATTTTTTTCTATTATAAAGTTCTTTTTGAAAGCAGTAAAGAAGTTGTCCCAAACAAAACCTATATATATATATTAGAAATATGTATAAAAATTATTTGATTGGTTGCTAACTAAAAACATTATTATTTTTATTATATATTATGATATATTTCCAAAGCAAGAATATATAGATGAGGACGGGTGTGAGGGGAACGACTAGTGGCCAACAGTGACGGGCGACAAGCGGAAATTGAAAGCAAGCGATGAATGGGATTTGAAAATCACCCTAATGCAAGGAATTAATGTTTTTGAGGTATTTCCAATCCCTCATAATTTTATTTTTATTCCTCTTTTGCTTCATACCAAGTATAAAAAAACAAATATAATACCCCACTAATTCAGCTGACCAACCAACTTTTAATACTAAGAAAATTATCATCGATAAGAGATAGACCACCAATAGGAAGTAATAGTATAAGATATATTACCACTTGAAAAATGGAGTCTAGAATACTAGCAATGATTGCGACATTCTAAAATTTCTATGCAAACGATTGTTTTGTCAATGGCTTGTTCAAATGATCCTCTAATACATTTTTTTCCAATAATTAACTTTAATTAAAAAAATTAATTCAAGTTGCGTCCATTTTCTAGCACATCTGTTTTCTATCAGCTAATAAAATTAAAATGATTAATGACGTACGGATTATGTATTTGCTTTTATAGTTACATTAAAGTACTTGTGGTTAAGTAATCTGATAGAACTACAAGTTTCAATCGCTTGAATTATATTTGATATTTCTTCTACGTACTCTATATATTTTGTCAATCACTATCAAAAACAAGGAATTCTTCACGATTTTGAAGAGCTTTAGCAGCGATTTTAATCAATGCTAAAGAGTTGTTGTTAATATCATCCACTAGAAAGCTATTTGGTAGTGATTATAAAACTGTTGGGGAAGCAAATTACAATAAAGAGAAAATGCGTGGAAAGCAAAAACACTAGGGTTTAACATAAAAAAACTCAAATAAAAAAAAAAAAAAAAAACTATGGAGCCACACCAAAATTCACTATAAAATTTGAGAAGAAATAGAATATATGTGATCTCTTCTTTCAACTAATTATACTCCTTACAATATTCATTAACATTTCTTCTTCCAATAGCTTCCATTTTGTTGTGGTTTACTCAACATTATATTGAACAATCATAACTTCTTTCAGAAATCTAGCCGGCAAATGGACAAGCATGCACATAGCTCATTGCACTCCCTCCATGTAACATATATAAAAATACTTATCTTCTTATCTTCTTCTTTTTTTCCTTTGTGCACCTTGAAGGCATATTGTTCCTTTGTCTTTTCAAAAAAAAAAAAAAAAAAAAAAAATCTTATAATGAGTGAATATGCAATCATTAATGAACGAATTAAAGCATCTCTAATCATATCAATTAAAATATTAAAATTATAAATTTATCATTATTATTCAACTTCAACTGACAAATACCCCTGAAAATTTGAATTTATCTTTCTTAGATTGCTTGGAGATGAAGAAATTGTTCTTAATTAATCTCCACAAAGTGATCGTTTGATGGAGAAGTATACTAGCCACTTTAGATGAGACGTAAGTTTCGCGCGCTTTGGACGACTTTCATACTGTTTCTTAAAGCAGATTTCTAGTACAAAAGTTTTATTTCTTATATTAAATAGCTGCTTTAAGAAGCAATAAAAAAGTCGTCCCAAATGAAAATTTAGATTTAATATAATACGACTTAAAGATTTTGAGTGAAATTAAGCATAAAGTCACATACGCTCTCGATCTCACACGTAAGATATCGAATATTCGAATTCATGGCCTCTTGATAGAAGCAAGAGCTTCCAACCACTTAATTAAAGTGTACGTGCTGCATGAATTAATAACAGTAAGTTAATAATTCAGTGATAAACTTAATTGGTGAGGCTAATTATGTCTTGCAAGAAAAAGAAAACCAAACGCAATGTCCTAATCTGTTCACTAATTATGCTTTAACATACATTAGTCTTAATCAATTATTTAATATAACTAATCCTGTCACATTGCAGCAGATTAATTAACTGATTAGGTTTGAAAAATTATGCATGTGGGACTGTTTATTACCGACCTTAGAATATTTTCGATGTGACAGTTGCATTAAAAATTAAGATTAATTGAACCAAATTTATTTATTTTAGATAAAAATTACTGTTCCAATTAAGTACAAATGGATGGGATTAGGATGCACGAACGTCCGTTTCTCCTGCAACCGAATTATTATTATATTGACTGTAATAAGAGGGCTAAGAGGCCGTCATTCACGACTTAATTAAGCATTTTAATTTTATTACTTTTTCTTGAATTTTTTATTTTTCAATTTAATTTTATTATTTTTTATTTTTCAATTTAATTTTATTATTATTTTTTATTTCTTAAGTATGCCCATAAACTTTTGGTACAGTATCGAAACTTTGCATGGTCACAAATTAAAATCCTCAGTCTTATATAAAAATCCATAGATTTGAAACTTGCGATTTTATAACTAATATCAACTCGTCGATCGTAAGCATTTGAAGGAGACGTCAATGGAAAATATATGCCATGCATATTCACAAAAGTCCAAAATGTAATGTGGCTGAAAACGCATGGAATAATATTAATTCTCCTTCATCTAGATTAAGCTACGCAAATAATCCATGAGAAGAAAATTCTCACAAGTCAAGCGTTTGAGCCATTGAGGCATCCTTTCCAAAGTTTAATTATATTAAGTAGGGGTGTCAAAATCCGGTTTTGGGACGGGTTCAGGTCTAATCTGGAACTGACCCGGTTCAAGCCTGTCGACCCTAACCCGACTCGGGTATGTAAACGGGTCAGGAACTCAAACCTTGACACAACCCGTCGAGTTCCCGGATTTGAAACGTATAAATAGTATTGATATCTTTGAATTTGTATCAAGCCAAATAGTGAGAAATAAAATTTCTAGTTTCTTTCTCATTTATCCTTAGCCTTCTCATGTTCCAAAAGCCTTTTTTCATTCTAACAAACAAATAATTAATGTTGATTTTACAATTGCTATGACTCCATACTTTATTAAATGAGTTACAAGTTTTCAATATAATTGTTGGTCCTACGTACTAAGAGAAATATATATCATAAAATGATAAATTATATTAGATTTGTGGGTTGAAATTATCTCATATTTCATGCCATTATGGACGCCGAATAAGCATTCATTCATGATTCATGTTTCAAGCTCCCATTGCAGAAAGGGCAATTGTCTAAATAGATTTTAAGTTTTTGAGAGGAAGAAGATCAAATTCGTCATTGATAAAGGCACTTTTTGTTATAAATGTTATGATTCATTTGCACATACCATGTATGTTGATATGTTATGTGAAGAATTCTTGATTCTCCATTGGAGTGTTATCAACAAATCTAATAAATGAAGTTGCAAAAGCTAATTAGAAATGATCATATGTAGATAAATAATATTAAGGCTTAATAATATCAAATAAAGAAGCTATGGTGAGAATAAACTTGAATATATCTTATACAATATCAATCTGATTAGAACTAGTGATAATATATGCCTCTTGAGTTTGTTGAGGAGCGGAGGGAGGCCATAGAATAATTTTCATATTTAAATCATCAATTTGAGAAAGAACAAGAGCAACAACAGACAAATAAGACTCAACAATTAACCACAGAGAAAAATAGTTAATCAATCAACATTAACAGCATGGTTGAGATTTTGATGTTGCAAATATTATTGAGGACATTGGAGGAGGAAATTTGGAATTTATTTTTTATATTGAGCTCTACATTTTTATAATTAATAGATTGAAAATAATTGTTAAGGAATAGGGTAAAGATGTCTTAGTATTCAATTGGACTTGGGAAATGGCATAAGTTTGACAAGAGGAAGAGCATTAATACTTCAGAAAAATTGCCAATTACCGGCGGTAATTTTCGATGGTTTTAAAAATTTCAAGCGTTTAATAAACCTTCGGAATAAGCCGCATAGAAAACGAACACCAGTGGCGATTTTCCGGCTATTTTCCCATGGCTAAAACAGTCAAAAATTAATAAATCTAAAATCGGGGGCAAACCGTCAGGAAGAGCCGATGTAGTACTGATGGTAAACATCGTCGGAAGTTACTAGTGATGAGTTCTCTCTTTGGAATATTTCCTGTAAGCTTGAATTTCATGATGAGGCAAGAGATAATGAGAATATAAGCAAAAATTATTGAAGCCTAAGGATACTAATAACATATTAGGGCGCATAACAATGGAGTTAATCTAGTTCACAATGATCTCGAAGATGTAATTTAAACCATGCATTCTAAGTTATATTCAATGCTTCTTATAACCAAGTCGAGTATAATATGTGAAAGTGGGACTACATCTTACTAATGGAATTGGACTTAAGTGGCTTATTTCTTAAATTGACTTGCAACTTGTTGTTTGATAAATCTTTAAAAACTTTTAAGTTTGTAGATCATTTTTGTATCATCATTTGGATAAAGTCCTAGTAGTGGTCACTAAACTTGAGAAGTTCGAGGTTACTTGCACACCTCCTAGTAAAATATGGTCACCCTTGTGCAACATTGATTTGTGAGCACAACTCTCTAGCCATTTAAGAGGACTAAATAATATAAGTTGAGGTTGTCGAATAATTGTATACACATATCTTCGAGTTCCTTATGTATGTAATTATTTGATTCAAATAATACATCACTAATTCACTTATGTACATATCAATTCATTTGGAACTTTATCAAATAAAATCATGTATATATATAGTTAAAACCTATAGAGAGACCTATGCATTAATATTCAAAAGATATTATAAGTCCTTAAGGGGTCTGAATACTCCATACTGCTAAAAAAGTTACAGTAAAAAATCAAAAAAATTCCTAATGAGCCAATGGACCCTTTATCACATTAAAATGAAGGAAAAAAGATTGTAAATGAGGGCCAGGAGCCACCACCCAAAAAAGATACATCCACCTTAAAGCATTGATGAAACCCAAACTTGAGATGTTTATGGACCTATACAAAACTTAAAGTAAAGGAATAAATAAAGTAACATGATTTAGACATAGTAGTGAAGATTACCTGTATAAACCCCAACCAAAACACAAAATAAAACAGGCTAGATTTATATATGATGTTAAAAATGAACAGTTGCATTAGTCCTACAAAACTTACGCAAACCTCTATAAAACCAACAACAAGATTCAGTAAGATAATCAAAGAAATTATTGTTGCAATAACGAGCAAAAATTATCTACAACACCCATTAAATAGACTTCAAAAGAAGCAGAACGCCAAATCCCCCCGCAAGAAGCAAACATAGAAAAAAGCCCTTTACAAGGAACAATTATTACATACTCCGACCGAATGTAGAGGAGCGTTCGGTTTTAGGCAAAAACGCGCCTATACCGAGGTGTACCGAGTTTTTTTACACCTCGGTATAGGCGCGTTTTTGCCTAAAACCAAACACTCCTCTACATCCTTACACCGAACAAAATAAAAGTTCCTTTACAAGTGCACGAAAGTTATTTTTTCTTGTATTATAAATTATGACATCAAAATTTAATTAGGATATATGAATTTTTTTCTTTGATGATAGCCTTATCCACGTCAAGCCACAAGTCACAGTCCACATCTCTCTTTCCTTGCGAGTACGAAGAACCCAACTACTCAGAAAATGAGACCTTTCATGGATTGAAGTTATCTCCTTTTCATTGTGTTAATTAAAATTAGTTTTTTTTATTTTTTTTTAAGTTTAAATTTTTATACTAAAAAATTATGTTAGAAAACAATAAAGATGCTGTCCCAAACAAAAATTAAATTAATATTAATTTATCGAAAATTTCTATTTTGAAAGGGGCTTTGATTTTCCAAATCAAACTTAGAATTGAGAAGCGAGCTTGAGTTATGAGTTGGCCTCCAACCCTAACAATGACCACCAGCTCTAACGATAAGGTACTGTAGCCTTCAAAATGAGCCATCTTTCTTCTACTTTGCTACATGCGTTTCAAATTTGTCTATTTCCGTTCATATTAAAACAAGATATAAAGGAAAAGATTTGTTGTCATTAAATTAAAAAAAAATCTAATATTTAGTATTATATATTAATAATAATTGTATTTAATTAACGATTGAATAATCATTATCACTTTATACCCAACGTGGAAAGTATCCATAATTATGTTTATGTGTATTAATGTCAAGGCATTTATACGGATGTTAAAAGGTACACGGGTGCTAATTTTATTTCATGAGCTTTGTTAAGAATTTCAATTTGAATTCTATTTAACTTTAATTTATATATTGATATTCATCTCATGAATTTTATATTAATTTTTAAGGCTTACATATATACCACTAAATTCTAATATATTTACGTATTTAACACTTAAAATTTATATATATATATATATATATATATATATATTTGTTGCGTCCTGGAATATTCGCGGCGGTAGAGAAATATATAGTTTAACGTCTTAGCGTTGTACGAAGATCCAGCACACAATCAGATAAGTGAGAGGGTGTAGCGTTCATAAGAGACACCAAAGTTTTTACGTGGAAAACCCCTGAAAAAGGGGGAAAAACCACGGGGCCTGGCCCGGTTTGAATGAATCCACTAGTATTTGTAGTCGATTACAAATGAGACCCTTCCTTAGGAGAAGGCCTTGGATTGATGTAGCAAATGTACATCATATAGATTGCATTACATGGTAAGAGTTACATATACATGTTTGTTTGGCCTGAAGGACCGTGGTCGGCAGGAGACCGGAGTCAGAAAGACCGTTGCCTGTTGATGGAGGTCGGGAGGACCATAGTAGGCGACAAAGGCCTGAAGAACTGTAGTCGGCAGGAGACCGTAGTCGGCAGGAGACCGTAGTCGGCAGGAGACTGTAGTCGGCCGGAGACCGTAGTCGGCAGGAGACCGTAGTCGGCCGGAGACCGTAGTCGGCCGGAGACCGTAGTCGGCCGGAGACCGTAGTCGGCCCGGAGACCGTAGTCGGCAGGGACCGTAGTCGACCGAGACCGTAGTCGGCGGAGACCGTAGTCGGCAGGAGACCGTAGTCGGCCGGCGACCATAGTAGGCAGGAGACCGTAGTCAGAAATACCGTTGTCTGGTGATGGAGGTCGGACGGACCGTAGTAGGCGACAGTGGTCAGAAGGACCGTAGGCGGTAGGAGATAAGGAGTCAGGTGTTAGTCCCAGTGTCACTTGGAAGATCGGATGTTGATGGTCTGGCCTTGAGTAGGAAGTCGGGTCTTAAGCAGGACGTAAGGTCTTCAGCAGGACGTCGGGTCTTTGGCAGGAAGTAGAGACTGAGTGTCAGGCCTTGAACAAGACGTCGGGTCTTTGGCAGGACGTAGGGACTGAGTGTCGGGCCTTGAACAAGACGTCGGGTCTTTGGCAGGACGCCGGGGATGAACATCGGGCCTTAAGGTGGTGGTCCGGCGAGGTTTTGTGGTGGTCCAGCGAGGTTCCTGCGGTGGTCCGACGAGATTCCTGCGGTGGTCCGGCGGTGGTCCGGCGAGGTTCTGCGGTGGTCCGGTGGTGGTCCGGCGGCTGTCGAGGAGGAACTCCTTCCTTCTCTTCTCTTCTTCTCTCTCTTGCTTGGATCCCTTCTTGTGAAGAATGAGGGCTCTATTTATAGATTTTCTGGAGTGGCATGGCCCGTAAATAGGTGTGAGATCAGGGGCGAATAGGGAGTGGTCAAATGGACGGCCGATATTGAATCCTATGACCGTGCACCGTTTGTTGGCCATTTGGAGGCCATAGTGATGTCGGAATTCTGTGATCTTGGGCTCGTTGGATTCGAATCGTCGAGCCCTTCGATTCGAGTATAAGCTCGTCAAAATCGGAGTCCGTTTGGTAACTCAAATAGTGGTTTGAACCTTTCAACAGCGCTTTGGATCCATGATTTGGACCCATTTGGGCTCGGATTGGGTTGATCTTGGTGTCGTTGGGTTCGTATTTCCGAGACGCTCAGTTTGACTATAAGCTCGTTGAAATCGGAGTTCGGATGCTCCCGGATTTAATTTTTGAAGTTTCCAACTAGCTTTTGCCTCGAGATTCGTGCCCGATCAAGCTAATTTTGTGATGACGTATCAGTTGCCCCCCTATTTTCGGACGTCGAAGCTCCAGGAGTCCGAAAATATTTGTTCCA
Organism: Dendrobium officinale; assembly: GCA_019514585.1. NCBI lineage: Eukaryota > Viridiplantae > Streptophyta > Magnoliopsida > Asparagales > Orchidaceae > Dendrobium > Dendrobium officinale. The sequence continues at coordinate 7,168,793 of CM033692.1, read as the reverse complement.
AAATTTTACATTGGCCGAATCGCAAAAAATTGCGTTCCAAAAGTTGAATATTTGCTTAAACTTGATTGTAGAGGCTTCGATGAGCTCTGAAAGTATCAAAATTGAGTCCGGAACATCGAAAAAAACGTGTCCGGGGACCCCCCAAAAAACGTCGAAATCGGACTTTTCGGGACAGAATTTGGGCTCGAAAAAGGTTTGGCAGGCGGACCGGCCGGCCGGACCGGCCGGCCGGCCGCCGCCGTCGCTGCCGGCGGCGCTTCGCGCGGCTGATCCGCGCGGCCCGCGCTCCAGCGGGCCGTTTGACCTGCGGGACAGACCCGCTCTACCGCCTAAGCGGGTCGCCTGACCCGCGTGACTGCGGGTCGGCTGACCCGCGCGGTCCTCTTAAGCGGGTCGACTGACCCGCGTACCCAGACCCGTGCATCCAGCGGGTGTGCTTGACCCGCGCGCTCCAGCGGGCTGTTCGGGTCGCCCTGACCCGCGCGGCAGCCCGCGCCCCTTGGATCTGTCGCTCCATATGGCGGTGGGAGGTGAGGCGGTTCGGCCCACGACGACTTAAGCGGGTCCCACCTTACGAAAAAATTGTGTTTTTTTCATGTTTTTTGCCCCGAAAAAATTCCTAAAAATTCCCAAAAAATTCTAAAAAATTCCGAAAATTTTAGAAAAATTTAGAAATTCAGAAATTCTAGAAACTTCTATTCTTTCTCCCAAAAAACTATAAATAGCCCCTTCAAGCCCTTAGAAAATCACTCCACTCTTCTTCTTCTCCTGTTTTCTTCTCTTCTCCCTCTGTCTTTTCTATTGAGGCCTTCCCTCGATTTTTCGAGGCCCCTCTCTTGGCAAGGAAGTTCGGAGACTTCCCCTTCTTCTCTTTTCCCTCTGTCCTTTCTATTGAGGCCTTCCCTCGATTTTTCGAGGCTCCTCTCTTGGCAAGGAAGTTCGGAGATTTCCCCTCCTTCTCTTCTCCCTCTGTCCTTACTATTGAGGCCTTCCCTTGATTTTTCGAGGCCCCTCTCTTGGCAAGGAAGTTCGGAGATTTCCCCTCTTTCTCTTCTCCCTCTGTCCTTTCTATTGAGGCATTCCCTCGATTTTTCGAGGCCCCTCTCTTAGCAAGGAAGTCCGGAGATTTCCCCCTTCTACCTCTATTCTTCGAGAGATATTGCGGAGTTCTGATGTTAGTTGGTTGGAGATGGAGGTCGGAGAGACCGTTGTAAGGAGGGAGGTTGACAACGAACAGAAGTCCAACGAAGGTTGGAGAAGTACGACGACGAGTAGACATTCAACGACATGTAAAAGCCCGATGAATGTCCGTCGATATGCAAGAGTTCGACGTCGAGTATAAGACCGATGAAAGTCCCGTAATGAGTATAAGTCCAGCGTCGGGGAGAAGTATGATGACAGGTAGGAATTTAACGTCGCGTAGACATACAACGTCAGGCAGAAGACCGGCGAAAGTCTATTAACTGGTAGAAGTCCGACATCCGGTAGAAGTACGAAGTCGGGTAGAGGTGCAGCGTCGGGTAGAAGACCGACAAAGGTTCGTCGACGGGCAGAAGTCCGATGACGAGTAGAAGTTCACTAACGAGCAGAAGTCCGACAACAGGGAGAAGTCCAACGTCATGTAGAAGTACGGCCTAGGGCAGAACACCGATGAAAGTTCGTCGACGGGCAGAAGTTCGACGACGAGTAGAAGTCCGCTAACGAGCAGAAGTCTGTCGACATGGAGAAGTCCGATGTCGGGTAGAAGTCCAACGACAGGCAGAAGTCCGTAGTCGGGTAGGGATGCAGCGTCAAGTAGAAGACTGACGAAGGTCCGTTGACGAGCAGAAGTCCAACGTCGTGTAGAAGTCCGTTGACCAGCAGAAGTCCGACGTCAAGTATAAGTCTGCTGACGAGCAGAAGTCCGACGTCGGGTATTAGTCCGATAACAGGAAGGATTTCGGCGTTGTGTATTAGTCCGTCGAAAGTCCTGCAAGGCAAAAGTTTAGCATAGGAGGAGATTCAAAATTGGGAAGAATTTTAACATTATGGAGAAGTCAGATAGAAGTCTATTGACGACATTCTAGCGACGTTAACCAAGGACGTGAGACTTTTCCGAGGTTGTAAGTCGGAGCCCTGCTCGACGACATTAACCTGTGTGGAAGAGGTCGGGAGAATCCACCAAGGATGTGAGACCTTTCCGAGGTTGTATGCCGGAGCCCTGCTCGACGACGTTAACCTGTGTGGAAGAGGTCGGGAGAATCCACCAAGGATGTGAGACTTTTCCGAGGTTGTATGCCGGAGCCCTGCTCGACGACGTTAACCTGTGTGGAAGAGGTCGGGAGAATCCACCAAGGATGTGAGACCTTTCCGAGGTTGTATGCCGGAGCCCTGCTCGACGACGTTAACCTGTGTGGAAGAGGTCGGGAGAATCCACCAAGGATGTGAGACCTTTCCGAGGTTGTATGCCGGAGCCCTGCTCGACGACGTTAACCTGTGTGGAAGAGGTCGGGAGAATCCACCAAGGATGTGAGACCTTTCCGAGGTTGTATGCCGAAGCCCTGCTCGACGACGTTAACCTGTGTGGAAGAGGTCGAGAGAATCCACCAAGGATGTAGGACCTTTCCGAGGTTGTATGTCGGAGCCTTTGCTCGACGACGTTAACCTGTGTGGAAGAGGCCGGGAGAATCCACCAAGGATGTAGGACCTTTCCGAGGTTGTATGCCGGAGCCTTTGCTCGACGACGTTAACCTGTGTGGAAGAGGCCGGGAGAATCCACCAAGGATGTAGGACCTTTCCGAGGTTGTATGCCGGAGCCTTTGCTCGACGACGTTAACCTGTGTGGAAGAGGCCGGGAGAATCCACCAAGGATGTAGGACCTTTCCGAGGTTGTATGCCGGAGCCTTTGCTCGACGACGTTAACCTGTGTGGAAGAGGCCGGGAGAATCCACCAAGGATGTAGGACCTTTCCGAGGTTGTATGCCGGAGCCTTTGCTCGACGACGTTAACCTGTGTGGAAGAGGCCGGGAGAATCCACCAAGGATGTAGGACCTTTCCGAGGTTGTATGCCGGAGCCTTTGCTCGACGACGTTAACCTGTGTGGAAGAGGTCAAATCGAATCCCCCTGGGATTGATTTTGCTTTGATTAGGAGGGGCGAACGCCGCGTATATCCCGAATCAAAGGTGAAGAATAGTCTACCTTTAGACCGTTACTACCATTTTGAGATCGAGATCAAGACCTTGCCCAAGGAGTATGAGTCCTGTAGGGGACTGTATGAAACTTATAAGTGATAGAAAGTATCCTTGCATTTGCTTGGATTTTTCTGAAATATCATCTTGATGTTGGAAGTATTGGAGGGTCTTTTTGACAAAAGTCGGAGTCAAGGTTGCCCCCCGGTCCGGATCTAATTCCTATGAAATTGGTGAAGTAATGACTGAAGTCAGTAAGTGGACATGAACTTCTTTATGAGGTTGGAGCAAAAATTTGCCCCCCAGTCGGGAATCACTTTCCCACAGACGGCGCCAAACTGTTGCGTCCTGGAATATTCGCGGCGGTAGAGAGAAAATATATAGTTTAACGTCTTAGCGTTGTACGAAGATCCAGCACACAATCAGATAAGTGAGAGGGTGTAGCGTTCATAAGAGACACCAAAGTTTTTACGTGGAAAACCCCTGAAAAAAGGGGGAAAAACCACGGGGGCCTGGCCCGGTTTGAATGAATCCACTAGTATTTGTAGTCGATTACAAATGAGGCCCTTCCTTAGGAGAAGGCCTTGGATTGATGTAGCAAATGTACATCATATAGATTGCATTACATGGTAAGAGTTACATATACATGTTTGTTTGGCCTGAAGGACCGTGGTCGGCAGGAGACCGGAGTCAGAAAGACCGTTGCCTGTTGATGGAGGTCGGGAGGACCATAGTAGGCGACAAAGGCCTGAAGAACTGTAGTCGGCAGGAGACCGTAGTCGGCAGGAGACCGTAGTCGGCAGGAGACTGTAGTCGGCCGGAGACCGTAGTCGGCAGGAGACCGTAGTCGGCCGGAGACCGTAGTCGGCCGGAGACCGTAGTCGGCCGGAGACCGTAGTCGGCCGGAGACCGTAGTCGGCAGGAGACCGTAGTCGGCCGGAGACCGTAGTCGGCAGGAGACCGTAGTCGGCAGGAGACCGGTCGGCCGGCGACCATAGTAGGCAGGAGACCGTAGTCAGAAATACCGTTGTCTGGTGATGGAGGTCGGTCGGACGGACCGTAGTAGGCGACAGTGGTCAGAAGGACCGTAGGCGGTAGGAGATAAGGAGTCAGGTGTTAGTCCCAGTGTCACTTGGAAGATCGGATGTTGATGGTCTGGCCTTGAGTAGGAAGTCGGGTCTTAAGCAGGACGTAAGGTCTTCAGCAGGACGTCGGGTCTTTGGCAGGAAGTAGAGACTGAGTGTCAGGCCTTGAACAAGACGTCGGGTCTTTGGCAGGACGTAGGGACTGAGTGTCGGGCCTTGAACAAGACGTCGGGTCTTTGGCAGGACGCGGGGGGATGAACGTCGGGCCTTAAGGTGGTGGTCCGGCGAGGTTTTGTGGTGGTCCGGCGAGGTTCCTGCGGTGGTCCGACGAGATTCCTGTGGTGGTCCGGCGGTGGTCCGGCGAGGTTCTGCGGTGGTCCGGTGGTGGTCCGGCGGCTGTCGAGGAGGAACTCCTTCCTTCTCTTCTCTTCTTCTCTCTCTTGCTTGGATCCCTTCTTGTGAAGAATGAGGGCTCTATTTATAGATTTTCTGGAGTGGCATGGCCCGTAAATAGGCGTGAGATCAGGGGCGAATAGGGAGTGGTCAAATGGACGGCCGATATTGAATCCTATGACTGTGCACCGTTTGTTGGCCATTTGGAGGCCATAGTGATGTCGGAATTCTGTGATCTTGGGCTCGTTGGATTCGAATCGTCGAGCCCTTCGATTCGAGTATAAGCTCGTCAAAATCGGAGTCCGTTTGGTAACTCAAATAGTGGTTTGAACCTTCCAACAGAGCTTTGGATCCATGATTTGGACCCATTTGGGCTCGGATTGGGTTGATCTTGGTGTCGTTGGGTTCGTATTTCCGAGACGCTCAGTTTGACTATAAGCTCGTTGAAATCGGAGTTCGGATGCTCCCGGATTTAATTTTTGAAGTTTCCAACTAGCTTTTGCCTCGAGATTCGTGCCCGATCAAGCTAATTTTGTGATGACGTATCAATATTTATAATAATCGGATCTTAAAATCATATCAAAAGTATTACTAATATTAATTTATTTAAAATAAAATGTATTTTTATGCATAAATTTTGATACAATTTAGACATTAAAATGTCATACATGTAAATATAATTATTTAAATGTATAAATATAAATAGATAATAATTTTTTGATGTGCATGTAAAATTGCCCTAATTTTTAATAACATTGAATTAAATGATAAATTTAATAAAAAAAATGATTTTCTCTTTGGATTTGGTCTTCTTTATCATTGTTGGGATCTGTTTCATTTGGGTTGGTTTCTATCTTTGGTTTGTGTTTTGTGGTCCGAGCAATGATGAGGCAACTTTCTGTTCCCACCTGGTTGACTATGACTTGTTGGCAGCTACTGATGGTGCTTGGTCTTCCTCTGTTTGATGACCTCAGTATGGATTATGAGATTTTGATTGGCCCTTTGGCGCTGTGTCGGCTGTTATTTGTTTCCTCCTCTGGATGACCCTTGTCTAGCTTCGGTGTGACGCAGATATTTTTTTGTCAATGACTATGCTCTGTTGGCTTTTGCACTCTCGTCTTTTGTTGTTTCTTTTTTGATAATTGTTGCTTTGTAATTTTTGCTTGGTTCTTTGTTGAATTTTTTGGATATTCTTTTTAGTGTTTGAAATAAAATTTTCTTTTTGGTTAAAAAAGAAGAAGATAAATTTAATAAAATATATTATTTTTCAAATTATATCACCTAACGTAAAGCAATCAAATGGTTTTTCCTATAGAATAGGATTGAGAACTCCTCTCCTCTTTCTATTGATAGAGAGAAAGAGAATCACACTTTTACTTTCTAAGTCATATGCATAACAATTCTTTTTTCTTTTAGTCTATTTTCACATTTCTTTTCTTAAACTCACAATCACACTATTAATTATCATCTAAGCATCAAAATTATTTTTTTAACAAAAATACAAAATTCAAAATTGCATTAATAAAAAATTTACTAAAAATATTGAATCCCAACTTGTGAAATTGCATATGTACACACATAAATTAAAAAAAAAAAAGATAAAAAGAGAAGTAATTCAATGAAAAATGAGATTGGTACAAAGAAAGAACATTGGCAATGAAATGTTGAAAATGTGCTACAAGATGAAATTAAGAAGATCAACCACTATTTAGCTCCACCAATAATACCTAGTGAAAATGATAGCAAAGAAAATAATCACTAATAAATTACATAATTCCCATCAAAACTTTCAATAATTTTATCATAAGTAATAAAATAAATTATAACAAAGAAATTAATTCAGGATAATTTTTTTACTGTTTTCTAAAACAATTTTTTAGTAAACAAATTATTTACTAAAAATTTACTTTAAAAAACATTATAAAAGTAATCAGAAGACTTATATAGTCTTTTTAAATGAGAGAAGATATTAATTCTCATTTTAGAACATATATACTAAATAAGATAGAATATTAATTCTTCGCAATTTTTAGGATAGAAGTTATGATTCTAATTATTATTATTTTTAAAATCACACATTCTTCCTTAATGTTTATATATTATTTTTAATTAATAAAATATTTAAAAAATAATTGATTTGACTTTTCTTAAGGTGGTGCCGTACAAGTTTCGATCCATGTCAGCAGGACTCTGGTCAACGGAAGTATGTGGCTGAGGATTTAAAATTTATAAAATCAGTTAGCAGTATTTAGATGGCTAAGCATTAAGGTTATTACACCTGGGGTTTCTTTAATAATAGAGAGATTTGATGACGTACGTCCTTGTTTATTAGAAATCCAAACGGAATTTTTAGTACAGAAAAAGCTTATAAAACCCTAGTTTTGTAAGGACAATTTCGAAAATTTTAAATTTATTTTGAGGTGGATTTGATATATAAATGAAAAATTAGGTTGGATATTCTAATTAAATTCTTGATTTAAATGATTTTTAAATTTATTTTATGATGAATAGGGGTTTGTTTGGTATAAATTTATAGCTGTTTTTTTTTTTTAATTGCAATGATAATTTTATTTTGCTACTAATTTTTTATTTCTTTCTCATTATTTTTTTTAGAAAATTCAGAGATTTCTGTAGCTAAATAGATTAGGTTACTTTCTCGTAACAATTTCACAGACAATTTTTAAAAATGTAATAGCTCTCCTAATCAGATTCTAAAATTAAAAAAATTATATACTATATTTATTTTAAAGTAAATTCAACATATTTTGATGAAATTTTTAATAGAATATTCTGATATAATATTGTTTATAAATTCTCTTTTACTTAAAATAAAATTTAAAAAATTTATAGCTTATCTTGATTAAAACATTTTTTTTCTTGTTTTCTAGCTAATTTGATAAATTGATTCAGCAAACGTCTGGTATGTACTTATCTTTAAGTGATGGGACAGATATCAAGTTAAAGAAAAAATAATTTAAGCTTGGTAACGATTTAGATTATGGTAGAATTTTTGCTCACCGGTCCTATTTTGTTGCTGGTTGTTTCATGAAAATCATCAAATGGTCGCCCTCTTTGATCTGTCGGAGGAGTCGCCGATCGTCCCGGTGTGGGTTTCTTTCCAGGGTTTGCGTCCTCACCTGTTTTCTTCCAAGATTTTATTTGGTTTGGGATCAATTTTTGGGCGGCCGATTCAAACTGATAATGCGACGGCGGTGGGTTCGCGTCCCTCGGTAGCTCGTTTGCTGGTTGAAATTGATATCTCAAAATATCACCCGGATTCGGTGTGGTTAGGTCTGGAGGTGTGGGTATATTCAAAAGGTAATTTTTGAAGATGTTCCTAGCTTTTGTTAGCAGTGTAAAGTTGTTGGTCACAAAAAATCGGAATGCTCTAAATCATTTCCTCATTTAAGAACACCTTTGAATTCGGTTATTCCTCCGGTGGATGTCGGGATACAGCAAAATCTTAACCCCCCTGAACCTGTTTTATCTCCATCCCTGAATCTTCCTTCTAATCATCTCATTGCTGATACTATGGAAACGGATCAGATTTGTTTGAAACCTGGTGTTGGGGTGGAGGTTTTGCCTTTGCCTATTACCACTGCTTCCCCTATTTTGCTGGATGTTACTATTGGGATGGGGGCTGATGCTTTACCTGATTTTAGTGCTGTTGATGTTTCGAGCCCTCGGTGTGTTCCGATTGGGCCTGTTGTTTTTTCTGCTGATTTAGATTTACCTGTTGTTGATGTTAATAATGTTGTGCCGGTGGAGAATTTAAGTGAAGTATCTAAAAGCTCAAATCAGTTCGTGAATGTTCCGGTGCATGCAGCTGCAACTATAAATCTGGTGAATTCTCTGTGTTGTGATAGATCGGATCAAATAAATTGGTTAAATGACTCTTCTGAGGGTGAATTTGTTTCTGACCATTCGGATTTTGATTTCATATCTTCATATTTCTGTGGGGGATCTGACCCAGGGAATGATTTCTCGTTGGTTCGTGCTAATGTTGGTCGTTCGAAGGTTTCACGTGGTAGGGGCCGTGGCAGGGGTCGTCGTAGGCATTAATGATTTGTTGTTTTTTTTGGTTAATCTGTTTGGTTTTACGATTATGGGTTTCGGTGTCTTCGCAGATTTTTTCGTTTTATATGGGGCTATGATGTGGCCGGGACGAGTGCCCTATCTTTTTGCTGGCGGAAACCTTTGATGCTTTTCATTACAAATCGTTGACTGGACCCTTTATCACCTTACTGGATGGCCCGTGCGTGCTGGTGGGGCACTGGATGTCTCGGTCAACTACTGAGCCCAACTACCAACTATCTACTATCAGTTTCCTTCTTTCATTGTATTTCTGCATTTTATTATATATTTGACTATCTCTGTTGTAACCCTTTATTTATCAATAAAATGTTTTTGTTTAAAAAATATATATATATAAAAAGAAGTTAAAGAAAAAATAAGCAGCGTTGATTAATAATTATATTTAAATTAATTGGGATTTTAGGCTAATAGGTTTTATTTATTTATTTTGGATGTAGCTTTTTAGTATTAGAGGCTCTAGGTTCCCTTAAAATTTTGTAACTGCTTTTTTTAATTAACTAAAATAATTCTTAAAAATTTTCTGGTAATAAAAATTCACAATTTATTTATATTATGATTCTAAAATTTTAATTGGACTGATCGGTTGAATAATAAATTGATGCATCCATGAATTTGGTTCCTTTCAATGGCTTATTGCAATTTTATTACTGTATATATATTTTTAGTTGTCACTTCCTTTCCATTTTTTTTTCTGAAGTTACGGTGAAAATATTGAGAAAGTGGTGAAGGGTGAAGGAAGAAGTGGAGAGAAGAAAAGGAAAAACAGAAATATATATATATATATATATATATATATATATATTCTTTCTCTTATAGCGATGTTTTCATTATTTTGATCTTTATATACAAATCAAGAGAAAAGTTATATGGCAATATATATGTACAAAAATAGGTAAAGTGAATATATTGTTGCTAATATGTTGTTGTAAAACTCGCCCTCAAGATTTATCGTTGATACGTCATAAGAAAATTATCTTGATCATGCACAAATCTTGAAGCAAAATTGAATTAGAAACTTCAAAGATTAAATTCAGGAGCATATGGACTCCAATTTTAGCGAGCTTATAGTCAAACTGAGCGTCTCGGAAACACGAACCCAATGACACCAAACTCAACCCAACCTGAGCCCAAATGAGTCTGAATCAAAGACCCAAAGCGCTGTTGGGAGATTCAAACCACAATTTGAGTTACCAAACGGTCTCCGATTTTCACGAGCTTATACTCGAATCGAACGTCTCGACGAGACAAATCCAACGAGCCCAAGATCGTCAAATTCTGATGTCATCAAGGCCTTCAAATGTCCAATGAACGGTTCATGATCAAAGGATTCAACATCAGCCGTCCATCCAACCACTCCCAACTTACCCTTGATCCTTCATATATTTACAAGTCATGCCACTCTCAAAAAACTATAAATAGCCCCCCCACTCTTCTCATGAGAGGAGGAAGAAGAGGGGAAGGAATGGAGGAATTTGGGAGCTCTCTTATCACCGACCACCGCCGGAGTTCTTGCCGACCACCACCGGAGTTCCCGCCGACCACCGCCGGAGTTCCCGCCGACCACCGCCGGATTTCCAGCCGACCACCGCCGGAGTTCCCGCCGACCACTACCGAGGTTCATGCCGACCACCGACGGACTTCCAACAGTTCGTCGACCGCAGCTGGACTTCCTCCAGTTCGCCTAACACCGCTGGACTTTTGCCAGTCCGCCGACCACTGACGAACTTCCACCAATTCGACGACCGCCGCCAGACTTTCGTCCGTCCTCCGACCGCCGTCGGACTTCAACCAGTTCGCCAACCATCGTCAGACTTCTGCTCGTCCACCGATCATCACTGGATTTCTTCCTGACTTTATTCAGAGTTCATCCGCCAATCCACCGAACACCGCAGGACTTCCGCCAGTCCGCAACCTACAGTCCTCCAAATCACTATCATCTGACTACGTTCATCTCGACCTCCGTCGCATGCCGACTACAATCTTTCAGACCTTTGTCATCCGCCTACAACGGTCATTCTGACCTAATCGTCTGCTGACAACAGTCCTTCCGACCTCCGTCATCTATCGACTACAGTCCTTCAGACATCTGCTACCTGCCGACTACACTCTCCATCGACTACGATCCTTCTAACCTCCGTCATCCGCCGACTATGGTTCTTTGGACCTACATCGCTCACTGACTATGATTCTGCCGCCCCAAACAAACATGTCAACACTAATTCTTCCAACTCCTACTATACAATACACTCTATATGATGTATATTTGCTACTTTGATTCAAGGCCTTCCTCCTAAGGAAGGGCCTCATTTGTAATTAATTGCAAGCACTAGTGGATTCATTCAAACTGGGCCAGGCCCCGTGGTTTTTTCCCCTTTTAGGGGTTTCCACGTAAAAACTCTGGTGTCTCTTATGAACGCTACACCCTCATCTCTTTGATCTGCTTGTGTTCTGGATCTTCGTACAAAGCTAAGGCATTAATCTTTATATTTCTCTACCGCCGCGAATTTTCCAGGACCCAACAGTTTGGCGCCGTCTGTGGGAAATGATTCCTGGCTGGGGGGCAAACTTATGCAAGTTTCTCTCGCCCCTCAGGTATCAACCAATGATGTATCAATTTCATTGGAATCTTTTGTAAACTGGGGGGCAACCTTGGCTGCAGTCGTGACCATAAAAATTCCTCCAAATCTTCCAACATCCACGATAGTATATTTGGAAACTATTTTTTATAAAGCTACTATCAAACGCAAGGATGCTTCCATTAAATTTCAAGCTTCTTACAGTCTCTAGCTGGACTTCTCCTCCTTGGGCAATGTCAAAAATCTTGACCTCAAAAAGACATAATCGATCCCAGGGGGATTCGATTCGACCTCTTCCATACAGGTTAACGTCATCGAGTGAAGCTCTGACAAACAACCTCGAATAGGTCAAACATCCTTAGTGGATTTCGTCGACCTCTTCCATAAAGGTTAACGTCATCGAGTGAAGCTCTGACAAACAACCTCGGATAGGTCAAACATCCTTAGTGGATTTCGTCGACCTCTTCCATACAGGTTAACGTCATCGAGTGAAGCTCTGACAAACAACCTCAGATAGGTCAAACATCCTTAGAGGATTTCATCGACCTCTTCCATACAGGTTAACGTCATCGAGTGAAGATCTGACAAACAACCTCGGATAGGTCAAACATCCTTTGTGGATTTCCTTGACCTCTTCCATACTGGTTAACGTCATCGAGTAAAGCTCTGACAAACAACCTCGGATAGGTCAAACATCCTTAGTGGATTTCCTTGATCTCTTACATACAGGTTAACGTCATTGAGTGAAACTCTGACAAACAACCTAGGATAGGTCATTCATCATTGATGGATTTTCTCATCATTTTTCATACAAGTTAACGTCATCGAGCAACGCTTCAACAACAACCTTGGATAGATAAACAATTCTTGGTGGCTTTCCTGGACCTCTTCACATAGTTAAACATCTTTGATGGATCCCATCAATCTCTTCCATGAAGCATTTCGAAGCACTTCTTGGTTCCTTCAAAGAAGGATTGAATCCTTGATAGGCCTCCACTAGCATCATCATCAGACGGTTGTGTTTGACACAATATTTGACCCCCACCATCAAATTGTCAGTTATATGCCCCCGTCATCATGCATACCTTCTATCTTCAACAAAATGCAACTTAATCATTGTCATCAGCTCATCGTCTATTCTCTAACGTCGGAATACCACCTAACCACTTCCAAGAGGGCAATGCTTTGATCATCGTCGGCACCCTCCGATCTACCAATCCACAAAAGGACCGGCACAAGAGGGCAAAGCTTTGATCACCACCAACATTCTCCGAGCTACCAATCCAAGTAAAAAACTTGGACCGGCACAAGAGAACCAGGCTTTGATCGCCGCCAATGTTCGCTTTGATCGCCACCTATGCTCCCCGAGCTACCAATCCAGAGGAATGCTTGGACCGGCACAAGAGAGCAAGGTTTTGATCGCCGCTGACAATCTCCGAGCTATCAATCCAAGAGGAGGACTTGGAATGACACAAGAGATTGTGTTTTTCTCCTTACCCTTAAGGGGGTATTTATAGTTGCATGAAAGGGAGATGAAAAGTTTTCATTAAAGAATAATAATAATAAGAATAAGAATTTTTTAAGAGATAAGAATTCATTATCCTCATAAATAGATATAAGAATTCAAATAGTCATTTCATAATTCTTATTATTATTTGGGGATTTAAAAAGTCAAAAATATACTATAATTATGTTACACATTTAATAATAAAATTTTCAATTTATCCAAAGGTGGAGGCGGAAGGCCAAATTAAATTTATAACTGTTATCATTTAATAGCAAATTATGATAAGTAAAACTGACCTCAAATAATTCATTGGTACGTTGCCAAACCAAATCATATAATATGTGATAATGGATAGGTTATACTAAGGCTGCAATAGTTTATAAAAGTATAAGTAATTTTAAGCCGGATCTCCACCATTAACTACTATATCGCATTATGAAGATTTCAATTAAAATATAATTGATATTAATTAAATATTAAATGTTTAACGAAGCAATTAAACTTTTCAATTTATTATCAAAAATATATCTTTTAAGTAATAAAAATATATATCGGTATAAATTATGTTTCATTGGCTGAAAATTATTTTAACTAGCAAGCCCAATACACGTTGATTTTATAATAACATTTTAAATCATATACATATTGGTTTAAATGTCAGCAGATATTTGATATAGTATATTTTATACGTAATTTAATCATCCAATTGTTAATATCATGCAAATAAATAAAAATAGAATTTCGCAAAGTTTAAATAATAACTTTGTTCTTTAAATCTTATATAGCAAAGTTGATGGACAATTTATAAATAATATGTAAATTCACATAAACTAATCATATACGGACAAAAATTCATGAGAACATATAAATATATATTTTCGGACTTTGTAAGCTTCGACATCCGAAAATAGGGGGGCAACTGATACGTCATAAGAAAAATTATCTTGATCATGCACAAATCTTGAAGCAAAATTGAATTAGAAACTTCAAAGATTAAATTCAGGAGCATATGGACTCCAATTTTAGCGAGCTTATAGTCAAACTGAGCGTCTCGGAAACACGAACCCAATGACACCAAACTCAACCCAACCTGAGCCCAAATGAGTCTGAATCAAAGACCCAAAGCGCTGTTGGGAGATTCAAACCACAATTTGAGTTACCAAACGGTCTCCGATTTTCACGAGCTTATACTCGAATCGAACGTCTCGACGAGACAAATCCAACGAGCCCAAGATCGTCAAATTCCGATGTCAACAAGGCCTTCAAATGTCCAATGAACGGTTCATGATCAAAGGATTCAACATCAGCCGTCCATCCAACCACTCCCAACTTACCCTTGATCCTTCATATATTTACAAGTCATGACACTCTCAAAAAACTATAAATAGCCCCCCCACTCTTCTCATGAGAGGAGGAAGAAGAGGGGAAGGAATGGAGGAATTTGGGAGCTCTCTTGCCACCGACCACCGCCGGAGTTCTTGCCGACCACCACCGGAGTTCCCGCCGACCACCGCCGGAGTTCCCGCCGACCACCGCCGGAGTTCCCGCCGACCACCGCCGGAGTTCCAGCCGACCACCGCCGGAGTTCCCGCCGACCACTACCGAGGTTCATGCCGACCACCGACGGACTTCCAACAATTCGTCGACCGCAGCTGGACTTCCTCCAGTTCGCCTACCACCGCTGGACTTTTGCCAGTCCGCCGACCACTGACGAACTTCCACCAATTCGACGACCGCCGCCAGACTTTCGTCCGTCCGCCGACCGCCGTCGGACTTCAACCAGTTCGCCAACCATCGTCAGACTTCTGCTCGTCCACCGATCATCACTGGATTTCTTCCTGACTTTATTCAGAGTTCATCCGCCAATCCACCGAACACCGCAGGACTTCCGCCAGTCCGCAACCTACAGTCCTCCAAACCACTATCATCTGACTACGTTCATCTCGACCTCCGTCGCATGCCGACTACAATCTTTCAGACCTTTGTCATCCGCCTACAACGGTCATTCTGACCTAATCGTCTGCTGACAACAGTCCTTCCGACCTCCGTCATCTATCGACTACAGTCCTTCAGACATCTGCTACCTGCCGACTACACTCTCCATCGACTACGATCCTTCTAACCTCCGTCATCCGCCGACTATGGTTCTTTGGACCTACATCGCTCACTGACTATGATTCTGCCGCCCCAAACAAACATGTCAACACTAATTCTTCCAACTCCTACTATACAATACACTCTATATGATGTATATTTGCTACTTTGATTCAAGGCCTTCCTCCTAAGGAAGGGCCTCATTTGTAATTAATTGCAAGCACTAGTGGATTCATTCAAACTGGGCCAGGCCCCGTGGTTTTTTCCCCTTTTAGGGGTTTCCACGTAAAAACTCTGGTGTCTCTTATGAACGCTACACCCTCATCTCTTTGATCTGCTTGTGTTCTGGATCTTCGTACAAAGCTAAGGCATTAATCTTTATATTTCTCTACCGCCGCGAATTTTCCAGGACGCAACAATCGTATATATTCTTGATGCTTGGACATAAGTGTTGAAAGAGGTCCATGAGGTAAATGTTTGGCAAGCGAATCATACTATGTTTCAGTTGAACAACGAGAAACCGTGTTTTACATTTTGGATTTCCAATATACCAATAACCCTCCTAGAAAGATGCAAAATTCACTAGCATATTTTTTGGTGACCAGACAAGATCCCCAATCAGCATCTGAGAGAGCTTTGAGCTGATATGTGGAAGTTTTGGAAAAATAAATTCTTTGTCATGATGTTGATTTGAGATAATGGAGGATGAAGTTGGTGGCTGCAAGATGAGGTGTATGTGGTTGGGCAAAAAATTGGCAGAGCTTGAGATTTGCAAATGTGATGTCTGGTCTTGATAATGTAAGTTATAATAACTGTGATATCATATTAAGAACATGCTAAAGCATGATCAGAGCTTGATGGAACAACTAGAGAGAACAAAAGGAAAACAAACAAAAAGAATCTTATTTCTCTCATACCGACGCCTATATCATTTTGATCTATATATACAAACCAACAAAAAAGCTATATTGCAATATAAAAGGATAGATAACATGAATATGTTGTCGCTTTTTTTTTCCCAGAAACATGATTCTATTAAAACAAAAGAAACCGTTACAACAAATGAGAAAACATGGAAAATAAAAAGAGAAAATTACAATAAAAACGTGAGCTCATAGTGGTTAAAGCTTCTAGCGTCACTGTCACCACACTAGGACCGTCCATGGTGGATAAAGCAACGAAATTCGACCCAACTCGAGAGAACACACCAATGGTTGCCACCGGTGAAGCATCAATGACGCGAGCCTCAACCCATCATTGCTCATCACCCCACCAGCCAGCAAATCTCTCAGCATATCAGACAGACAAATCGAATAAAAAAAATAGAGGACAATCCAAAAATAAGAAGCTATCTCCTACGCCGTCCCCTTCCACGACCACGAAATCTTCCCCGAGAGCCAACATTGAAAGTGGTTCTAACATTAACAAGAGTAAAGTCATTCCCAGGGTTCGAACCCCCACAGAAATCCATAGAGACAAAACCGCCATCGTTAGAAAATTCAGATTCAAGATCACCATCTGAAGAATCTAACCAATTCATATGATTCCTAATATCCAGACCAGAACTATCGCCTAATGTATTGCCTAAATTTCGTGAATCGACCAAACTGACAGGTATCTCAACAAAATTATTGGGAACCGAAATGCATTCCTGAGCTACAGCCACATCCAGACCAAGGCCAGGATCCACAAAGTGATCCTCAACTAATAAATCCACATTGTTACCAGGCACACTCACATTACAAGTAGAGGGTAATGTAGGTGGAAAAAAAGGTACAGCATTAGGAGATAAGCCAACATAGACAGCCTCAGTGATAACACCACAACTATCCAGCCCTTCAACATTTTCGCTATCCACTAGATTACCATGCAGTCACAGACTCAACGATCTGAGCTGTCACCAGCACAGGAGGAACATTAACGGGGACATCAGACGAAACGAGCTCAGCAACAGCACAACATTCATCTACAGCCTGAACTACCGAACCCAGCTCAACATTTACAGCACTACAATCAATGCCAGGCTGAACCGCTAAGGGCAAAGAAACCTCCCTAACAGCAAGGGAAGCCAACGGTAACACCTCAACGGGCAAAACCACACCATTTTCAACCTCACACTCCACATCCAAACGAGACGTAACAATTTCAGCATCAACAACCTGTAAATTAACATTAGAAGGGAGGGGAGCTATCTCGTTATCAAGCTTAACAGGACGACAACTACCCAGAGAATGGCCAATACACTTACAGCCAACACAGAATTGAGGGAATTCATCAAAAACAACCTCTTGAACGTAACCTAACGATTCCGAACCTAACCAAATATGCTTGGGATAGGATTTAGTAATATCAAGCTCTACTAAAATACGAGCCATGGATGGACGGGATTCAACAGTGGTAGCAGCATCAATTTTCAGAGCCTTTCCAAATAAACCACCCAGACCAGAAAGAATCCTGGGGGAAAAAAATGCGGACGAAGACAAGGAAAGGAGATCCAGATCGGGATAACCGGTGACTCCACACCAATGTCCAAAGTCGGAGACCATTTCGTCAGTTTTATGAAGCAATTGAATACAAGCTAAGAACGATGACAGAAAACTCTGCAATAATCGAGATCATTAGTCAGTTTAATAAGGATGTGAGAAGTATCCAAAACCGTCACCGAAACTTCGCCATTTAGCTTCAAGTAAGAAAAATTTCTGAATCGATTCGAGGGGGGGACGTTTGGATGGAAAAAAGCCAACCAACGAAAAACGAAAGGGAGCAGCAAGCACTTGGATTTCCTCATCGGAAACCCAAAGCGACGGCATACCACGGTAAGTGGAAGTCCTCAAATCAGAAAAGAAAGAAGAAGAACCAGCTAAAGCTTCAAGAAAAGATTTAGGATGCGAAAAACCACCAAAAAGACCCGAGTCCTTCAATTTATTCGACGCCATACCGGCTCCGACGACTAAAAAAAAAAAGAAAACCAAGCAAAGAACCTCCAGCAACCAAAAACAAAGAAAGAAACCTGAAAAAAGATGATCAGCGGCGCCAAAAATTCCCCCGCCGGCGGGGGAAAACCCTATGCGACAAACCCTAGCAGAGCTCGTGGAGTATAACTTTTGGCATTCGTATAGATATTAGAAATTAGTTGAAAATGCAATGACTTGTCCTTTGATGAATATGCTGCCGCTTGTTGTGTAGCTGATATGTAGTTGTAATAAAAAACATCAATTCTTTAAAAATAGACAAAAGAGTTTCAACATATTATATATGAATGAAAAAAATTGTCATAAAATTTATATGTCTAATCGTTTTTATTGCATGTAGGAACATTTATATTTGATGATAATAGAAATTTAATCTTCTTAGCATAATACAAAAATATTATATGATATAAAATAAGTTGAGAATAACTTATATAAACAGAATGATTTTTAACGTGAAAAATCTAGAAAAGAAAATCAAAGGGCTAGGCTCATTTGAAGTAATTCCACTATTGTAAATTTTATATTACAAATGACACATGCCAATGTAACTCAAGACGACATAAATACATTGTATTGGACATGAATTGTTAAGAATTGCTTCGATGGTGAAGATAGGAGTTTTAAGATATTGAAGTTGTTATCAAGAGATGATCAATGGTTTACTCAATTTTCTCTTCATAAAATAAGAGATTAGTGACTAGGAAGGAATGTGTTAAATGTCAACGAGAGTGTCGGATGTTGAACATTTGCATGTGTCATATTTTACTTGATTTGGATAGTTAAATGTCGATTGATAGCCAGTTGTCTACCCGATCATTCTCCCTATAAGAGGAGATCAGATCAGAGACATTGAAGGTGAGCGTTAAAGGCCGATAGTATACATACTTCGAACATTGACATGCATGCGTTGAATGCTGGTCAACTGAGACTGTCAAATATCGAGCAATGATAAGTTCTCTATTCATCATTCTCTTTATTAGATTCGAGGTAAGTATCTATGAAGGCAAACATTATTTTTTTGTCGACGGCTAACAAATATAAAAAATTGACTAGCTAATTCAACTATATATTAGCAAAAGTTAAATGAGAAAATATTAGATGTCAATTGAGTGATCCATAACTCTTGTTGTCTAAATGATAAGATTAAGCTTAATTAAAGTACGGATGAAGGGCTAGGTTTAATCTTATTCATTGTACTTATGCAAACTTTTAGATATTCAAAATAATCCTAAATAAGGTAATTAATTTCCTTGCTTGGACTAATTATCCGACCAATCTCAACGTCTCAATTCTTTCAAATGATTATAAAATTACAAATTTTATTTGAAATTAATTATAAAAGTTGGATTACCAAATCAAAATGGATTTGCAAATACAATATCAAAGGAGTTGAAAAGTTGTATGTTCATGTCATCAGCTTATTCTAAAACTAATAATTTTCAAATATTACTGCAAATGTGTTGAGATGTACAGGTAATGCCTAGTGAAAATTCTCCATTGTCCATACTTATGGAAAAAGTTAGCTAACATAGCAATTAGAAAGAATTGCGTAATTAATCCTTCCATTACCTTTGACACATACTATAAATATTTTACCACCACAATATAGAGCGAAAGATAAGCAATCCATATTTACTAATTGCGACTTATTTCTAATCATGTATTAGATTCTACCATATATTGACTCTTACGGTGAAAGTTACTATAAGAATGTTAACTTATATCATAAGAAAAAATTAAGGTTATATATATATATATATATATATATATATATATCGCATATATTTCTTAATACAAGTAATTTTTTATAGAATAGAATTAAATATTAAAATAGTATACGTTTTTTTTTGGTTATGGTTATACTTATGAAAATTTGATAATTTGGTTATACATTTGTTTAATAATTTAATTAAATTGATAGAATAATTAAAATTTATAGTCTAATAGTTTATATTGCAAAGAAAAAATTCTAATTTCTGGAAGAAAAATGAATAACGGTTTAAATGATGAATGGAAGACCAGTTGCCATCATAGACTTGGAAAGCCCGCTAAGAGACATTCTTGCACGTAACACAAGCCTTTTTGAAATTACGCGCGCTGCATGAACACGCTTGACGGCATATTCCGTCTAATTCCAGCTAATCTATTCAAATCTAAGTACTCAAGCCTCCAATGTTCTACGTTCAATTTCTTCGCTCGCTCACCAGCTTCACAGCTTCCTCCTTCCGCCAATCTCTTTGCCTATATAAACAGATGGATCATCTTCTTACAGCTCCATCCATCTCTTCTTTCCCTAATAACGCTATAGTGCTATAACCAACATGGCCGCTTCTAAGTTTTATTCACCTATTTTCTTCTTCATGATGACATTGCTCCTTTCCAGTACTGCAAAAGCACTTTCCTGTAGCCAAACACCATATCCCGAGCTCTGCAACTCCATGGTCAGCACAACGAACCTGGCCAAGGAGAATGCTCAAGTCGGTGATTTCCGCGAGCTGGCCATAAGAGCAACACTGGCCCGGGCCGAGCTAGCCCACCAGATTGCGTCAGAGATTGACATCTCGGCTTATGACCAGCTCACGAAGGCTGCTTGGGCTGACTGTCTCGAGCTCTGCGAGGACACCATCGCACAGCTCAACCGCTCTCTGTCTCAGGCCTGTTCCCACGACGACTCCCAAACCTGGCTGAGCGCCGCCCTCGCCAACCAGCAGACTTGCCGTGACGGCTTTGCTGAGCTCAACTCTTCCTTCCACTTTCCATCCTCTCCATTCCTATCCCACAATATCTCCAACGCCGTCAGCAACTTGCTTGCCATCAACAAGGCAGCTTATGCGGCGCCTGGGGGAAACCGGAAGTTACTCTCGAATGATGGAAGAAGCAGGTTTCCAGCTTGGGTTTCGGCGGCCGACCGGAAGCTTCTTCAGTCGTCTACCGTGAACGCGAACCTTGTGGTGGCCAAGGATGGGTCGGGAAACTATAAAACTATTTCTGAAGCGGTGGCGGCCTCTGCTAGCAAGAGGAGCGGGACATCGAGGTTTGTGATATATGTGAAGGCTGGAACTTATAACGAACAAGTTGAAATCAAGTCGTCGATGAAGAATTTGATGATTGTTGGTGATGGAATCGATAAGACCGTCGTCACCGGCAGCAAGAATGTCGTCGATGGCTCCACCACCTTCCGCTCTGCAACTTTTGGTCAGTATAAATTTCAATAATCAGCTTTCAATATAATAAAACAGAATTTTATATATTTTAACAGAATTTATTTAAACAGTATTTATAGTACAAAATAATATATATGCATTGTTGTAGTTAATATATAGGGTGGTATTTTAAAGACAAAAAAATTTAAGAAATATTCTTTTTATTTCTTTTTTATATTATCTTATATTTCTGTACTTGTCAAAATGGATAAATATGTCAATGGATAAAAAAAGGTCAATAATTGAGTAATATTATTCTTACATGTAGCTGTGGTTGGTGGCGGATTCATCGCACGTGACATAACCTTCGAGAACACGGCGGGTCCACAGAAGCATCAGGCGGTGGCTCTCCGGTCAGGCTCCGACCTCTCCGTCTTCTACCGCTGCAGCTTTAAGGGATACCAAGACACCCTCTACGTCTACAGCCAGCGCCAGTTCTACCGCAACTGCGACGTCTACGGCACCGTCGACTTCATCTTCGGCGACGCCGCCGTGGTCTTCCAGAACTGCAATATCTACGCCCGCAAGCCCCTTAGCGGCCAGCAGAACACCGTCACAGCTCAGGGAAGGACTGATCCCAACGAGAACACCGGAATCTCCATCCACGACTCCGTCATCGCCGCTGCCTCCGACCTCGCCGCTGTCCAAAGCTCCGTCAAGAGTTACCTCGGTCGCCCCTGGAAGCAATACTCGAGAACGGTTATCTTGAAGACTAACATAGGGAGCCTTATCGCTCCTGCGGGCTGGCTCGAGTGGAGCGGCAATTTCGCTCTCTCCACGCTCTACTACGGCGAGTACATGAACACCGGGGCCGGATCAAGCACTTCGGGCCGGGTCAAGTGGCCCGGATACCACGTTATCACCAGCGCTTCCGAGGCTGGAAAGTTCACCGTTGGCAGCTTTATCTCCGGCGGGTCCTGGATTCCGGCCACCGGCGTTCCGTATACCTCAGGCCTTTAATTTGATTGGGTATATATTGCGCCTCAAAGACGTACGTCGTCATCATCAATACATTCTTTGTTTGTTTAGTTTATTTATGGCTGTAAAATTAATTAGTATTTTTTTATTGGGGTGTAAGTAGTCTTTATTTAATTCATGTATGTACATGAATGATTATTTGTATGCAAATTAAATTCCAATAAATATACATTTTTTTTATATTCAGGTCAATTAAGTCAAATTCATATACATATTATATAAGCAATACTCAAATCCAAGACTTCTTTATTGATAGTTAAAGCTTTTAACTAATATAATAAGGTCGATAAATAAATTTTATTTATTGATTTCTTATATTAATTAATTTGCTTAACACGTGATGGTTTTACAACTGTAAATAACTTTTTTTTTTAAACAATCACCAAAAATTCTTTTCTAATTTACAACAAAGCATCTTATGTCCAACCATAAATAACTTAAATAAACAAATTAAGTGGATAAAGAAATACTTTGAACGTACACAATCATATATAATATGCCCAATATGGCTCTACCACTCATTGAAAGTCTTTTATGATTTTCAAACCAAATAATTTGGTGAGAACAAGGGCGGAATCATCCATGATTTTTCGGGGGTACAAACTTATAAAAAACTGTTGCCATATATGGTCCAAGGGGACAGCACTCCCTGACGGGGTTCGACCAAGGACAATTGCCTAACGATAACACATCTACATAATGTGTTTAATTATATTGGGGGCAATTGCCTAAAGACCATAATATTTTAAAATTTTTAGGGGAGGCAATTTCCTAAGAACCCTTATAATAAAGACTCAAAGGGGTTCCGCCCATGGGTGAGAATATTTCTATTAAAGTTCTATTTTAGATAATTTTTTTATTATTCAAATAATAACAATAATTTTATTTGATTTTTGACTTTTTGCTTATTTTAATAATTTTTTGAACGAAAAAAAATTGTCTTCTTTAATCATAAGAGCAAATTTGTTTTCTAAATTGCAACTTTATAAACAGTTTTAGAAAATAATGCAACTGCGCGTCCAAAACATATCCTAAATTTTGATAGGATAATTCTTCAAATTGTTAAATTTATTTTGGCATTAATTTAAAAGTGAATTTAATAAGGAGGTTGGAGGAGCATGGCCCCCCTCCAATTTTCTTAAAATTATATATCATTTATATACATATATTTTTTATAAATATAAATTTTATAAAAAAATTTAATTTCTATCTCTCAAATATTTCAAAATTTAATATTACAAATATCTATTAAAATATTAATTATATCTTTAAAATAAGGGATCTATTGTCCATAAAAAAAATTCATCACTCTACCACTACATGACTACAACATAAATTTAATTTGAAATTTTCTATTTATATTTAATTTAAAATAAATTCATTACCTTCAAAATTTAAATTTGTTCAAAATTTAAATTTGCTCCTGATTTTGTTTTCCTTTTTTTTTTTCTATTCAACCGGCCTTTGCGATTCAACTTTTCTTTGCTCACTGAAAAAAAAAATTCTAATGAATATTTTTTTTATTAAATAGTGCTGAATTAATATAATATTTTATTATTATAATATATAGAAATTAATGAAATGTAGTCTAAATGAAAGACTGTCCCTAAAGCATACTGAAACCTGAGCCTCACAAATGGAAAGTACTGTCCTTAAAGCATACGGAAACCTGAGGCTCATAAATAACAACTTATCATTTGGCTACGAGAGAAGCAATCATCGAAGCAACCACGAAATTTATTTCAACGTTTTTATAGGCGACTAGGGAATTTTTATTTGGTCCGCTCATAGGACGTAGCTCTACTTTCGGCCTCCCCGTAGAATCAATCACGTCACGCGTTCTCATTCGATATTTCTCGATTTTGCTAGGTATTGCTCGGTATTGCTAGGTATTGGTCGGTTTTGCTCTGCAATAATCAATACCGAGCAAATACCGAGCAATACCGAGTAAATACCGAGTATTACCGAGCAATACCGAGCAATACCGTATTGCTCGGTATTACTCTGTATTGGTCTTTACAGAGCGGTGTTTCTCGTTATTGCCATGCAATACCTAGCAAATACCGAGTAATACCTCGCAATACGCGAACATAGCATTCCCGGGTTCCGGTCCGGGTCAAGTCGTCGGGCCGCGTGGTAGAGAGTTAGAGTACGTGGCGACATGTTATTGGCGGCCGAACGTATCTCTACGTCCAGTCAGAGGACGTACGTAATAATTTAGGCGAGTTTAGTTCTTACACTCATGCCATTTATGCTTCATTTGAGATAATTTTTTTTTTTACTAGAAAACTACTTTAAGAAACAATAAAAAAATTGTACCGAACGAAGCCTTAAATGGACGTTGTAGAAGAGCTGCATCGGCACTCATATTTTTGTCCAAAAGATTTATGTTATATATGTGTTAATATAAACAATTACAAGTTATGAAATTGTAAATGGTTCATTAATAATGGTGTTTGCTATTCGGATAACTAAAGTAATTTTCGAGCTAATACATGCACTAAAAATGTTAACTTTCATATGTATTTATTTGGTAAAATGTCAATGTTAACGCTTGCTAGTTATCCTGATTATTTATGATAACTCGTTGAATCGTACGACAATTGTGCTTACACCGCATCATTCAAATATTTGTCTATCAACTTTTAATGTTAGGGTAGGAGCTTATGATATTGGTGACAAATGATGGAGAATTATGTTTGATATTGCAGAGGGAGCCTAAGAGATGATTACCTGATGCGGTGCATCTTAAGCTAAGAGGGTTCCTTAGGAGCACTTTACCTAGTTTGTTGTCATTTCTTTCTAGAATGCTCTTTTAGTCTTATAAATAGAAGGTCTTGTAGAAGAAAAGACCATTGAATGATAAAAACACTCTTTTGAAGCTTTGAGAAAGCTCTCTTCTTCTTCCCTGGATTGGGAATCCCAAAATCCTTCTTGCAGGTATCATCTTCCGACGATCCACTACATCAGTTGGTATCTTAAGCTAACTGATGCGGTGCATCTTAAGCTAAGAGGGTTCCTTAGGAGCACTTTACCTAGTTTGTTGTCATTTCTTTCTAGAATGCTCTTTTAGTCTTATAAATAGGAGGTCTTGTAGAAGAAAAAGATCATTGAATGATAAAAACACTCTTTTGAAGCTTTGAGAAAGCTCTATTCTTCTTCCCTCGATTGGGAATCCTAAAATCCTTCTTGCAGGTATCATCTTCTGACGATCCACTACATCATTACCACATTCAAGGAAGGCCGTAGATGAGTTAATTACTTAATCCTAACAATGAGAGAGAGTGATAATAAATAATAATATTGGGATCTTCGAGTTAATTGAACGGGTTGTGCCTCCGACACCATTATTTTGAAGAAATTAAAATGATCAAATAAAATCTACACTTTGGATATATTATTAATTATGACATAACATCACATGATTTTGGTCATCTCGCAATGACCTTTAGGAACATAATAATTAAGATGGACGGTGTAGGGATTTCATAAGTAGAGGTGAATTTTTTTTTTAGATTAATCACTGTAAAAGTATTTTTTAAGGATGTTTTTAATAATCAAGAACTTTTTATTCTAATTTTTTGCTTTTCCCAAAACAATTACTCCGCCTATTAGTATTGTTGCATAGTAGAAAGTTTATAAAAATAAATTAAGATAGAGTTTTTACATTTAATTTTACATTAAAATCTAATACAAAATTAAGAAAAAGATAAGAATGTAGGATACTAAAATTTTTACGTGAACAAACTAAGAAGAGAAAAACTCATAAGCATATGCTTGGTTGGAATTATAAACTATTTATATACTTGAAATTATAGAAGTATGTTTTCTTCTTTGCAATTGGAGAAGACAATATCACAAAAATTGGGGGCACTTACACGGCCTGCTACAATAGATATTATGGGAGAAATACTAGAGGCCGGATGATGATGGCAATTGAGTGATATTAGTTGAGCGAAGGCTATTAGATGGCATCGACCAAGTAATGGTGTGGTTGGGTGATGAAAGTCACAATGTCAGTCGGATGATGATGAGCATGTGATTATAATTGCTAAATGATGATGCATGGTCAAATAATAATGGCTAGGCAATGTTGATCAGATGACAATAGTTGGGTTACGTAGGTTCGAAAATGGTATTCTGGCGACAACAGTGGCTGGTGGGATCCTCAACGTCGAAGATTGTTTAAAGCTCTAGAGATTTTAGATTTTCAAGCTCTCTAATCTCAAGTTTAGATTGAATAGGGTCTATTTATAGTATTTTTTAGTAATATTTTGATTAATTCAATCAAAATTTCGTAACTCCCCAATGGACAACCTACATCAATTTCTTTGATAATAGATTATTTTTTTAATATTTAATTACCTTAAAGACCTTTGAATCAATTGATCTTAGACTTGTAAGGTTCATCTCCGCTCGATTTGATTATGCTTATACAATATTTGGAGATCGTTTGGTCATTTAATTGATGCTTAAAATTTTAAGTATGCTTCAAATGTTTGATGTGAATTTATTCTGACTCAGATAAAGTCACTTTTGATGTTATTGGATTCGTCTTATCATGATTTTTAATTTAACTGTAAATTTCCTGAAACTGGAGCTCATAATTATATATCTATGGTTAATTAAAAAAATTGATATGAAACAATACATCAATATTAATACTAATTAAGTGATTTTTTGGAAGCCGAATTAAGTATTTAATAAATAATTTTCTTTCAATATAGCTCAACATTTTTTTCACAATCTTAATTAATTTGTCGCAGAAAGTTAAAAATTATAAGTTGATTATTTTATTTATTAAGAATTTGAATTTAATAACTGTTTTTCATTAATTACTTTTTTTTAGCTTGCAGAAATCAAATCATCGCATTAATTATATGTTTTCATCTAACCCAATATCATTATACTATTTTAAATGTTACAGAAATAGCAACTTCTGCTACGACACTTGCAATTGAAAACTGTAGATAAAACTTAGGCTTCGTTTGGGACGGTTTTTTTATTGCTTTCTAAAACGGAGTTTTAGTACAAATTTTTTTATTTTTGTACTAAAACTCCGTTTTAGAAAGCAATAAAAAAGTCGTCCCAAACGAAGCCTTAATCTACGGTCCTGATTACATTGTCCTTACTTGTTTTGTCTTTATATTCTAACACCCCCGGGCAAACTGATGATGATGGTATGGTAGAGATCAGTTTGTTGGAGAGTTGATGAAATGTAGTCGTAGGTAGAGCTTTGGTGAAGAGATCTGCAATTTGATCCTTAGTTGAGATGTGATGCACGTTGATGCTGTTGTTTTTTATACACTCCCGAATAAAATGACAGTCCACTTCGATGTGCTTGGTGCGAGCGTGAAATACCGGATTGTTGGCCAAGGCTATGGCGGAGATGTTGTCACAGTAAAGTTTTGTCGGTTCTTGCTGGAGATATCCGAGTTCTTGCAGCAATGTCCGAGTCCAAATAACTTCGGTAGCAGCCGAAGCCAATGCCCGATATTCTGCTTCAGTGGACGAGCGCGCGACAGTTGATTATTTCTTGACGCTCCACGCAACAATTGAACTGCCCAAGAAGGTACAATAACCAGATGTAAATTTTCGATCTTGATGGTCATCGGCCCAGTCAGAATCTACATAAGATGTTAGCATAATCAATTCACGAGCAAGAGGTAATCCAGCATTGGAGGAACCTTTGATAAAACGAAGAATACGTTTGAGAGAATGAAAGTTTTGATCCGTCAGGATATTGCTTATGCGGTTAATCAAGCATGTCAATTCATGCATAAGCCGCGAAAAGTATAATCCTTCTGCGAAGAAGGAGACTCTGCGAGAACAGCAAAACATAAAATCTTTCTTATTCTCAAATGAATAGTTTACATTAATATTTATAGACAGCAACGCCTAATGGAAAACTCTAGATAAAACTTAATCTACGGTCCTGATTACATTTTCCTTTCTTGTTTTGTCTTTATATTCTAACAGCATTAAGCTAATCCACCCATAGAGGGTTGCCAAACAAAGAACTCAATGAGTTTAAAAAAAGTGGAAATACAGTTCGCATAGAAAAAATGGGAGATTCATTAAGAAAATAAAAGCCAACTTAGGCTTCGTTTGGGACGGCTTTTTAACTGCTTCTTAAAGAATTTTTTTTTAAAGTTTTATATTAAAAAGTTGTTTTAAGAAGCAGTAAGAAAGTTGTCCCAAACGAAGTCTTAATTATCATTTTGAAAGCTTCATTACAAATTAAAGCATCAAAGAGCATAAAATGCTTGATTAAGGCTTCATTTGGAATGACTTTCTTACTGCTTCCTAAAGCAGCTTTTTAGTACAAGAATTAAAATTTTTGTACTAAAAAGCTGCTTTAAGAAGCATTACGAAAATCGTCCCAAACGAAGCCTAAGGCATCCATGTAATCTTCAATCTTACAAAATTTTTGATAAGATGTATATTGTTAGAATGAATTATTAAAAATGTATATTTGATAAGATTAAGCATATTTTGATAAGATCTATATTATTAAAAATGAATTATTAATGTTCTCAAATGCCCTAATCAATGACCCCATCAAGACTACAAAGCAGGAGCAATTATTACGTCTGGTCACCGAATGCGTTCAAAGACCAATAACCACGCGCCACATCACCTAAAACTCGGTATTGCTCGGTATACATTCGAATACGTTCGGATTTCACCGGACGTAATAATTGCTCACAAAAGAGCAAAGGGCGTTGTGATCATGTGAATAACATTGTTATATTATTTATATATGTCCTTATATTCAAACTATTGATTATCATTCCAATGTAAAATATGATATATATAGATTGATCAAGTCAGCCCTCTTGCATTTATGACATATTTCAAATGTGCGTTATTAGTATTGGCTCTCCTTTTACAACTGAAATTTAGATAAGTATATTAATTGAAAAAACACTGTTGTTCATAACGGTTTCAACGTTCAACCAACCGTCATAATATCATATTGACCTGAAAAACCCGACAAAGACATTCTCCTACGTAACCCGTGCACTGTATAATTGACACGCTCGTCAAATTCCAGCAAAACCATTCAAATCCAACAAGTCCGAAACCCGATCCGTTAACTGTATATATGTATTATACTATTAGTTATATGTTTCGAAAAATTGAGCATATATTAAATAAGAAAAATGAGATGTTCAAAAGTTGAATAATATAATAAATATTAAGAGTGGTTGAAGATAATTTAAATTATTAATACTGATATTTTTAATAATTTAACACAAAATATTTTAATATTAGTATTTTACATCGAATATTTTAAATTTTATAGAAAATATTTAGTATTAAATATTTGGTATAAGATATTTTTAAAAAACTTCATTATTGAATATTTTGAACATGATTTTAATTTTTAAAATTAAATTTTAGGAGATGATATTTTGATAATTTAGAAGATATTTAACTTCAAATAAAAATAATATTTAACTTAAAAGTTTAAAAAGTATGAATTGAAGAGGTGTTGAATTAGGGGCGGAGCCCGTTTTAATTTTCTATGAAGGAACTTATAAGTCATTGTTGGTGTTGCCTCGAATTTGGCTCTACCTTTCGCTACAAAAATGGGTCAATAGCAACCAAACAATATAGACAAAAAAGAAAATAATCGCTAATTAAAGATGATTAATCAGTAAATTTCTACAAAATGTATGTTGAAGTTGCCTTGAGATTGGCTCGACCCCTATTTATTCATATCATTGATCGTCGTATGCTTTGCAGATATGTCAAGGGTCCAAGGGGGCAGCATCCCCTTGCTGGTTAATTTCGCCCCCTAAACAATATTTTGTTGTAAGGATATTTTTTAAATTAAAATTAATAAATAAAATGATGAATTCTCTTTACTCATTTTATTTGTATTTGGTTCATTGTTACCCAACAATAACATCTCTACATATTGTGTTTAATTTGCTAAGGGACAATTGCCACTACAGGAAAACACGCTATTACCGGCGGACAGAATCCGCCGGTAATCCGCAATATCTGACGGAAATCCTCGGTTTCCGGCGCATTTCTGTCGGATTTTTCTGCGCCGGTTTGTCGAGCGTCACTAAATGTCTGCCGACGTTTCTAATGCGCCGAAAACCATTCCGGCGCATTACCGGCGCAAAATATGATAAAAAGACGGCGATTTTCAATCGATAATTCCGACGACGTCGGTAGTTTATGTCGTATAACTTCGACGGAAATTACCGGCCCATAAACCATCGTAGGTTCGCCGTAAATAAGCAACGACTTATTTATCATATTTTGCCTAACGACCATAATATTTTAAAACTTTTAGGAGTTTCAATTGACTAAAAACCCTTGTAATAATAACTAAAAAATAGATTGAGATGAACAAATTACCTAAAAAATCATATAATAAATTTTTATTTCTTATTTTTTTAAGGGTTGAATTTATTAAGATCAATATGATCATGCATGACTATCCAAAATATATATTACAGATAGGCCATATTTTTATTCATTTAAAAATAATTCAAAGAGAATTCTGAGACATGCATGTATAATGACCCATATAAGAATCACATGATTTGTACACTATGCAAATTGCTTACTTGAGAATTCTCTTTCTTTACATCTTGCATGGGGCATATATATATTCTATCAGATCATGTATGTGTTCATGTATCATTCTCTACTTAAAGATTTAATTGAACCATTTGCTTCTTTTTTTGCGTGGATATCGAATCTTTCTCTTCTATATATGCGGTGGTTCTGCAGCTGCAGGAAGTATTTTAGCCCTTTTTCTATCATATCTCATATTTGTCATGCTTTTAGGTTGATGGATGCTAAGTAAATAGGCCTCAAATTTTATAATTGTTGATTGTTGAAGCTATATTTTCAAAATTGGAATGCTTTGTTGGAGGTTGCTTTAATCAGTGGACTGGTTACACACGTGTCTAAAATTTTATAATTGTTGTTGTTGATTGTTGAAGCTATCTTTTCATTTTTCATGTTTTTTCATCTAAAAAATTTGGTGTTTCTTGGGAATGACAATTTGCTCATGTATATAAATGAGCTGAATTTTTATAAATATATAAGATCGGTAACTTATTGTATTACAATTATGCCTATTTTAATGTATATAATAATAATTAACACGTTTATCGATGCTTCCGGACAATGATGAGGCTGCTTCTTGTATTCCCATTGGTTAGACTAGACTTGTGGCAACCTTGGTGGCTATTTTCTCTCTTTGTTCGATGGCCTTTCCTTGGCTTGCAGGTTGATACAGGATTCAATTATTGTTTGATGATGATTGCCTTCTGGCTTGTTTCCTCCAACGGAAGGTCTTTGTTAGACGGCTAGGTAGTTGCAGGATTCTGCCATTTCTGAGTCCGACTGGTGTCTTCACCCTTCTCTTGTGTTGTAATTAGTTTTGTTTGTTTTGGATCCTCATTGCAATATCTTTTTATTGAATGCATTGGGGCTTTGTCCTC
Source organism: Dendrobium officinale (assembly GCA_019514585.1). NCBI lineage: Eukaryota > Viridiplantae > Streptophyta > Magnoliopsida > Asparagales > Orchidaceae > Dendrobium > Dendrobium officinale. The sequence goes on along the minus strand of CM033692.1, from coordinate 7,137,246 downwards.
TTATTTGGTTCAAACAAAAAAGAAAGTAACACGACTCATAATTGACCTATCAGTTAACTATGAACAATACAACTCAATTGATAGGTGGGTTGAGAGCACTAGCGGAGGGAAGGGGACATGAGTGACAAAGCCTTAGCTTTTTATTTTTAAGGGCATGAGTGACAAGGCCTAGTTATTTGCAATGGTGATTTTACTTGCAGTTCAGGAAATTTTAAGATCATTTATTTAGATGATTTCTAGAACACTTTGAAGCCTTTGTCTGGTTTAATTAATGTCTAAAATTATCAAACTAGAAACCAATTGATGGCAAGTAGTGAATCAATTGAAATATATGTGTAAATTTTCTATGCAAATGAATCTAATTTTATTTTATAATTAGGTTTTGATTCTAAATATAGCATCAATTAGACCTGTCAATATTGGATCCGACCCAAACCCAACCCGAGATTTTCGGGTTTGGGTTGACCCGAACCCGAAGCGGGTCGGGTTCGGGTTGACCCGACGGGTTGTCGGGTCAACCCGAAAATCCGTTTAATTTCAAAAATTTGGATTCGGGTTGGGTTTTCAATAGTCCATGCAAAGAATGCACTCGGTAAGTAGCTTTTTATTATTTTTTTATATTAATGCTATACTTTTTGAATAATAACTTTCAAAATTAAATTGAAGAATTTACATACTTATTTTAAAAATAAATATAATATTGTTGCATCCTAAAATATTCGTGGCAGTACAGAGTGATATATATTAGCGTCCTAGCTTTGTACGAAGATCTAACACACAAACATATAAGAGAATATGATTATAAGTAGGGTTTAGCGTTCATAAGGGATATCAGAGTTTTTACGCGGAAACTCTTGAAAAGGAGAAAAAACCACCGACAAAAATAATTTCTCTTTATATAAGCACGTCACATTATTATAACGCTAGGACGCTGATCAATTCACATTTTCAAATGACAAACTTCCGCCAGTCCGCCGACCACCGCCGAAATTCTTCCCGAGCCGATCGATTTGACTATAAGCACGTGACATAATTTGGAATTCGTTTGGTAATCCAAATTATAGTATTAACCTTCCAAAAGTGCTTTGAACCCTTTATTTGGGCTCATTTGAGCTTGGATTGGACTGATTTTGATATCGTTGGGTTCGTCTTTTTGAGGTGTTCAGCTCAACTATAGTTCGCTGAAATTGAAGATCATATGATCCTCATTTTAATTTTGAACCCTCAATCTCATATTTACATTAAGATTTGTGCTTGATCGAGACTATTTTTTTATGATATATCAAATTATGAAAGACAAATTCCTTTTCATTTATTTTTTCTTAGTGCCAACTCATAAAAAAAATTAATTTATGATATAAATAACGTAACATTTTCTTATGAAATAAGATAACATCATTTCATAAAATATAGCATTACGTCATAACTCATAACCTTAATAAAATAAAAATAAAATAAAATAAAAACTTCAATTACTGAGGGAAGTAATTTAACATCATTTTTACTTAAGAACTATATATTTGCTTTGATGATGAAGTTTTTATATATATTTTTATCTTTAATATTAATTTGTTTTCTTAAAGCTTTTTTCTTCAATAATTTCTATTTTTTTAACAATTTAAAAATAAATATGGATGTTTTTGAGAAAATTTTGTACACAATTTTCGTCCAAAAAATGACTATTTTTATTTAAAAAACGATCAAATTATTTGAATAAAATGAGTCATGTGAAAAGCAAAATATCATAGATTTATTAATCCAGACAAAGGCTAACGATGGCGTGCTTTAAGATTTTGTTGGGCCACGAAGCCTGGTAAAGTTGGACATGGGCTGGGCGGCCTCGGAGACATTGTTAACTTGGCTAGGCCGGGCATTAAGTTTATATCCTCACGCCGATGGGAGTGTTTGATTAAACAAAGATGAAATTAAAGCTAGGGGTGTCAATATTTGACATGATCTGAAATTTGATACAGACCCAAATAAAAAAATTTCAGATTTGCGTCAACCCATTTTCCATACAGGCGGGGTTCGGGTTTGAGTTTCTGACATATTTATAAAATCGGGTTAGACTCAGATTGACATAGAAATTTGAAAATGACCCGAATTGACCCGTGTTGACCTACCCTAGTGTCCACTACCAACCCGCCCTAGTGTCTGCTGTCGAACCCGCCCATGTGTTTTGTTCTTGACTCGTGCTTGCACCACACTGGCGAAGTGGGCGCACCCTCCAATGCTCGCTTCTAAGCCCGCCCTTGTGCCCACTTGGAAGGTCGCAACTTGTCTGCATTGCGCCTGGATCTACTTGCAGTAGTGCTAGGGGTGTCAATTCAGGTCAACGGGTCAGATTCGAGTCGAACCCGGAGCTGACCCGAGGCTATTTGACCCGAGCCAAATGGGTCAGAAAATGTAACCCGGACCCGACTTGTCGGGTTTGTCGAATTGACATGACCCAACATGAAATTGGGCCGCGGAAGGGGCGTGTGGGGACTGCGGTTGAGCGGGCGTGCCCTCATCACCTCGTGCCGCGTGGGCGTCCCGCGTCCGTGTAGACCTGAAGGCACTGAGGCACGGTTGGACTGTGGAGGTGTGCGCGTGGGAGTTTGGGGACTACCGACTGTAGAGGTCAGGAGGTGGGCAGTGGGTACTGGGGGGGGGAGTTGGGTCAAAGGGTCCGTTGGGAGTCTAGACCCGCGTTTTTTGGCCAGGTTAGGGCTAACAGACCCAGACCCGGGTCAACTACGAGTTGATTTTGGATTTCTGGGTCAACCAAATCCCACCCATTTTTTAAACATGTCAAAAATTCTAAACCCAACCCCGACTTGTTTGCTAGACGGGTTGACCCTAACTCGAATTTTTTTGGGTCAGATTTTGGGTTGTGTCAAAATTTGACACCCTTAGTGCCCGCACTGCCCCCTTGTGCTCACGCTAGCGCCTTGCCCCCACGCCGCTTGTGTCCATTGTTCTATGGCCAATCTTGGTATTCATGGTTTTTGGGTTATCTCGGGTTGACCCAGAACCGAATTGGGCTTGGTTCAGGTTAAGGATGTTGACCCAAAACTATAACCGGTCGGGTTCGGATCAAGCCAAACATGCCTAAAAAGCCTGTTTTGAAACCCCTAACTAGAGCTAGGACTCTTGCTATAGGATTCAAGAGAGTTACACAACTCTCTTTGATTTGTTGGCTGAGAGTTTGACTCCAAACTAAAAGGTAATTGGCTCAAGTCTCATGTATGTGTTGTGTGTGCGTGTTTGGACGCTGCCCTTAATTTCTCACAAAAAAAAAAAAGAAAAAAAAAGTTCAAGAGAGCTCAAATATATGAAAAATATGAGAGGTCCAGCTAAATACCATTGTTAAAATATCTTTTGTTCGGTTGTGGTTGTAGATCATTGCCCTACCACTACAATAAGACCAAAACCCAACCACTCTCGCTAATGTCATTGGACCACCTTTCATCTGACTTAGATCTTCAACCATCATCATCAAATCATATTTTTTCAAACATCCTTATCAGATTACAATCTTTCAACCATATTGTCTGACTATGACCATCAAATCAAGATTGCATGACTACCATCATTCTGCCACTATCGCCTCCCTTACGATCATCTAACAAATACCGTCTGATTTTAATTATCAAACCACAACCATTATCTAAATGAGTTTGAGCTTGGGCCTTCAAAAATTTTAACCAATAAAGTTTATGTACTCAAGTCGAGCACAATAAAAAAAATTAACTTGATTAGTTAGATAATTGATTCAATTCAACTCGTTCATGTCGGACCACCTTACCCAAAATTTCCCTATATTAGACATTCAACATTAGGGGTGTCAAAACAGGTCGCGGGTCAGGTTCGAGTCGAACCCGAGCTGACCAGGGTCTAAATAAGTCAACATGAACTAGACCCGATTTTTATAAACCATTTAAGATTTTCAACCCGGACCCGACCCACACGGGTTACATGGTTGACCCGAACCAACCCGCAAACTCGATTACGAACAGGCTAGGCGAGGCCAGGCTGGTCGAGGTGGTGTCGGTGCGGCCCGTGCGTGCGGCCATGCAGGGTTGACATTGAATCGTCGACTCGACCAATCATGAGCATGGAATCATGTAGGTGAACTGCGGATCACGGAGGAGCAGACCGACATATATGTGGCCGTGCCGCGTGCGGGGATGGTAGATGTCTGGCCTGACATGATCAGGTTGAAGCTGACGGTAGGCTAGACGACATCCATTCCCTTTGAAAAGTCTCAGCAACGTCCAATCTGACAATCCCTCGATTCCCTCCCAAGTGGAAAAATTAAAAACGGGCGGAGCAATCTCGGGTCATATTTGATTGCATCCAGGTCATTTCGGGTCAATTTCGAGTTTCCGGGTTGACCCGAATCAGTTTAAATGGGTCAAAAATTGAAATATGAATCCGACCCATTTATTAAATGGTAGACTCTAATACAAAATTTTTAGATCAGAATCAGATCGGATTGTCGGATCATATAAAAAATTGACACCCTATTCTGTACTATATTAATATATTGGTTCCATGTTTGGGAATTTCATTTCTTGTGTCTAGTTGTCCGGTTGTTGTATCACGCCGATAGGAGAAACCAAAAAACGCCGCATTAGGGTCTCTCCAGCGATTGACAGACAATTGCAGGATTTGTTTGGTTTTTTTGTGTTCCTCGTCCGCTTCTCCTTCTCTCCTGCTTATACTGGTGAGCTTCTAGGGTTAGGATCCCGAGATGCCTGTCTACGGCACTATCCCGACGGCGCCGTGGCCTGAGCCGGGTGCCTCAACCTCCCGCACCAACGAGCTTATTTCCCGCGCAAAGGAACGCGGCAAGGCCCTGATCGCTACTCGACGGCCATGGCGTGAGCTCGCTGACCCAATGGCCTTGGCCTTGCCCCACTCTTACAGTGAGGCCACGACCCGCCATCGCTGCAACCTCTCTTACTTCCGCTTCAACTATGCCATCATCGTCCTCCTTGTGCTTTTCCTCAGCCTCCTATGGCATCCGATCTCCATGATCGTCTTCATCGCCATCTTTGCTGCCTGGTTATTGCTTTATTTCTTCCGCGATGACCCCCTAGTCTTCTTTCACCGCACCATTGACGATCGCCTTGTCCTCGCCACGCTATCCGTCGTTACGGTGGTAGCCCTGGTATTAACAGGTGTTGGGCTCAATGTCCTCGTCTCTCTGATCATAGGGTTTGTGCTGATTAGTGTGCATGCCGTTTTTCGGGCTACAGACGATCACTTTCTTGATGAACAAGAAGCTGAGGATAGGGGTTTGTTATCCGTAGTTGGAAGTACCACAGGCCAGAACTATGCTGGAGGAATTTGAATATTCTTCTTGATTTTGGTAGAGGCTGGATTATTATTGATTCGTTGATGTTGGAAGGTCGGTCAGCGATGTTGTTTGCTTGAGAGTTGAGACCTTGGGATGGTTTTGTTTGCTTGATCGGTAACCCCACAGGCTAGAAGGCGATTTCTTGCACCAGTTTATGCAGAAATTGTTACTGGTTTTTATCCAAATAAGTCTGTATGTTTTTTTGCTCTAACATATCCTTGTTGGCTGTGCAATTTTTTTAGGGATTTAGTAGATGTTTTTTGTATTCGTCGTTTTTGTTGATCGCTCGCCCGCAAAGCACACCTTCTTCTAAATGCTCATTATCTTTGTTGGTCAGTAAATTCCAATAAGCTGGAGTGTATTATTGTATTATTAAAACTTTTTTGGTTTTTTATTTCTATGATGGAATACATTCTTTTCTGTTATGTTGCAAAATTTAAATGGTATCAATTAATGTGTCTGTTTATTTGGTTGGTTTTATCGTTTGATTGGTTTGAATAAACGTCAACTTGTTACATACGTTTTGAAAATCGCATGAAATCTCTAAATCTTGGAATGATTTCCCTGATGGTTTATTATGTAGTATGTTACTATGTTCTCTTATTAGAGGTACATGTGCTTCTCATGTTTTCAAGAAAAATAATAGTACATGAGTTACCCTGTATTTGCACGGCTCAATTAGATGAGGTGGCCAAACAAAAAAACGACCAACTTCTTTCGATCACCAGGACTCATTTTTCAAAAAAATATTTCAAAATAATATTGAGGGGGAAGTTATTTTAACAGTTGATCAAATCATAAACTAGTTATCTATATAAGGGTCCTTGGGTTTAAGAATTATTTCAAGTCTTTTGGCAAATTCTTTCATTACTTCAACAACTCAATTAACCTTGTTCCTAAGATTTTTGAAAGTGTTGCTTTTGTCCATACACATCCTTAAAACAAAAATAATGATCAAAGAGCAATTTAATTTGTTTTTATTGGCTACCCTTCCACTCAAAAAGTATAATGCTACTATCTCCCATGAAAATTCTGTATGTGTTTGTTAATGTCTGTTTCTTCTAGATTGCCTTTCCTTATTAGTCATCCCAAGTTCCCAACAAACAACACCACTCTAAAACGCTCCTACACATGTCAAGCTTATACCAAAATCATCTTTTGCTTAGCCATTTTAGGTTTTCTCGGGGAGAAGGCCTCTCAATCGATGAAAGTTCAATAAGCTGAATTAATCCTAGGCACGTAACTTGATGAGGGAACTATTAAGCTTGTAAACAACGATACTTCAACTGCACACCTTTTACACTTGTTCTTATCATTATCAATCCTTCCTCACTAGTTTCCATACTATTTGTTTCTCTAAAATCATGTCTGAGGCTTTAAAGAATGAAATTATAATAATGTTATGAGAGAAGAAATATAGGTATTTCCAAAGATAGAACATGGAAATTGATAACACTATCAAAAGGAAAAAAAAAAACTAATAGGGTGTAAATGTGTTTTCTTTGTAAAGTACAAACCCAATTGCTCATTAGAAAGATAAAAAAGCTAGACTTGTGGTGAAAGGCTACATTCAAAGTTTCAAACATATGGATTGAATGCCCCTTACTCTTGTTCTTATCATTACCAATCCTTCTTTCCTAGCCTCTATACTATTTCCTTATCTTAAATCATCTTTGAGGCTTTATATAATGAAAATTAAAATAATGCTGTGAGAGAAGAAAAATATGCCCTTCAAAAGACAAAACATGAGAATTGATGATGCCATCAAAATGAAAGAAGCAAATAGGGTGTAGATATGTTTTTACTATAAAGTACAAGTTTGATGGATCATTAGAAAGATATAAAGCTTGACTAGTAGTAAAAGGCGATACTCAAATACATGAAATTGATAATCTTGAAACTTTTTCTTTTGTTCCTAAAATAAATGTTCGAGATTTTTTGTTATTAGTAGCTAGCAAGGGTTGTAAAATACAACAATTCAATATGAACCTCTCCTCTCTTCTTATACAGTGGTTACTTTAGTGAAGGAGGCATGCATGGAGATTTCACCAGGATTTGGCTCAAACACAACATAAAAGTTATATAAATTAAAGAGGCATTATATGGATTGAAGTTATCTTCAAGACTATGGTTCGAGAGGTTTACCAATGTAATATGTGCCATGGGATACAAATAGGGTTAAGGTGATCATACACTATTTGTGAAACACATTGCGTCAAGGGTGTCTCCATGCCATTAGTTTATATTGGCGTGACATCGTAACAAGTGGTGACTTTAAAGACATGGAAACTTTAAAGAAGATGTTCAAAAAATTTAAAGTTAAAGAATTAGGTTAGCTAATGTACTTTAACAACATTGAGGTTACTCATTCTCGACATGATACTTTATATCATAATGGAAATACATAGCAACTCTTTTGAAAAAAACCATGTAACTGTGCGTGTTAAGAGTCTCATGGAATCTAATCATAAACTTAGTGATGCTCCAAACGACAACCATTAAAAAAAAAAAATCTACTATTGAAGGCTTATCTACTTATCACATATTAGACCTAACATTACATACGATGACGGTGTGGTAGGTCAATTCATTCATAATCCCAAAGAATCAAAACTTAGGGATGTAAATTTAATTTTTTAATATATGAAAGGAACTTGATGGACCGGTTCACCCGGTCCATCCTAGACCCGTGCGGGTCTATAGGAGGCGGGCGGACCGGCTGGACAAAAAAGGGGCCCACCCACTTAAGTGGGGGTAATTTGGGGATGTGAGGGACTTTTGGATTGTATGAAGGGGGCCATTAGGGTTTTATTGGGGGCATTATGAAAAGTGTATTCTCTTTCTAGTTTTCTTCTTCTAGTTTCCTTCTTGTTCTTTTCTAGGGTTTTCTTGTGGGAGATCTTGTCCTTCTCTAAGTGGACAAACTTATCTTGTTTTCTCTTGGATTTCTAATGCAAAGGTTCTTATTTCTCATCCCAACAATCTTGTGATTATTTCTCTTTGGTTTTGGTGGAGAACTTCCTCTCTTTTGGGGGAAATTAGGGCAAAACCGAAATTGTGAAACCCTAGGGCGTATCAATTTGGTATCAGAGCTCTCGATCCTAGACGGCATGGCATCAAAGAAGGTAGAAGTTTTGGAGGGGGAAATGGGCCAATTGAAAGAGGAAGTGGGTGAGAAACTTTCTTCGTTGGAGGGAAAATTCTCAACCCTAGAGGAGAGATTTGGGGGAATGGAAGAGATGATCCGGAAATTGTTAGAAGCCCAAGTTGTTCCATCAAATCCTAAGGAAAAAGGGAAATCTCCGGTGACAAACCCTAACCCTAACCATAATTTCCCAATTAGGGAAGAAGGAGTAAATCAGAGTGAAAATGGCATGCAAGGGCAATGGCCAAGGGAAGGGGGAGAAGGGTCTGGAGTGGGCGGCCTTTGGGGAATGACCGGTGGTCAAGGGGGGCCGGCCACACATGGGCTCGGTGGGCCTCCACAGCACACGTGAAGGGGTGGCCGAATCAGATGGGGGCATTTCCTGAAGGGAACCGTGCCACGTGGGAGCATGGAGGAAGAAGGGATGACTACGGCATGGGTTTATGGTGAGCCAAGAGAACCACCATGGCGGGGGATCCAAAATCCTTACCCGGGGGAGAGGAGGGGAAGACCACCGGGGGAGGGATTCACTCAGGGGACATGGGGAGATGAAAGACCCTTCAACCGAGCCGACAACCGCATGAGAAAAATTAAAGCTTCCTATTTTTGAAGGAGATGATGCTTATGGGTGGATCTACAGGGTGGAGCGCTACTTTGCAGTGAATGGCGTCACAAAAGAGGAAAAGTTGATGGCGATTCCGATATGTTTGGAGGGAAAATCATTGGCCTGGTTTCAATGGCTTGAAGGGAGACAACATGTTAGGAGTTGGGAGGAGTTCAAAGACTTCCTACTTCATAGATTCCGGGTGTCTAGCGAGGGTACATACTATGAGCAGTTTCTGGCTCTAGTGCAGGAGGGCACAGTGGCAGAGTACAGGGAGCACTTTGAACTACTCTCAGGCCGATTGAGAGGGATTCCAGATGACCTTTTGGAGGGGAATTTCATGAAGGGGTTGAAGCCCCACATCAGAGCAGCCATCAGAGTAGTTGATCCACATGGGTTAGTAAAGATAATGAAGACTGCACAGCTGTTAGAGGACAAGCTGAAGGTGGAGCCACCGAGGAGATTAGGGGTATCTTACCCCACTTACCGACCACCACTCATGACAGGAGGCCCAAAGGCGGCTACCATCCTTCCTCCTAGGGAGGTAGCCAAGGAGAAAACCACTATGACAGTGAACCAAGGGGGGTTCAAAAGATTGACTGATTCAGAGCTGAAGGAAAAAAGGGCCAAGGGCCTTTGCTACCCGATGTGATGAGAAGTTTACACCAGGACATAGGTGTAAGGAGAAGACACTACATGTGATCATAGTGGGGGATTCAAAGGAGGAGGAAGGAGACACAGGGGCAAATGAGGAGGATGGAGAGGAGGAAGAGCACTCTCATTTGGCTATGGTGGAGGTCTCACTCAACTCCATAGCCAGACTGACATCGCATTCCACCATGAATCTGGAAGGGGAGATTGCAGGGTACAAGGTGATGGTTTTGATTGATAGTGGGGCCACCCACAACTTCATAGCTTGCAGATTGGTGGAGAGGGTGGGACTACCGGTGACCCAAGGGAGAGGGGTAGGAGTTATTTTGGGCACGGGGAAGAAGGAGCGCTGTAGTGGGCAGTGTAAGGGAGTGACCCTCACATTGCAAGGGGAGGAGACAGTGCAAGACTTTCTATTGTTGGACTTGGGAAGCACTGACGTGATACTCGAGATGCAGTGGCTCCAGTCCTTGGGTGAGATGAAGGTGAATTGGAAGAAGTTATACATGGAGTATGGAAAGGGGAGCAGGAAAGTGACACTACAGGGAGACCCCAGTTTATGCAGAGCCAGAGTGGCCTTGAAGTCCATCTTCAAGACTTTGAGAGATGAGGGAAAGGGCTATTTGATAGAACTACAGCAAGTGGGCAGGGAGGAAGAAAGAGAGCCAGAAGTCATACCTGAGGTGATCCAGGACCTTCTACAGCAGCACTCCTCCGTGTTTCAGATGCCCCAGGGGCTACCACCTGTCAGATCCAGGGAGCATGCTATTGTGTTGAAGACCGGGGTAGCACCCGTCAGCGTGAGACCCTACAGATATCCTCATGCTCAGAAGGAGGAGATTGAGAGGTTGGTAGCAGAGATGTTGGAGGCTCAGGTGATCCAGCCCAGTGTGAGCCCATTTTCCAGTCCTGCACTCTTAGTGAAGAAGAAAGACGGTAGTTGGCGATTCTGTGTAGACTACCGGACCCTCAACAAGGAGTCTGTGTTGGACAAGTTCCCTATTCCTGTGGTAGATGAACTTTTGGATGAACTTGGAGGAGCCACCATCTTCTCCAAGGTGGACTTGAAGTCTGGTTATCACCAGATTAGGATGAGGACTGAAGACATTCAGAAGACGGCCTTTCGGACACATGAGGGCCATTATGAGTTTCTGGTGATGCCGTTCGGGCTCACTAACGCTCCCTCCACTTTCCAAGCCCTGATGAATCAGGTCTTCCAGCCCTACTTGAGGAGGTTTGTTTTAGTCTTTTTTGATGATATATTGGTGTATAGCAAATCTCTGCAGGACCATATCACCCATCTTGGGGTGGTACTCACGACCTTATTGGAACATCAGCTATATGCCAACCAGAAGAAGTGTTCTTTCGCTTAGAAGGAGGTGGAGTATCTGGGACACATCATTTCAGAGAGTGGGGTGGCAGCTGACACCACCAAGATAGAGGCCATGGTGAATTGGCCTACACCAAAATCCCTTAAAGGACTAAGGGGATTTTTGGGACTTACGGGCTAATACAGGAGGTTCATCAAGGGCTATTGTTCCATAGCAGGTCCTTTGACTGATCAGTTAAAAAAGGACAATTTTCAATGGGGAGAAAAGGCGGAGGAGGCCATGAAGACCCTGAAGAAAGCCATGACTAGTGCCCCGATTTTGGCACTTCCAGATTTCACCCAGTAGTTTGTGGTTGATACTGACGCTTCAGGAGTGGGTTTGGGAGCGGTACTCATGCAGAATCATAGGCTGATTGCTTTCTTCAGCCGGATCTTATCATATAGAGCAAGGCTAAAATCAGTTTATGAGCGGGAACTGATGGCCATTGTGTTGGCTATTCAAAAATGGAGGCCTTATCTATTGGGACAACGATTTGTAGTTCGTACTGATCAGCGGAGTCTGAAGTACTTACTGGAGCAGAGATTAGTGGCAGAAGAACATCAGAGGTGGTTAGCCAAACTCTTGGGGTATGAGTTTGAGATTCAGTAGAAGCAGGGGTTCAAAACAAGGCGGCGGATGCTCTTTCCCGCGTGGAGTGCTCACAGCTGATGGCACTATCTATACCACAATTGGTAGACTGGGGTGAATTGGTGAAGGAAAATCAACATGTAGAGGAGCTAGAGAGAATTCGGGCGGCTATCCAGAAGGGAGGAGGGTTCAAAGGGTATCACCTGGAGAACTCGCTTTTGTTATACAAGGGGAGATTGGTACTACACCGTGACTCAGCATTTGTTCCCATTATTCTACGGGAGTACCACGATAGCCGTGTTGGTGGACATTCAGGGGTGGAGGAGACATATCGGCGGGTGAAAGCCGAATTTTTTTGGAAAGGGTTAAGAGGTGATGTCGAAGACATGGTAAGCAAATGTGACATTTGCCAACGGAACAAGTATCAAGCTTGTGCCCCTAGTGGGTTGCTGCAGCCCTTGGTGCTTCCAAACAAGATTTGGGAGGAAGTTACCATGAATTTCATTGAGGGATTACCCAAGTCTGATGGGTATACGCCTATACGGTCATAATGGTGGTAGTTGGCCGGTTGAGCAAGTATAGCCATTTCATTCCACTACGGCACCCTTTTTCAGCTCCTACTGTAGCATCTACTTTCATCAGAGAGGTGGTTAGATTGCATGGGATCCCCACTTCTATTGTCTCAGATAGGGACAAGGTATTCTTGAGCTCTTTTTGGAAGGAGATCTTCAAAATGCATGGTACATTCTTGAAGCGCAGTACAGCATACCACCCACAGACAGATGGACAGTCAGAGGTGGTGAACCGGAGCGTGGAGACTTACTTGAGATGCTTCGTTCGGGAGAGGCCTAAGCAGTGGGTCAAATGGCTACCATGGGCAGAATACTGGTACAACACTTGTTACCATACCGCAACTCAGTTCACACCTTTCAGGATTCTTTATGGAAGGGATCCACCACCGTTGGTGAATTATCAGAAGGGGACGACCCCTGTATATCTAGTGGATCAATACTTGGAGGAGAGGGATAAGGTGTTGGAAGAATTGAGGGAACACCTATTGAGAGCCCAACAGATCATGAAGACCAAGGCGGATGCTCACCGCAAGGATGTGACATTTGAGGTGGGAGAGATGATATACCTGAAGCTACGGCCTTACCGACATAAGACTTTAACTAGCAGAAGAAGTGAAAAGCTCTCTCCCCGATACTACGGGCCTTTCGAGATCGAAAGGAAAGTTGGGATGGTGGCCTACCGTCTCAAGTTGCCTCCTCATTTCTCCATCCACCCTGTATTCCATGCATCACTATTGAAGAAGAGCATAGGGGATCATACCGTGACCACTCCTACTATACCCCGAGGCCTCACCGAGGATATGCAACTCTTACTAGAGCCATTACAGGTGAAGGAAGTGAGGAAGAATTATCAAGGCAAAAGGGAGGTTCTCATCGAGTAGAAGGACTTACCGACACACGAGGTTACTTGGGAGATATACGAAGCCATGCAGGCACAATTTCCAGATTTCAACCTTGAGGACAAGGTTGATCTTCTAGAGGGCGGTATTGATGGACCGGTTCACCCGGTCCATCCTAGACCCGTGCGGGTCTATAGGAGGTTGGCGGACCGGCTGGACAAAAAAGGGGCCCACCCACTTAAGTGGGGGTAATTTGGGGATGTGAGGGACTTTTGGATTGTATGAAGGGGGCCATTAGGGTTTTATTGGGGGCATTATGAAAAGTGTATTCTCTTTCTAGTTTTCTTCTTCTAGTTTCCTTCTTGTTCTTTTCTAGGGTTTTCTTGTGGGAGATCTTGTCCTTCTCGAAGTGGACAAACTTATCTTGTTTTCTCTTGGATTTCTAATGCAAAGGTTCTTATTTCTCATCCCAACAATCTTGTGATTATTTCTCTTTGGTTTTGGTTGAGAACTTCCTCTCTTTTGGGGGAAATTAGGGCTAAACCGAAATTGTGAAACCCTAGGGCGTATCAGAACTCTAGGTAAAGGAAATTTATTTAAAATGGGCTTGGATCTGACACTTGAAGCTAATGTTGGTTACGTAGTATATATGATTGATAGGAGATTAACTTCAAAATATTGCACAGTCTTAAGAGGCATATTCATGACTTGGAGAAATAAAAAATAAAATGTAGTGGTAAGGTCTAGCATAGTAGTTGAATTTAGAGGTGTGACACTAATAATCTGCAAACTATTATGGTTGCATTATTATCCATGAAGATTTAAAGATTGACTGAAAAATTCCTATGAGGACAACTTGTTAGCTAGAAATATTGCACATAATTCTATTCAACATTCCCAAACAAAATATATTGAAGTGAATAGGAATTTTATAAAGCAGAAGCTCGATGATTGTTTAATTTGCACTTCATTTGCAACCATAGATAGCCAACTTGTAGATGTTCTTACCAAAGGATTATTTGGAAAATGTTTAAAAAAATGACATGCAAGTTTGGAATGGACAACATTCATTCATTTCCTTGCTGAGAGTATGTGTAAAATTCACCCTCCATCAATTCCACCTCCATTAATGTTCCATCAATTATAGCAATCCTCCACCTTCTATATTCACTCATTTTATCACAATGATATGTGGGATTAATATTTCCACCTCATCGATTCATGGAATATTGTAACTATTCTATAATTATTATTGTGCCTGCTTATCAATCCGTAGATTATTATAGTTATTTTTCTATGATTTTATATGTTTTGTATTAAAAGCTTTTCGATGATTGTATAAATTTTATATAAATATTAAAATGAGATGCGTAACTAATTTTCTACTGTTCTTATCAGTTTTAATGACAAAATATAAACTTTTTTTGTTTTCTAGCCTTATGTGGAATTTCTTAAGTGGTGTCCCAAAAAAAGCAAGTCAAATACGTGGCATGCTGTTTGAAGGGAGGCTGCAACTGTTACAAACCCATCGAAGGGAAGGTAGGGGTCCAGTATGTTGTTGGTTCATAATGAAACAATTACTCTTGGGACATTTCTTATTCATCGATTTTGAACAAATGTTGTACTTAAAGTATCAACACCATTCTCAAAACCAACGTTCAATGAGTGAATATATTAAGTTTTACCGACTGAGTGCTTGAAATAATCTTTAGGAATCTGAAAACCAACATGTTGCAAGGTATATTGGGGATTTAAATAAGCTATTTAGGATAAGCTCAATCTTAACTGCATCTGGACTCTATCATAAGCTGTTAATTTTGCATCGAAAGCTGAAATGCAACTATTAAGGCACTATCGTGGCTACTCTTCCTGCAAGCAATTTAACGAACCATACATCGACCCCGTGAAAGGCAATACTCCTACAGCCAAACTTTAGCAGGCTCATCATCCATCTCCCAGTAATACACTGAACCAGAACACCACTACAGAACCTCAAGGCCAACTTAAAACAAAGACTCTAGTTAGAGACAATCCATATACCAAACCCACAACCTTAAAATACTTTAGATGCTTCCAACCTGGACACAAATCTAGCGAGTGTTCAAATCGCCATTGAGTTCAACTTTTAGAGTGGGAAAACCACAATACTGAAAAGGAGTAGGCTGTGGTAAAGCAGGAATCAGAAATGACAATTGAAGATTTACATGGTGACGAGGGAGAACCTGTAGTGTGCCTCTTACAAAAATTATTATTGGCAACCCGACAACCAATTCCTTCCCAAAGAAATGCCTTATTTAGGACTCATTGTACTATCAATAGAAAAATATGAGATTTGTTAATTGATAGTGGATGCACATAGTACGTCATTTCTTGCTTCACTGTTCAAGCCTTGCAATTGAAAACCACTAAGAACCCACCCTCATCCCTATAGAATTAGTTAAGTCAAAAAGAGTCTGGAGATAGTGGTGTCTGATATGTGCCGTGTTACATTTTTAATTGGCAAACATTATGTGTGTGAAGTTCTTTGTGATGTACTGGACATGGATGCCTGTCATCTCATTTTGGGTCGACCCTGATAGTTTGACATGGATGCGTTTTATAACTGTTGGACGAATGTTTATACATTTTATTAGGAAGGTTGAAAGCTGCGATTTCTTTCATAGTTCAATGAATCAACTACCCGATTTGAGAAGAGTCAAATTGCTTCTTATGTTCTTTCAAGTAAGATACTCTTACAATCTTGGCAAGACAAAAATTCCAACATTGCATTGGTTGTATCCAACAACAACAATCCTATAACCCAAGCAGACTATTTGTTAGAAATGTAGAAATTGCTGACAAGATTTGCTGATGTTGTTCTCTGGAACTATTGTCACATCTGCCACCATTACACTCTTTACAACACCAAATTGAGTTTATTCCTGGTGCTACCCTTCCCAACCTTCCGTATTACCAAATGAGCCCCAAAGACCACTCAATCCGGCAGGAAATAGTTGAAGACTTGCTGAAAAAACAATTAATTCAATCTAGTCTGAGCTCATGTGTAGTATCTGCATTGATTGTTTCTAAAAATGATGGGCAATGACGCATGTGCATCGACAGTCGAGTAATCAATAAGATAATAATAAAATATAGATTTCCTATCCCTAGATTTTCGGATGTGCTGGATCGATTGATGGGAGCTGCTATATTTTCCAAATTAGATTTGCGGAGTGGTTATCACCAAATTCGCATACGCCAAGGATAAATTGAAAACCGCCTTCAATACTAGTGAAGGGTTGTACGAGTGGAAGGTAATGCCTTTTGGCCTCTGTAGTGCACCTTCCACATTTATGCGTTTTATGAATGAAGTGCTATGACATTTTTTAGGAAAATATTATTTTGCTTATTTTGAGGACATCATCGTCTTTAGTGCCACTTTTACTGAGCACATTAGCCACCTCATTAATATTCTTCAAACTCTTCGTCACTATAAACTTTACCTTAATTTTTCCAAGTGTGAATTCGCCACTCATAAGGTACACTTCTTAGGATTTGTTCTTTCCATTAATGGCGTTGAGATGGATTCTCGAAAGTTTCAGCCTTCAAAGATTTTCCCACACTACAGTCTCTATTTGACGTGCGATGCTTTCATGGCCTAGCGAATTTCTATAGAAGGTTTATCCGAGGTTTCAGTGTCATAATTGCCCGGATCATAAATTGCTTGAAAGCTAGTAGCTTTAGGCTTCGTTTGGGACGGCTGTCTTCCTGCTTCTTAAAGCGGCTTTCTAGTACAAAAATTTTAAATTTTGTATTAAAAAGCTGCTTTAAGAAGCAGGAAGAAAGCCGCCCCAAACGAAGCCTTAGTTGAACTACTTCAGCACAACAAAGAAGTTTCGAAACAACCAAAATGGTGCTCAGCTCAGCTCGGCCTTGCCCAACTTTGAGAAGCTTGTTCACGTAGAAACTAATGCATCTGCTATAGAAGTAGGAGCTGTATTGTCTCTAGACAAAAGCCCCATTGAATTTCTAGTGAGAAATTGAGTCCCACTCGACAAAGGTGGTCTACTTATGAGCAGAAGTTGTATGCAGTAATTTGGACGTTAAACAGTGGAAGCATTATTTTACTTCGCCAAGATTTTGCCATTCTGGAGTGTGACCACCAAGCTCTCCAATACATCAGCAACCAGAAAAACATAAGTTGTATGCATGCTGGATGGATTGTCTTTATGCAAAAGTTCACTTTTGATTTGAACAAAGAAGTGAAATTAAATAGAGTGGCCGACACCCTTAATAGAAGAGCTGTTCTGCTTACAAAACTATAAACTGAGGTCACCGCCCTGCAGGAAATGAAATAACTTTACTCTTTTGATGCTGAACTTGTAAAGCTATGTGAATAATATATAAATGGGACTCCAAGCAATGACTATAACATACGACATCAATTTTTATTTAAAGATAATTATTTGTGTTCGCCAATCTTCTTGGCGACAACATCTCATTAGAGAAATCCATTGTGGAGGGCTTGCTGCTCATTTCGGCCGGGAAAAGATGTTTGTACTGCTTTAGTGTTGATTCTATTGGCTTATGATAGGATGTGTCTTGGTTCGTGGAAAGGTGTTATGTCTGCCATACTGATAAGGGAACTGCACAAAACACTGAATTATACATGCCTCTTCTTACTCCAGAATCCATTTGGGATTACTTGAGTATTGATTTTGTCTTGGGCCTTTCGTAGACAAAAAGTGGAGCTGATTCTATTATGATTATTGTCGAGAGGTTTTCCAAAACAGCTCATTTTATCCCGTGTAAAAAGACGTTCGATGCACTTAATGTGGTCGGTCATTTTTTTCAAAGAAATTGTGTGCTTACATGGACTACCGTGAAGTCTCACATTTGATCGTGACGTGAAATTCATTAACCCAATTTTTGGAAAGAATTGTGGAAACGTCTTCAAACCGAACTAAAACTCATCTTTACTTATCATCCGCAATCTAACGGTCGGACGGAGATGGTCAATTGTACTCTTGGAAACATGTTGCATTGTTTAGTTCAACAACATTCGAAGAAATGGGAGGAGCTACTACTGAGTCAAGTTGAGTTTGCATTCAATTTGATGCTGAATAGATCCATGGGATACTACTGCCCCTTAAAATGCCAAGCCACTTAATTGATGTTGCCATCCTATCTAAGTGTCGCAGTACTACAGCAGCTCAAACAACCGAAACAATTCACAAACATTGTGCTGGAGGTCCAAGCCAAATTAAATGAAACTAATTATAAGTACAAACAACTAGCTGATATTCATCGACGGCACAAAATATTCCATCCCGGAAATCCAGTGAGGTTGCGTGTACGCTGAGAGCGATTTCCATTGGGTACTTATACTAAACTCATCCCTCAAAAGATGGGTCCTTTTCCTATTTTTGTGTAAGATCAATGACAATGCCTATGTTATCGATTTGCCAGCCAGCTTTCAGACTTCCTCCACCTTTAATGTTGCTGACATTTACCCTAAACAGCAGTAGTGTTGCTTCGGATGACTAGAACTTGAAGCTGTTGAAAGTAACGTCGCTTCTTCATTGTACAATAAGGCTTTGGTTTGGAACAGTTTTCGTATTACTTTTTAAAGTAATTTTTTAGTATGAAAATTTTTAGTTCAAAAAATTTTTGTATTAGAAGTTGTTATAAAAAGCCTTAAGAAAATTATCCCAAACGAAGATTAATATTGTTGCATCTTGGAGTATCCGCGGCGGTAGAGAAAAATAAAGTTTAGCGTCTTAGCATTGTGCGAAAATTCGGCACGCAATCAAATAATAGAGAGGGTGTAGCATTTATGAGACATCAAGATTTTTATGTGAAAAATCCCTGAAAAGGGGGAAAAAACATGGGGCCTAGCTCAGTTTGAATGAATCCACTATTATTTGCAGTTGATTACAAATGAGGCCCTTCCTTGGGGAAGACCTTAGCTTGATGTATATATTATACAGTACATTATATGAGGTGAATACAAAGAATCATTGTTGATGTGTTTGTTTGGTCAGAAGGATTGTAGTCGGTGGGCGACGTAAGTCAGGACCGTAGTCGGTAGGTGATATAGGTCGGAAGGATCGTAGTCGGGGGACAACGGAGATCGGAAGGACTGTAGTCGGCAGGCGCCAGAGGTCGGAAGGATCGTAGTCGGGGGACGACGGAGGTCGGAAGGACTGTAGTCGGTGGGCGACGTAAGTCAGAAGGAACGTAGTCGGCGGGCGACGAAGGTCGTAATGACTGTAGTCGGCGGGCGACGTAAGTCAGAAGGATTGTAGTCGGCTGGCGACGAAGGTTGGAAGGACTGTAATCGGTGGACGACGTAAGTCAGAAGGACCGTAGTCAGCGGGCGAGGTCATAAAGACCGTTGTCTAGCGATGGAGGTCGGAAGGACTGTGTCAGGTAGAAGTCCAGTAATGAACATAAATCCAACATCGGATAGATGTTTGGCGAAAACTCGACAATGGGCATAAGTCCAGCGTCGGGTAGAAATATGGCGACGAGCGGAGGACCATCGTTGGGTAGAAGTCCAAATTCAGTCGGCGGCCGGGGAGAACTCCGACGTTAGATGGTATTCGGGCAAAACTCCAGAGTCACTTGGAGATCATGCAGAGTTCCGGCGTCACTCAGGCGTCTATCAGAATTCCGACGTAACTTGGGCGTCGGGCAAAATTTCGGCATCACTCGGGCGTTAGGCAGAATTCCGACTGCACTTGGGCGTCGGGCATAATTCCAGCGTCACTCGGGCGCTGGGCAGAATTCCGGCGGTGGTCGAGGAGTTTTTTCCCTCCTATCATTCTCTTCTTCTTCTTCCTTCTTGTCTCCTCTCTCAAGAGAAATGAGAGGTCTATTTATAGATTTCTAAGGATGACATGACCTATAAATAGGAAGAGGATCAAGGGCAAATGTGGAGTGATTTGAATGGACGGCCAATATTGAATCCCTTGATCGTGGACCGTTTGTCAGACATATGAAGGTCTTAATGATATCGGAATTCGGTGATCTTGGACTCGTTGGATTCGTCTCGTCGAGCCGCTCGATTCGACTATAAGCATGTCATGTTTGGAAACCTTTTGGTAATCCAAATTGTGGTTTGAACCTGCCAACAACGCTTCAGGTCTTCGATTCAGACTCATTTGGGCTCAGATTGAGTTGAATTTGGTGTCCTTGGGTTCGTATTTTCGAGACGCTCAGTTTGATTGTAAGTTTGCTGAAATCGGAGTTCGGGTGATCCCAGATTTAATTTTTGAAGTTTCCGACTTTTTTTGCCTCGAGATTCGTGCCCGATCAAGATAATTTTTTGATGATATATCAAATATTACGATTATCTCGTTCACAACTTTGACTTTTAAGTAGGATTTAAGTAAGATTTATGCTTCATTTAGGACAACTTTTTTGCTGTTTAAAGCAGTTTTTTAATACAAAATTTTTAATTTTTTACCTTAAATATTATTTTAAAAAGCAATAAAAAAACCATCTAAAAAGAAGCATTAATCTAATTTTACCAAACAGCAAAAACGACAACTTTTCATCCTATCAAATCTTAAATCCCATTTCTTATTTTGTCTTAAATTTGCAAATCTCGTGATATTGCTGCTCTTGTTGATAACTTCTCCAGCGTGATTGCTGGTGACTTCTTTGTGAGAGGCTAGATCTATTGTGTGACTTTGGTTTTGTTCGGAATAAATATTTTTTTAAAGCAGTTTTTTATTATAAAAATTTTAAATTTTTTAATTATGTGATATATTATAGAAATAATAAAATTTAGATATTAAATATATTAATGAGAAAACTTTCAGTGTTATATTTGTAATTTTTTTTAATTGCAACCCTTCTACTGCTTTATTTTCTATGCTTCCCCTTTCTATTCCTTGCTTTCTGTGTCTAGCGTGTTGCATATATAATATTAATACTATTAGGCAAAGTTTATTTTATACATTTTATTTCAATGAAGATGAGTGATCGAATGCGACCCACCCTATGCAATATCACCACTAATTATACGCTTTGCTATAATATTGTAATATAGATTTTAGACTATGAACATGGAGAGATTATTAGGTGTGGAGTGCGGATGGGAAGAACCGTCCGCACAAGTATTGGGTATCTAGCTAGGTACTACTGGGTACTGCTAGGTATCTAGTGTTTGTGCGGATGGTGTGTACTCCGCACATAATAATTTTTCATGAAAATGGGGATTTCAATTTTATACTTAAGAGAGAAAATAAAAAAAATTGCTTTTTTATAAGTAATTTTTACTTTCACGAAATCAAAGGAGCCTTTTATGTAAGACCTTTTTAGTAGAATTCTTAAATATGAGGATACTAATTGATACAATGATTCGAGCTTCATAAATAACTTTAAATTTATGTGTATGAGGCCTGAAGGAGGGTGTTCATCAACATATGGAAAGATGAACCTTCAAGGGCGCCAGTGGAGCATTCGAAGAATGAAATGGTAGGATGACTTAACAAAGGCTTCGTTCCAGACGGTTTTTTTTCTGCTTCTTAAAGCAGCTTTCTAGTACAACAATTTTAATTTTTGAATTAGGAAGCTGCTTTAAGAAGCATAAGAAAGCCGTCCCAAACGAAGTCAAAGAGATTGTCATGAAAGTCCCAATTTAGCAAAGTGGTTGCGAATGCAAAGAGATACAGGAGTCTAGGGGTGTAAGTGAGCCGAGCCGGCTCGAGCTCGACTCGTTTATGAGCTCGCGAGCCGAGCTTATCGAGCTCACAAGTCGAGCTCGAGCTCGAGCCGGCTCGATTAAATATTAATATTTTTAAAAATAATTTTATTTTATTTATTAAATTTAAATATTAAAAAATTATAATAATAAGCACCTAAATTTTATTTAAAAGTGAAATATTTCATATTATTATAAATTTTTTTTTTAAGTTTTAAAAATTCCGCTTAAAGTTTAAAAATCCCGCCTAATTTTAAAATTTTTGAAAATCTCGCCTAAATTTAAAATTTCCCGCCCATGGCTGGCGAGCCGGCTCGTGAGCCGACTTGAGCTCGTTAACAGTGACACGAGCTCGAGCTCGAGTTCGAGCTCGCTATCTATCTAACGAGCCGAGCTCGATAAGGGCTAAAACTCGACTCGTTTACACCCCTATGCAGGATGAAGAAGAATGAAAACATTTGAAGACCAAGATGTATGCGAATCATCTTTATAGCTTATGTGCTTTGAGCAATAAGGGAGAGATTTTGATTTCAGAGATGCGAGTTGTATAAGATTTGAATAATATCCTTCTAACCTTCTTACATGTTGGTTGGCATCACCAAAAAAGCGACAAATGAAGAAAGATGAAAATAAAGAATAATTTATGCCTTGAACCTTCTAAATATGTCTCGGGCTCTTGATTTGAATCTATTTGGGCTCTGATTTGGTTGAATTTGATGTCGTTGGGTTCGTCTTTTAAAGACGTTCAATTCAAATATAAGTTTGATGAAATTGGAGTTTTGTATAGTCCTAGATTTAATTTTAAAAATGTTAAGCTTGAATATTCCTTGAGATTTATGTCGGATCAAGACTATTTTTTTGCGACATCAACAATAATAATTGAATTAAAATCTTAAATAATTTATCTTTTTTACAATATGTTCCATTTATGACAGTTTTTTATTGTTTTTAAAAAATATTTTTTTAGTCTAAAAAAATTTAATTTAAAAATTGTTATTTGTCTATATCAACAGCACTGCTAACTGATTTCGCGTAGCTTCTGCTGTCCCACCCGCTCACAGACTATTTATTCGCTCCCATGAGGTTCACCCCGCTTAATTTTCCTTCGAGCGCGAGCCAGAGCCAAAGAGAGATCAGAGAGAGAAATTAAGAGAGAGTACAGACAGGTTAGCCAGATCGAGTTAGAGATGGAGACGATGATGGCGGCGGTGGCGATCAAAGATTCCGCGGTGGTTGTCGGTCTACAGAAGCCGAATCGGATTCAGGTCTCCACCAATAAAAAGCCTGTTTACTTTTACGTAAATCTCGCCAAGGTATCGCGTTTTGATCTTCCACCGCATTTTTATCTTTGTATTTTATTAGATTTAGCCTTCTATTGATCTCTGCTATAACCGCAGTGATCGGCATTACGCATTTGGCCATCTTCGCTTATAGATCGGGCATTTTTGCTCTTCTTGGATCTTTCATTGCTCTTTTTCGATCTTGCTCCATCAACTGCTTTTCTTGCGTTTTTTATTAGATTGTCTAACGATTATGCTTTGCTAATGCGGTTTTGATCGGCTGATTTTGAATAGAGGTTTATGCAGCGCCACAACGAGATCGAACTTTCTGCCCTCGGCATGGGTATGTTCTTCCGATCTTGAAAAATGCCTTTTCAATTCGTTGAAGCATATATCGATTTCGCTTTCTTCGTCTATTTCACGTTTTTGAATGTAAAGATTCCATTTAGCTTTTCTCAATCTCGAATTTTGATTGTATTT
The DNA here is from genome assembly GCA_019514585.1 of Dendrobium officinale. Taxonomy (NCBI): domain Eukaryota; kingdom Viridiplantae; phylum Streptophyta; class Magnoliopsida; order Asparagales; family Orchidaceae; genus Dendrobium; species Dendrobium officinale. The sequence goes on along the minus strand of CM033692.1, from coordinate 7,113,678 downwards.
CCTACTTTCTTGTAAACATATATAAGCATTTAGCATTCAAGATTTCTCATGCCCTGCCATGTATTATTAGACTCTTTTACCCTTGATTCTGTCATGCTCGTCTTCAATTTTCAGCCATCGGCACAGTCGTCACTGTTGCCGAGATACTCAAGAACAACGGCCTGGCTACTGAGAAGAGTAATTAAATTAGGCCTCATCCACTACCATTCGGTCCATTCCCTCATTAAGCTCTTAAAAAAAGAAATAAAATAAAATTTCGCATTTTCTTTTGAAACAGAAATCATGACCTCTACTGTTGGCACCAAGGACGAAGCCAACGGCCGTCTTGTTCGCAAAGCCAAGGTCTGCTTTGTGCATATATAGATAATCTTTTAATCGGTTATTACTAGTTATAGTTACACCTACAAAAACTAAAAATATATAAATATGTTGCTGTGCCGTAGATTGAGATCTTGCTGAGCAAGACGCAGAATTCGAGTGATCTTATCACGGCTGCAAGAACAGAGCGCAGCGCCAACAGCAATGCGGCGACGGCCAAGGCCGCTAATAAGGCCGGTGAGGAAGCAAGGGATGAGGACGGAAGCAGCAAACAGGAAGCGGAGGAGATCAGCGAATGATCTTTTGTCCAGAACGGGCATGTTTCAGTGGAAAAAGAACTTCTTTGTCGTCAGTTCTTTGACATTTCATTAGCAAATAGCAACGCAGTTGTGCTCATTTGTTTTTTTTCTCTTTTGTTTCAGCTGGATCCAGCTCTATCACTTCTACCCTTGAAATTGTTTTACTTCTGCATAAGGCAGTGGTTTTCCTCTACTTTTAATGCAATCTTCCTCTATTTCTGTTGAAAATGATGAGGCTTAGCCCAATTCCATTAAGAGAAATCAATTACAAAGTGAGATAGAATAATAGATTTGAAATAACATTTGATTTTCCCATCAAGAATAATAGAGGAAGGGACATCATTGATACAAGCACCAATCCATCAATGAATGATTGGGACTAAAATCAGTGGCAGAGTCAGAAATTTTATTCAGGGGGGCCTAAATTAAAATAATTTTGTTTGCTGACTCATTATAGGGGGGCTCTCCGTTTGAAGTTTTACTCAACATTCTTTAAAATATTTTTATTTCAGGTAATTTAAGTGAGTTCAATTTCAGCTAAAATTTTTTTGAGATTCTTCAAATTAAAGTTTCAAATAAAAGTCGAAGATTTTCGCGATATATATATATATATATAGAGAGAGAGAGAGAGAGAGATTTTAATTAAAAAAAGGAAATGCATTAATTGTATAGCATAAATTTGAATAAAAATATAGCTTAATGATATCAGAAATCAAAGATCTTTATCTCGTTGGATTCGTCTCGTCGAGCCGCTCAATTCGACTATAAGCAATTAAATTTTGAAAACTGTTTGATCATCCAAATTATGTTTTAAATCTTCCAAATATGCTTTGGATCCTTGATTTGGCCTCATTTGGGCTCGGATTGAGTCAAATTTGGTGTTGTTGGGTTCATATTTTGAGATGTTCAGTTTGACTATAAGTTTGATGAAATCAGAGTTCAAATGGTCTCCGATTTAATTTTTGAAGTTTCTAACTTAAATTTTTTCTCGAGATTAGTGCCCGATCAAGATAATTTTTTGATTAAAAAAAATAAATTAATCCATTTACTTCTTTCTCTTAAATCGAGGTTGTATATAAGAGAAAATAATCCATTTCTCACATATAAAAATGTGCATGTTAACCTTTGTTCTTCCTTATTCTTGAATTTTTTTATTTTTTTTAGGGGCCCCCCCCCCCCCCCTTCCCTCCGCCACTGACTAAAACGGTAAAACCCTTTTCGAGCTATCATATAAAGAATGGAGGATTTGTTGCCCAAGTCAACTGATTTCCTTAGCTCAAGCTTTATACAAAAGCTCGTAATTGGAGAGAGAGTTGAAGTTATGGGTGATTTCATGCTCCAGTGCAATATTATCCAAAACGCCCCTATGCTATAAGAGATTATTCTGTGCGGATGGTGAACGCAATTCATCATCTGGAGATCAACCAGAATGTGTCACGTCAGCAGTACCTAGCAATACTGAGCTGGGTACCGAGCAGAAGATGATGTGTCACATTCTGATTCGTCATCAGACGGTGTTCAATATTTGCATAGAATAATTTCATTATGCTACATAAGGGTGGATTGAGCATGGTCCGTGACATAAGGTAGCACCAGCTTAATTTTGTTGGTCAAGACCTTAGTAACAACCTTGTAAAATGTATTTTCAATAGAGATTGATATATAACCAACCAAGGAATTGGAATGCTTGACCTTAGGGATCAAGGTAATAAGATTTTTCTTGATCATATAAGGCCATTTAGAGGTATTGAATTGAGTTTTTTTAAGATTAAAGTTAACATCATAGCTTGAGAGGAAGAGCTATCTATTAATTATTTAAAAAATTTGGGCTACAATAAAAGGCAAAGTTAGCATTTTTTTTTATGAGGGCAAAAATTAAAGTCTTAAAAACACTCTCTATAAAATGCATCAAAATGAGTTTTGAAGACAAACTAGCAGGCAACAGCATCAAGATCCAAAGGACAATGGATGATAACCTGCAACTCAGGGGAAATGTGAAAGTATTAGTGGATACAAAATGAGTTCGGGAAATGATTTTTTAATGTAGAAGTTAATGATGTATTAACCATTTTGAGTTATAAGATATTAGCATTATGTCTTTAGATATATTTTGGACTTATGATGTAGTTATGATTAATTTCAATTTAATATTTAGATAGTTGCTATTTTAATTTTGAATGTGATTATTTATTTTATGATTTTTACTTTGATGGGTTTCAAACTATAGAAAATATTAAAATTGTTCAAGAAATTAAATTTATTAGGTCAAAATGTTGAGATAATGTTAAATTTTCATTTCATAATATAATGCATTTATTTTATACTCATACAAATAAAAATAATAATTCTCTTATATTTATTTTATAGATAACCAAACAATTAGGAGTATCCAAAATAGAACTACAATTACCTTCATTTGTATTCCAAATACAATTAAATTCTAAATACAAACAGCTGAACAGCTCTATTGGCTAAGTTAAAAAACTCTTAAAATTAACTAAGGCTTCATTTGGAATAGCTTTCTTACAGCTTCTTAAACCAGCTTTCCAATATATGAATTTTAATTTTATACTGAAAAATTATTTTAAGAAATAAAAAGAAAGCTATCCCAAACGAAGCCTGAATGAGGAATTCCCAAAAGCTTAAGAAATTACTTTAAATTTATTTTTTATCCAAACAAATTATATCTAAATTTAAAAAAAAATCTATATTTAATTTACTGTTTAGTCCTAATTCCAAAAAAAAAACCATTTATATCAACTAAATATCTAAAAATTTATAACCCATATTTTTATTTTTGTCAGACAATCATAATATATCTCCTCAGTTGATCAAAATTTAAGAAATTATTATAAATATTTTGAGATTAAATTTTATTTATATTAAATTTATATTTTAAAAAAAATCCTTGATAAAAAACGGCTTGTGTTACAACTTATAATATTAAAATGAGAAATGCTATTAAAATGGACATTATCAAAGTTATATCTTGTTTGCATTAGAATGGATTGCAATCATACATCTAATTAGGCCCAAAAAGGTAAATCACCAGGAGCCAAAGGTATAAGCTTTGGATCTTCATATTACCATTACGGCTTCATTTGGAACATCATTAGACTACAATTTTTATCTGCTTTCAAAAATTTTGTGCTAAAAATATCTTTATAAAGTAAAGCTATCACAAATGAAGCCAAAGGGTTTTGAGTGGATGGCTGCTATTTTTTTTTATAAAGTTGGTTATAAAAGTGATATATATAAATAAATAGATTTTATTTGGGAAATTAGGGGCTTAGCCCATTCCATTAAATAAGGATGTTATGAGTGTAAAAGAAAAAGAAAATACAAATATAAGAAAGAAAAATTAAAGCAAAGAGGCTAGAGGAGCAACCACCAAAAAAAGGGCAAATTATTACGTCCGGTGTTCGGATTCGTCCGGACACCAATTCAGGCGCACCACGTCACCAAAATACACCGGGACCCAGTGTATTCGGGTGACGCGGCGTGTCTGGATTGGGTGTCCGGAGGTATGGTGACCGGACGTAATAATTCGCCCCAAAAAAGAGCCATACTAAGCCCAAAAGGATCCAAGGATGAAGATCCCAACAACGACCTAAATCCAGGAAATACACAAGTACCTGGTCCAAAAAAGAATGGCAAAAGTCATACAACCAGCACTCATGTAATGAAAAAATAGTGACGGCAGTCGAAAATGGGAAAACAATCCCATGTTTACCAAGAAGTTCATCCAAGGGAAAGTCTGAATCAGAGTGATGGTCGTCATTGTCCAAGGCAATTAAAGAATCCTACTTGACCAAAAAACAAAAGCACAATGAACCATCATAGCTTACAAACTCCGAAAAGGCTACTTTCACAAAGGCATAAAGATGTCTAGGCCACTAAAATGCACGGGGGGAAACCCAACAGAAAATGATAGAAAGCCTGAAGCCTTCAGCACTAACCAACACATAGCATAAATGCAAACCAAACCAAACCAAATACATGAACATTTTAAATCCCGTGTTTGATGTTTTCCCAGCTTTTCCAATTGGAAATTTTCATCCTTGCTTCCTTTCTAATTTTTAGCACAATGGTAGAAACACTACCAAAAGTCCCACCAAACCTGCTATCACTCCTCTTCCTCAAAATATGATAAACAGAGTAGCAAGAATAAGGAAGTAGAGATTCTTAATGCCCGCATGGGAACAAGCCAGATCTTCAACAATCTCAAATACTTGGAAGTAAATTTGGCTTGAGTAAGAAGAAATTAACAGTAGGCGATAGGGAAATCAAAACAAAAAATGGATACTTGCATTCAAAGAAAAGATCCGAGGAAGATTCCAGGTTATTATGGGAAAAAAACATAAGAAAAAGGAATCTGTATGTTGCATCTAGCTCAAGCATCAGTCATTTTAAGCCCTCCATGAATCCCCATTCAAGTATAAGAAGAAAATCTTAGAGCATAGTATTTGTGCCAAATGAAACTATCCTAGTCACACAAATTTTTATCCATATGAACACCCGAATGAAAGAGGAAAAGGAGCCAGTAGCCGCATTCTCCCAAAATAGGTAGCTAGAGGATTATGGTTGATTAGGGTTGGACTCAATAAGTCCCCGAGTAAAGCAATCCCATAAAGATGAAATGTCCATTTATGATCCACAATCAGACAACTAAGAGTAGCATTTTGAGGTATATTGGGCAAGGCAAAGGGGATTCAACTAAAGCTCGATTATACATTTCCCTTGACACAAATGATCCCAATGTAGAGAAATATTAATGTTTACATTAATAGAGAAAAAAAAAACTCTCCTTGAAAAGTACAACTGAGGAATAAATGCATTTTTAGATAAGAGAGAAGTGTTGAGAGGGAGGTTTCCACTGTGAAGAGTATCTAGAAATGAACCACTTGAGGGATGTCGAGCTCCCCCCCCCCCCCCCCCCCCCCCCCCCCCCCCCCCCCCCCCCCCCCCCCCCCCCCCCCCCCCCCCCCCCCCCCACAACACACACACAAAGTGCATAGGTTTACAGGTGCTTTTCCACGAAATGAGATGGAGTTTTCTGGTATATGAGTCACCAAAATAAAGGAACTTAGAATAAAATTTTCTAATTAACTTGCTGATTGCTTTTGATATAGTAGAACCTCTAATCCAGTAAGCAATGGTATTCTAGAATGTGTAATTCAAAAATTGCAACCTACATGCAAAAGAAAATAGTTTGGCTTTCCAGTTAAAAAGTTTATTAGTTATTTTCTCCAAAAGAAGAGATAATGCAGAGATTCGAAGCCTCTCAGGAGAGACAGGAAGTCCTAAGAAAGTAATGAGGGGAGCGATTCCATTAATTTTGAGAGCCTCACAAAATGGAATACTATTGGTAATATTGAGGAATATGATCAGGGAATTTTTTTCAAGATTGAAAAAAAGCTAGTGAAATTGGCAAAAGTGTTAAGGATTCTCATAAAGATGTTGTAGTTGAGGATATAAGCCCTCCCAAAAACAAGTAAGTCGTTAGCATAAAGAAGATGGGATAGCTTCAAATCATCAGAGCAAAAACCATGAAAATCGATAGAGGGAGAATCAATGAGGCAATAGAAGTTGTCCATAATGATACATAGCAAGTATAGACTGATCAATCAGCTCTTCCTAAGCTCAGATTGGGAGGAGAAAAAACTCCTCAAGATATATATATATATATATATATATATATGGAGAAGTGCACATTAGAGATGCAAGCCATCCAACTTATAAAATGGAGGGAAATCTTTTTTGCTGCATCATAACAAAAATGAAATCTCTTGAAACCATGTCGAAAGCCTTCCTTATATCAAATTTGGCACACAATGATTTTAGATTAGAGTTTTTCTTTAAAAGGCATAAGATTTCAGAATCTAGAAGGGCATTTTTTGTAGAAATACATTGCTGAAAGAACCCTACTTGACTTAAGTGAATAATAGTAGGCATGGTGGGTTTTATTCTTAAAGCCAAGAGCTTCACAATGATCTTGAAAAAAGAATTACATGTGAAGATCTGCTTGAACTTAGAAATGCATCTGACATGAGTTTTCTTATATGAAGATAAGAGAGAATCATCGGTAAGAGTATGCCGATAAGAGGAATCATCTCCTAAAGAAGATAAGAGAGAATTCCTATTATGAAAGCTACTTGTGTGAATTTGGAGTATAAAAACTTAAATCATCTTCCCCACTTTTAAGCCACCTAACTTTTGACCTTGGAAGATCCAGGAGGTCCAAGCAGCCGTACAATCAGCAATTTGATTAGTAGTAAATTTGAGCTTTTCACAAAGAAGGGAATTTAAGGGATTTGAATCGACCGTCCCCTGAAGATTTGCTTGAATGAAGAGAAGTTCTTCTAGTCTAACCCTAATAGAGGTAGAAGAAGCACCTTTCATCACTTTAAGCCTCCCTTTAAGATTCTTGAAGGACAAAAGGATTAACTTGAATGGGCTTGAAAAAAATGTGGAGTATATTGGCCCATAACTCATCTATCTTATGCCATTAATTTTTGTATAAGAATCTGCATGTAGCAACTGAAGGAGCGGCATAGTAAAAGACCAAAGTGCAATTATCAGAACATGAGCAAGGAAAAAATTTATAAAAGGAGTGAGAGAAGAAATTCATCCAAGCTTCACAATACAGGAAAATCACTTATTACCGGCGGAATTAATTTCCGGCGGCTTTCTAGCGATCAATTTTCTTGCAGCTTTTCAGCAATTTTCCGACGGATTTCCGGAGGCTTTTCTAGATTTTCGGTAACTTTTAAATAATTTAAATAAAATGTTAAAAAAATTATTTATTTAAATGATTTAACAAAAAAAGAATAAAAATTATATTAACTAATTTAAGTTGACTTTTTCCTTAATTTAAGATTTCAATTTAAAATTATTATTTAAATTTTAAATTATTTAAAAATTTTATTTTCATTTTAATAGTATTTTAATAAATTATGAAGTTATTAATTTGTTTTAATTAAATTTTAATAATAATACTTTATTTTAATTAATTTCTATTTATTAATAATTTTAATTATAATACTTTAGTTGAAGTAATTATTAATTTTAATTTTTACAATTATTATTAATTTTAATTTAATATAATTTCAGTTTTTAAAATGAATATTAATTTTTTGAAAGAATATAGTTTAAATATAAAACATTAAGCCATAAAACGTATTTTTCATTGCAGCAAAATGGTTAAGAGTTTAATATGAAACTGAATTGGACAGAGTTTGAATCCCACCATGCGCACGGCAGGAGGGATTGAGTTCGGGCAAGCGGGCAGAGCTCGTGGGCAGTCGGGCAGCGGGCAGGCGGGGCAGGGCGACTGGGCGGTCGGTCAGGGCTGGAATGCAGCGGGCAGCGCGTGATTGAGTCCGGGCAGGCGGGCAAAGAAATTTTTTTAATTGTCTAGAGGCCAAATAGCGTCGGAAGGCCGTCGGAATATTTTACTGCCGGAAAAGGCACCGGCGGCAATTTTTCCGCCAGAAAACCGCCAGTAAAGTCCAAAACCGCCGGAAAATTATCACATTCCGCCGGAAAAAGCCGCCGGTAATTGATGGTTTTGTTCTAGTGTCATTAACTAAAGCCTTATCCAATTTAAGATGAATGGGGTTATGCACACACTGGTTAAACCAAGTAAAGAAGTTACCTAAATAAGGAAGCTCCAAAAGTTGAGTGTTAAATATCATAGAATTGAAATCACCAAATTTGCTACAATGGACATCATTTATCCTAGCTTTGTTAGATTGAGCTCTACAACAATTGAAATCTCCAATTACAGGCCACAAGTAGGCATTTAAGGGATTTAAGCATCTAATTTGATCCCATAGGAACATATGATCCTCCATAGAGTTAGAAGCGTAAATAATAGAGAGAAGGAAGGAATCTTATGACCCAAAACTCATCATACTAGAAATCATTTGACTAGAGGAGAAGGTGGGGGAAAACTTATTTTATCAATATTCTATTTGATCTAAATTCTATCTGATTTGAAAAAGTCAAAGTTGTGAGAACTATCTTCATTAGGAAAAATAGCATGAGAGGAGCGGAACCACAAATCAGAGAGGGAAGAAACATGAATCCTATTTTCCAAATGCAAAATATATATAAACCAAGATTTTGGATAAGTTGTTTACAACAGTAAACTTTGTCAGAGTTATTAAAACCCCTAACATTCCAAATCGAAAAGCGATAAAAGGTCATTGGGATTTTGAGGGGGGGGGGGGGCGCGTTGGTGGGATTTTTATCGTGATTTGTCCTAGTGTTTTTCTTGTTTTGAGAAGCAGAGGAGGAGGAAGGTTCTGCAACTTTGATTATAATGTCGGCAAAGTATATAAGGTCCTCATGAGAACTAGGAACTCCAGATGGAGCAAAAGATGGGTCCATTCAAATTTTTGTTGCACTCCCAGCAATATAAGATGTAATCTCATGAGAACCACGAGCTCTAGAAGGTCCAAGAGATGGGTTCACATAAGAGATGGTATTAGAGGATGTAACTTTTGTATCCTCAAACTAGAACCTAAAATAAAAAATCTAAACCCTAAACCACAAACCTTAATCTCAAAGCTTTAGCCTGAGATCCCAAACCCTAAATCCTAAACCACAAAGCCTAACCATAAAACCCTAATCTGTAAAATATAAAAATAAACTTTTAACCATAAAACCTAAACCTTAAACACCAAGAAATGAGACATTCGAAGACACTTAAATGCAAACATGTGCATAAGTGAGGTGGGTATTGTTGGCTATAAGGGCATCCACAGCAAGTGAGATACGAATTTTGCTAGCAAATCGGGATATACCATTAGATGACCAGCAATAAAGAGGAAGGTCGAGAATTTTTACCCAAATAGGAACTGAAGTGAACTCCTCTCTAATAGGAAAGAAGTGCGGGTTCGATTTCTACAATATAAAAGTATTTCCAAGGAAGAACAAGGAGCCACCTGACCAAGCCATGTAATAGTCCTCCAGGAGAGAGAACTTAAGGAGAAAAAATCCGTTGGATAGGGCAAGGAGTTGCAAAGTCCCCTTCAGTTTCTATGTCACGACCCGACCCGAGACGAGACGGATCCCGCCCGCGCTGGATCGCGACGGAGCTGCACTAACCAGGATCTAGCTTTGGAATTTGGTTCGGAACTGAATCTTCCAAATAATTAATTCACACAGACTAACAAACACAGAGCTACTATGTATCATCAAATGCAGCGGAACAAAACATCTATCCGATTTCATTTCCTCAAAACAATCATCTACAGAACAGTACATGGCTTTCGACAGAAAGAAAGACAGAACAGAAAAGCCATGACTGTACAAAAACCAAAAGTACAAAAGTACCTATACTGATCAGACTCTGAACTAATCCTGGACTTCCTTGCCTTTCCCAGAACCTGAAAACCACCAGAAAGCAAGGGTGAGCTCAACAGCTCAGTAAAGCAACAAACCTCCAATCAAAATCCTCAGAATCTCAAAACCAACACAGCAGACAAATCCGTACAGAATCGAAACAGATTCGGACAGATATCAAATCAACAAAACTGTACGGAAATGGAAGTTGTATCAAATCAGAAACATAACAGATCAGACACATCAGATCAACAGAATCAGAATCGTACAGATCATATCGGAACAGAACAAATCATATCAGAATCATATAGCAGATATCAGATATTTAATTAATAGCTAAATTCCCTGACACTGACTGAATCTCATAGGATCCAGGCCACTTATGCCTCCCTTTGTGCTCACGACACCAAAACAGATCAGATCAGATGTGCTTTATAGCACCAGAATACATATATAGTGCATATAGCACCTAAACAGATTGTTTCCTCGGATCCGGAACAGAACAGATATCAGATTTCATATTGAGCTCATTTCAGAATTCCCAGACACTAACTGAATCTCATAGGATCCAGGCCCCTTATAACTCCCTTTATATAGCATATACAGATAGCATATCAATTCAGAAGATTTCCGGACAAAATAGAAATTACTCAAAAATCGGGCAGCACAACGGCAGTATACAGAATTTACACAATTTTCCTGAAAATCAAAATTCACACAAATTCGCACAGAATATAGATATCAACATTTTAGAACATTTATTCTACTGCACAGATAATTTCCAAGTTCACAGAAAAATCCAGTCGACTAAAAACACAGTCGAATCAAAAATACCCGGACAAAAATCTTAAAAAAAATAACCAAAATATTCACACTCGGCACTTCAACAAAATACAGAAAGTTACGCGGTAGAAACTAAACCAGTCGGAAATTACGGACGAAAATCGCGAACAAAACTTAATTCCGGACAGATAATACCGCCAAACTCGACGGTTCAGAAAATTGAGAAAATCGGATTGTGCCTTACCTTGCGTACAGCAATTTCCTTAACAGTCTCTTCGGACGAAAACAGCTCGGCGTCGCCCGAAAATCCACTTTTCCACTTTTTCCTTCGTTTTTCTCTCTCCTCAACTTTTTCTCTCTCTTCAAAATATCTCATTTCTATATATATCCAGACTGATCGTCCTGGACGATCGAGCTTCGTACCGGACGATCCATGAAGAGAATTATTTCGTCCAGACGAAAATTGAATATCGTCCCCGGCGAAGGGTTCTCTGACTTATTTTCGTCCAGACGATCCTGATTTCGTCCAGACGAACCATACAGCCAAACATGATTTTCTCTGCACAACCTGTACCGATCGTCCCGGACGATCCGACTTCGTCCGGACGAACCTGGAGCAAAAACTGATATTACAATCTCCCCAACTTAAAAAAATGTCGTCCTCGACATTATCCAGTCCAAACTCAGTCAAAACAAGTATGGGTACAACCGTCTCATGTCAGACTCCTTCTCCCAAGTGGCTTCTCGTGCAGTACGGTGCTTCCACTGGACTTTAACCATTGGAATCTGTTTACTTCTTAGCTTTCGTACGTCGTATGCCAAAATCAACTCTGGCTCTTCCTTGTACGTCAGATTCTCCTGAATATCAACCTCATCAGCAGATACTTTCTTCCCAGAGTCGGATACCCACTTCCTCAGAGTGGATACGTGAAACACATTATGCACATCAGGCATCGAATCAGAAAGCATCAATTTGTAAGCAGCTTTTCCAATCCTTTCCAGGATTTCAAAAGGTCCAACATACCTCGGACTAAGCTTGCTCACCTGACCAAATCTGCTCACACCCTTCATCGGGCTGACTTTGACATACACAAAGTCACCAACCTGAAACTCTACAAATCTGTGCTTCTGATTGTAATACTTCTGCTGTCGATCTTGAGCAGCTTTCAATCTTTCTCTTATCAAATTGATCTTCTGAGCAGTTTCATCAGCAAAAGTGGCTCCCAAAGCCTGCCTATCTCCGACCTCCGTCAGAGTCAAAGGAGTACGGCACTTCCTGCCATACAAAGCTTCGTACGGTGCCATACCGATACTGGACTGAAAACTGTTGTTATAGGCAAACTCAATCAGCGGAATATGATCTTCCCAGCTTCCGCTAAAGTCCAGAACACAAAGTCTTAACAGATCTTCCAGTACCTGAATAGTCCTCTCAGACTGTCCATCGGTCTGAGGATGAAAGGCTGTACTAAAATGCAGTTTTGTACCCAAGCCTTGCTGAATGCCTTTCCAAAGTCTGGAAGTAAAACGTCCATCACGATCAAATACGATCACACGAGGCACACCGTGCAATCTGACTATCTCTTTCACATATATCTGTGCCAAGCGATCAACTGAATCCGTCTGTCTGATCGGAAGAAAATGGGCTGACTTCGTCAATCGATCTACAACCACCCAAATAGCGTCGTGCCCTTGTCTAGATCGAGGAAAACCCATCGCAAAATCCATCGTTACCTCCTCCCATTTCCACTCAGGGATAGGCAACGACTGCAACAATCCACCTGGTCGCTGATGCTCTGCCTTTACCAACTGACAGGCTTCGCATCTCGACACAAACTCTGCTACATCTTTCTTCATCCCAGGCCACCAGAACAAAAGCTTCATATCAGCGTACATCTTACCACTGCCTGGATGTACAGTGTAGCCTGAATGATGAGATTCATACAGAATCTCCTGCCTCAAGTCTCCAAACACAGGTACCCCACAACTTGTTCTTACAGAAAATAGCACCAGAATCAGAAATTCGAAGTTCAGGAGTCTTACCAGATCCAATCTGAGCAATCAACTTCGAATAATCAGAATCTGACTTCTGGGCTTCTTGAATCCTTGTTTCCAAAGTAGACCGAATACTCATCTGAGCCAACTCCAAACCACTGGAGGAAATCACTTCCAACTGCAAACGCTCCATATCACGAATCAGAAAGTCATCACAAGTAAGCTGAATACCTGATAATCCAGAAGACTTCCTGCTCAAGGCATCTGCTACCACATTAGCCTTACCAGGCTGATACTGAATAGTCAAATCATAATCTTTGATCAACTCGAGCCACCTTCTTTGTCTCAGATTCAGATCCTTCTGAGTAAAAAAATATACTTCAGGCTCTTATGATCAGTGAAAATCTCACATCTGACGCCATACAGGTAATGACGCCAAATCTTCAAAGCAAACACAACTGCAGCTAACTCCAGATCATGCGTCGGGTAATTCTTCTCATGTGGTTTCAACTGTCTAGAAGCATAAGAAATTACCTGACCATGCTGCATCAGGACACATCCCAGTCCTTTCAGTGAAGCATCACTGAACACCTGAAAACCTTCCGTACCTGACGGAAGTGCTAACACTGGAGCTGAAGTCAAACAATCCTTCAATTGCTGAAAACTCGCCTCACACTCCGGTGTCCAAACAAAAGGTACTGACTTCTGAGTCAGTCTCGTCAGAGGCGTCGAAATCTGTGAAAATCCCTTCACAAATTTCCTGTAATATCCAGCCATGCCCAAGAAACTACGTACCTAAAATACCGTAGTCGGCCTTGGCCAATTAGCAACTGCCTGAATCTTCTGGGGATCTACAGAAATGCCTTCTCCGCTAATCACATGCCCCAGAAAAGAAATGCTCTTCAGCCAGAATTCACACTTGGAGAACTTGGCATATAGCTGATGTCGCCTCAAAGTCTCTAACACAATCCTCAAATGTCTGGCATGATCATCCTCAGATGCAGAATATACCAGAATATCGTCAATGAAGACAATCACAAACTGATCCAGATACTCTCTGAATACTCGGTTCATCAGATCCATGAAAATAGCAGGTACGTTGGTTACCCCAAAAGGCATAACCAAAAACTCATAGTGCCCGTACCGAGTACTAAAAGCTGTCTTCACCACATCAGCTTCCTTCACCTTCACCTGATAATATCCGGATCGCAAATCAATCTTCGAAAATACTGAAGATCCGGAAAGCTGATCAAACAAGTCGTCAATCCGAGGCAAAGGATACTTGTTCTTGATCGTGACCTTGTTCAAATCTCTGTAATCGATACACATACGGAGTGTACCGTCCTTCTTCTTCACAAATAGAACAGGTGCTCCCCAGGGCGAAACACTAGGGCGCACAAAACCTCTATCAACCAACTCCTGAAGCTGAACTTTCAACTCAGAAAGTTCTTTCGGTGCCATCCTGTACGGAGCTTTCGATATCGGAGCGGTACCAGGAAAAATATCGATAGAGAACTCCACATCTCTATCCGGAGGTAAACCAACCAGCTCCTCAGGAAAAATATCAGCAAACTCCCGTACCACAGGGATCTCAGAAACAGAACCAACCTCTAGGTTCAAATCCCGCACCGAAGCCAAAAACACTGGGCATCCCTTCTTCCACATCCTGTTCACTTCCAATACCGAAATCAGACTGGAGAGAACACCTCGTAATCCCTGAAATATAACTCTTTCTCCAGCCATAAGCAAACTCACTTGCTTCTTCAGACAGTCTATCTAGGCTTCATACTGACTCAACCAATTCATGCCCAGAATTACATCATACGATGAAATCGGCAACCGAATCAAACTTGATTTCCACTTCTTGCCAGCAATCTCGATCTCACACAAACAAAATTGCCGAGCAATCAAAGGATTCCCAGCCGGTAAAATCACAGACAAAGAAACCGGAAGTAAAAGAGAATCCAAACGTAAAGCCTCAAAACAGTGCTCGGACAGAAAAGAATGACTCGCTCCAGAGTCAAACAAAACACGACAGGGCTGATCAGAAATGTAAATCGTACCTGTCACAACATCGGGAGCATCTCGAGCCTCCCTGCTGACTCAAGCTGTAAACTCGTGGCTGAACTGGAACAGGAGCTGAAGCAACGGAACTACTCTGCTCCCTCTGAACAGTAGGTGGTCTCCGTGGTGCAGAACTAGAAACCACCACCTCTTCCAGCAAATCCCTCAGGGCGAGGAGGAACAGTCCTCGGTCTTCCTGCTGAACCGGCAGGTCTGACAAAGCCCTCAGATCGCTGATCAAATCCCATCTGCGGACACTCTGCAATCCGATGTCCTGACTGACCACATCGGAAGCACAGACCAGCCATCCTATAACATTGGCCGAAGTGTCGCCGTCCACAGTTTTGGCACACAGGTGCCGAACTGACTAATCCCGAACTCGTCGTACTGGTAACAGTACCAGACGATCCTCCGCTCCTTCTGGAATCTCCAGATCCAGAACCGGAAACAAATCTCCTCTTTCCGGAGGAACCACTACCAGATGCCTCGCCTCCAAACCTCTTCCTACTCGCAGTCCACCGATGCTGAGTAGCCATCAAGTCGTTCTCTATCAATCGAGCTCGCTCCACAAGCTCGGAGAAATCAGTAATCCAGAATGGTATCAGGGGCTGCCTCAAGGTATCTCGCAATCCCCTCAGAAATCTGTAACATCTCTCAGCAGAAGTGCTAACCAGCTGCGGAGCGTACCTGGCTGATGCAGTAAACTCAGCCTCGTACTGCATCACCGTCTTGCTCCCCTGAACAAGCCTCAGAAAGTTCTCCTGCATCTGCTGTCGTGCAGAAGGGGGAACAAACCAATCTCGGAATACCTCAGTGAACTCTTCCCAAGTAATCAAAGAGTTCAGTCTGCCCTGAAATCTGGCTGCCTGCTGGCCGTCCCACCAGTGCTCAGCCTCTCCGTCTAACAGAAAAACTGCTAACGGTACCTTCCTGTCTGACGGACACTGCATCCCATCAAAGGTCTTCTCCACTCTCCTCAGCCACCCTTCAGCAGCTCTGGGCTCAACAGCGCCCTCAAACCTCGGAGGTTTCAACCTCAAAAACAACTGCAAATGTCTATCCAGGTCATCAGATCTGACAGTAGAAGCTCTACTCTGAGTCTCGTTCATCATCTGAGCAACCAGCGAAGCAAACTGAGAAAGCGTATCAGCACCGACCACTGGGGCTGTACTCCCCACTGGTGCTGCCTGATCGGCACTCTGACCATCTGTCATGTCTGGGTCTGGCTGATCCATACAGAAAAATCCAGAAAAATCCGGAAAACTATCACAAAAACAACAAAAATAAAAAGTCAAACAAATCAAAATTACCCCCCAGACAGACTTACTGATCACTTCCTATAGCTCTGTTTCACAAAATTCTCAAATTCCAAAACCATTGCTCTGATACCAAAAAAGCTTGTCACGACCCGACCCGAGACGAGACGGATCCCGCCCGCGCTGGATCGCGACGGAGCTGCACTAACCAGGATATAGCTTTGGAATTTGGTTCGGAACTGAATCTTCCAAATAATTAATTCACACAGACAAACAAACACAGAGCTACTATGTATCATCAAATGCAGCGGAACAAAACATCTATCCGATTTCATTTCCTCAAAACAATCATCTACAGAACAGTACATGGCTTTCGACAGAAAGAAAGACAGAACAGAAAAGCCATGACTGTACAAAAACCAAAAGTACAAAAGTACCTATACTGATCAGACTCTGAACTAATCCTGGACTTCCTTGCCTTTCCCAGAACCTGAAAACCACCAGAAAGCAAGGGTGAGCTCAACAGCTCAGTAAAGCAACAAACCTCCAATCAAAATCCTCAGAATCTCAAAACCAACACAGCAGACAAATCCGTACAGAATCGAAACAGATTCGGACAGATATCAAATCAACAAAACTATACGGAAATGGAAGTTGTATCAAATCAGAAACATAACAGATCAGACACATCAGATCAACAGAATCAGAATCGTACAGATCATATCGGAACAGAACAAATCATATCAGAATCATATAGCAGATATCAGATATTTAATTAATAGCTAAATTCCCTGACACTGACTGAATCTCATAGGATCCAGGCCACTTATGCCTCCCTTTGTGCTCACGGCACCAAAACAGATCAGATCAGATGTGCTTATAGCACCAGAATACATATATAGTGCATATAGCACCTAAACAGATTGTTTCCTCGGATCCGGAACAGAACAGATATCATATTTCATATTGAGCTCATTTCAGAATTCCCAGACACTAACTGAATCTCATAGGATCCAGGCCCCTTATAACTCCCTTTATATAGCATATACAGATAGCATATCAATTCAGAAGATTTCCGGACAAAACAGAAATTACTCAAAAATCGGGCAGCACAACGGCAGTATACAGAATTTACACAATTTTCTTGAAAATCAAAATT
Organism: Dendrobium officinale; assembly: GCA_019514585.1. Taxonomy (NCBI): domain Eukaryota; kingdom Viridiplantae; phylum Streptophyta; class Magnoliopsida; order Asparagales; family Orchidaceae; genus Dendrobium; species Dendrobium officinale. The sequence continues at coordinate 7,096,456 of CM033692.1, read as the reverse complement.
CACCAAATTCGCACAGAATATAGATATCAACATTTTAGAACATTTATTCTACTGCACAGATAATTTCCAAGTTCACAGAAAAATCCAGTCGACTAAAAACACAGTCGAATCAAAAATACCCGGACAAAAATCTTAAAAAAAATAACCAAAAATATTCACACTCGGCACTTCAACAAAATACAGAAAGTTACGCGGTAGAAACTAAACCAGTCGGAAAATTACGGACGAAAATCGCGAACAAAACTTAATTCCGGACAGATAATACCGCCAAACTCGACGGTTCTGAAAATTGAGAAAGTCGGATTGTGCCTTACCTTGCGTACAGCAATTTCCTCAACATTCTCTTCGGACGAAAACAGCTCGGCGTCGCCCGAAAATCCACTTTTCCACTTTTTCCTTCGTTTTTCTCTCTCCTCAACTTTTTCTCTCTCTTCAAAATATCTCATTTCTATATATATCCAGACTGATCGTCCTGGACGATCGAGCTTCGTACCGGACGATCCATGAAGAGAATTATTTCGTCCAGACGAAAATTGAATATCGTCCCCGGCGAAGGGTTCTCTGACTTATTTTCGTCCAGACGATCCTGATTTCGTCCAGACGAACCATACAGCCAAACATGATTTTCTCTGCACAACCTGTACCGATCGTCCCGGACGATCCGACTTCGTCCGGACGAACCTGGAGCAAAAACTGATATTACATTCTAGACCTTATGAATAGCACGTTGCAGCTCCTCGTAGTAGGGATGTTTCCTAATCTAATGGGAAACCAAAGATAATGCCCATTTTTCTAGCATGGGGGCAACGTTCTCAGAGGATAAGGGGATGATCTCATCTGGGTTTTAAATGAAGGCAACAGGAAGATGGGGGTATAAGTGGCGAGGATGCTTTCCCAGGTTCAAATGGCATGGTTAGGGTGAGAGGAACTCGAGGTTGAGTTCGAGAGGGGGTGATAGACTCTCATGAGAACCATAAAAGTTATGCAACTTTGACTATAATGCCAACAAAGTATATTGGGACCTTATGAGAACTAGGAACTCCAGATGGAGCCAAAGATGGGTCCATTCAAATTTTTGTTGCACTCCTAGCAATATAAGTTGTAACCTCATGACAACCACGAGCACTATAAGGTCTAAGGGAGGATATGGGTCACAGGGGAGCATGAAGGGAGGCATCCTTTTTTTTTTTCTAAGAAGTCCTGTTATAAAATTTACTTCTCCTTCAAACTTTTTTTTTTCTGGAAAGTAATAAAAAATAACTTTCTAACATAATTAAAAAAAAAGAGTAATAAATTAATAGCCAAATAGAAATTGTGATTGGGGTTTAAAATGCAAAGCAGTACGAAAGATGGCTCAAATGATCAAATGCATAACTTGAATCAATTTATGGTAGGGATGTAAACGAGTCGAGTCAAGACCAGTATTTGCCAAATTAAGCTAAGCTTGCTTTATTCTTGCTAAGTTCATGCTCAAGCTCGAACTCGGCTCGCTTAAAAATTATTAAGCTTGAGCTCACCTCATTTACTCAAGCTCATTAAGAAAACTTATACTTGACTTGTAAAATAATTAAAATTATTTAGTGTGTATATATATATATATATACATATTCACAAAATTATCTTGATCAGGCACGAATCTCGATGCAAAATCAAGTTGGAAACTTTCAAAATTAAAATTGGGACCATTTGAACTCCGATTTCAGCAAACTTACAGTTGAACTAAGCGTCTCGAAAATACGAATCTAACGACACCAAATTCAACCCAATCCGAGCCCAAAAAGGTCCAAATCAAAGGTTAGAAGCGTTGTTGGAATGTTCAAACCACAATTTGGATTCCCAAACGGTTTCCAAACATAACAAGCTTATAATTGAATCGAACGGCTCGACGAGACGAATCCAACGAGCCAAGATCACTGAATTCTGACGCCAATAAAACATTAAAATGTCCATCAAATGGTCCATGACCAAGAGAATTAATTTCAGCCGTCCATCCAACCACTCCTCATTTACCCTTGATCTCTCACCTATTTATAGGCCATGCCACTCCATAAATCTATAAATAGACCCCTTATTTCTCTTGAAGAGGGATCCAAGCAAGAAGAGAAGAAGAAAAGAGAAGGAAGAAGCTCCTCCTCGACCATTGCCGGAGCTTCGCCGGACCACCACTTGAGGTCCTCGCCTTCGTCGGACCACCACCTGAGGCCCTCACATTCGCCAGACCACCACTTGAGGCCCTCGCCTTCACCGGACCACCACTTGAAGGCCTCGTCTTCGCCGGACTACCACCTGAGGCCCTCACCTTCACTGGACTATCACTTGATGCCCTCGCCTTCGCCGGACCACCACCTAAGGCCCAGAGAAGAAGCTCCTCCTCAACCACCGCCATAGTTTCGCCGGACCATCCCCGGAGCTTCGCTGGACCATTACTTGAGGCCCTCGCCTTCGCCGGACCACCATCTAAGGCCCGAAGTTCTGCCAGACCACCACCTAAGACTCGGAGAAGAAGCTCCTCCTCAACCACCGCCGGAGTTTTGCCAGACCACTGCCGGAGTTTCGCCGTACCACCCCTCAGAGCTTCGCCGGACCACCACTTGAGGCCCTCGCATTCGTCAGACCACCACATGAGGCTCTTACCTTCGCCGGACCACCTAAGGCCCTCGCATTCATCAGACCACCACCTAAGGTCCGGAGTTCAGCTAGACCACCACCTAAGGCCCGGAGTTCTGCCAGACCACCACCTGAAGCCCGAAGTTCTGCCAGATCATCACCTGACACATAGACTTCTGTCGTACAATTGTTACTTGTAATCTGATCGCCCTTGAAGGCAAGTTAGCCCATTGTAACCAACTCAAGTTCTAGTGGAATCATTTTCAACTGAGTCAGACCTTGTGGTTTTTCCTTTTTCAGGGCTTTCCACGTAAAAATCTTGTGTTCTCTGTGTGTGAGCTGGATATCCGTGTAACACTAAGACGTAGCATTCTAACTCTATCGTCGTGTATATTCTAGCCCGTAACAAATATATATATCTTTACAATTAGATTTGAAATATATTTTAATTTAAACGAGCAAATCTACAAACTTACGAGTAGACCTAGCTGAGCTCGAGCTCGTATATTACACGAGCTCGTCTATAGGCTCGAGCTCGAAAACTTGTGATTCGATAAGCTCGACTCGTGAGCTCATTAACCAGTCGAGTTTGAGCTGTCTCCTAATCTAACTCGGCTCATTTACCCCCTAATTCCCCGTCTTTTAAGAACACTTTCTAAATTTTATTTTTGGGGCACTAATTATAATTTAATTTATTATTAATCTCTTATTATTATTATTTTTTTAGAAATTCCATTGCTTATCCTACAAAAGTTTTATAATTAATTTTTTATATGGTCTAGAATCCCAAACAGGACATCAGTCTCATAGGCTAAATGCTTTAGGTGTCATCTTTTGATTCGCTAAGGTTAATGGTCCGTTACTCTACACATCGGATCCGCAGCCTATTAATAATTGAAATAAACAACCCCAAAATAAATAAATAAATCCGAAGCCAAAAACGAGAACGGGAAAGATCGGTCATCGGAGACGGAGAAAGGATATTGACGCGATTGCTTACAAAATTTATCTTTTCCTCACTCTCTAATAAGTCTTTTATATACGCCGCACAACCCTAACCCACATTCTATTGTGACCAATGCGGTGTAGAGGAGATCACCGTCCTCGATGAGACCGTCGGTGAGAAGATCGACGATCTCCATCCTCTTCGTCGCGCTTCTCTGTCTCTGCGCGGCCGCTCCAATCGTCCTTATATCGTTCTTCTGGCAGTTATCTCCCTCCTTGGGTAGCCCAATTTCTCTTTTCTTGTTTTTTTTTTTTTTTTTTAATTTTTTTTTATGCAATGGAGATTTTTAAATTTTATAGCGCGTGCTTTTTTGGGAATAATTGCAGAGCAAAAGGAATTTATTGGCGGGAGTTCGGGCATTGTCAAGAACATCTCCCACGTATGATTATTTTTTGTTTTCGTGCTTTAATATCGTTTGATTATGTGTTAGGAACTTCAGTATTGATTCTATGATGGATGCAGTGGCAATCGGCTGCTTATCTCAATTCGATAGAGCAGGTTTTGTTTTCTAGTTTGGGCTTTTTTATTGAGTGTCATTGAGAGAGCTCTTGTTGCTTTTGTTCTGCTTACTTATTGTATTATGATGGTGAATTCTAGGAAGTTAATGTTGAGATTAAAGAACCAGATGGAGTTATTTTACAAGATGGTGGAGCTACTGTAGATAAAAATGCGAGGAATTCTTCTTCTGAGAATCCTCCTGGCTCTGGTTTAGCAAATGTTGTATTTAAAAAAAGCGGTCAGTTTAGGAGTCTTTTAATTACTTTTTTACTTCATAAGGTTACCATTTTGTATGGAACTAAAGGCGAGCTCTCTAATTATCACCTGGTGGAACAGGAGTTCAGAAGCGCAACTCAACATCTCCCGGCTTGATGGTATTTCTCTTACAAAACATACATTGCTTATTAACCTTATAGTTTCTTCTTATTTCACAGCATAGGAAAATTGCATGGTCTTCTTTTGTTCATCAAGAAATATGGTAACTTAGAAAACTTGATAATCGTCTTGATCAGGCATGAATCTCAAGGCATATTTGAATTAAAAACTTTCAAAATTAAATTCGGGACCATCCGAACTCCGATCTCAGCAAATTTATATCAAACTGAATGTCTCGGTAAAATGAACCCAACGACACCAAAATTGATCTAATCCGGGTCCAAAAATCAAAGGAAAAAACATATTTGGAAGCCTAAAGACTCTAATTGTATGATCAAATTATCTCTTGGGATTGGATCTTGGACTACAAATTCAAGAGAGCTCTAAAGTTTGAAGAATCTCGAAGCTCCACTATGACACCACTCTTGGTGAACCCTCGCAGTCATCGGACTTTCACCAGTCGATCATCATCAGATGTCCACCTTGCCACCGCTGCTGGGCTTAATCCAAATGCCTCCATAGGATCGTCACCCTACTATGATCCTCGAACAACTATTCCCCAATTACAGTCCCTCGACCTTCGTCGTCAGAATACAGTCTCTTCGACTATATTTTCCCACCGACCACGATCCCTCCAACCACTATCGCACCACAATGGTCCATCCGACCTTCGTCGCATGCCTATTATGATCCTTCTGACCTTCATTTCCTGCCGACTACAATCCCTCAAACCTCCGTCGCTTGACAACAATCCCTCCGACCTATGTCGCCTAACTACAGTCCCTCTGATCATTATCGTCTGCCGACTACGGTCCTTTTGGCCTTTGTCACCCACTGACAACGATCCCTCCAATCTCTGTTGCCCTACTACGATAACCTTGTCGCATGACTACGGTCTCTCCGACCTTATTGCTTGGCTACGGTCCCTCCGACCTTCGCTGCCCAACTACGATCCCTCCGACCACCGTCGCACAATAATGATCCCTCCGACCTCCTGTTGACCTCTTTTTTTGGCATCGGTTACTTGCACAATCTTGTCACTTTCATATTTCATAGATCGATTCATTTGCATTATATGTCGCACTGTTGTGTTGATGAATGATCAAAACACGTATTTTATCTTGATTCATCATCAGCTTTGGAATTCATTCCTTTTGATCACATATTGTTCACTATCATGTTTTAAAATGCGTGTGATCGGGCTGATGTCGACTTGATGTGTAATTTACGTGCATTTGAACCCTTATCGCACATGTTCATTCCGTGTGCAATATCTTTTGATCCGAGGCTCATTTTGCGAAACAGATTGCGCGAGCACGTCTAGATCGTCGAGATCTTTTAAATGAGCCTATTTGCCCTCAAATCAAACATTGTTTCACACATGTCTATGAGAGATATTGAGATAATTTTTATTATTGTTATCATTATTTTTGGACATGTATAATATAAAATATAATAATAAATATATATTTTCTAGTTAATTTGAAATTAAAAAAATTAAATTTAGATTGAAATTTAAAATATGATATTGTATATATGATTAATTTAAAATTAATGTAATGAGTTAGATTCATATTAAAATTAAATAGACACATGTACCTATTAAATAGAAATATAGAACATCCCATTCAAAAAAAAATTTGATTCAACTTTTTCATATATCTTCCAAATGGAGCAAGTATGAATTTAACGGTAATCTAGCCAGCAAAACTTAATCTGGATCGTTCAATATAGGGTTTCACTCTTATTGCTTATGATATAGAGCCAAGTTCAAGAGCCAGGGGTCTCACGCCTCTATAGACATGGATTTTTGAAGAAGCGGCTTCTTTCTTTCACTCACATGAAGACGCCTCGAATAAAAAAAGAGGGATTTTTCCTCATTCTTTGGTTCATTCTCACGATGGTTGAAGTCTTGCTCGACTTGCGGCTCCCATCGACGACTAGTTGAGTTTTAACCAGCCACACCTCGTCAACAGCGTGCCCGCCTTCTCCGAATGCAGCCGCAAGCCACATGAAGGAAAGAAGTTTTTGTGCAAGGATCTCTCATTCGCACATGGCTGCAAGACTCTGCCTCCGACCGCCGTTCTCTAGCTTCTCTTGACGCCGGTTGACTCACTCTAGCCCACGTATGTCCGACCATAGCAACAGCCTTCTCACCGGCCTCCAAGCCATTCCGGTTTAGTGTTATTCGAACTACTTCACCCGACGACGCCCATCTCTAGCCAACCATTCAAGTAGCGAAATAAGAAGAGAATGGTTGTGGTCATTCAAGTTGCACTCGTTCAAACTGAGAGTAGAAAATCTGGAGGTGAATCTCTTGCATATAGATTGAAATGTTCATTAGTCGCATTCTATTTTGTTTACTGATATGCATCATAAGTCATATGCATGCACATTTTACTTCTTCTGTAGTTAGATAATATTATGGAGCTTAACTAATATTACCTTTAGTTTGTATCCAGCATGTGGTTTTAAGCATTTGATAGTTAATGCCATATATATATATATATATATATATATATATATATATATTGGCGTTGGTGTTAATGGATTATGAAGAGTTATTGTTTGAACGAGAGCAACTTGAATGGCCACAACAATTCTCTTCTTATTTCGCTACTTGAACGGTTGGCTAGAGATGGGAGACATTTGGTGAAGTAGTTCGAACAAGACCAAATCAGAACGACTTGGAGGCCGACGAAAAGGTTGCTGCTATGTTCGGACATACGTGGCTAGAGCAGACCGGAGTCGAGAGAAGCTAGAGAACGGCGACCGGAGGCGGAGTCTTGCATCCCTGTGCGAATAAGAGATCCTTACACGAAAACTCCTTTCCTTCGTGTGGCTTGCGGATGGAGTCGGAGAAGGCGGCACGCTGCCGACGAGGTCTGGCCAGTCGAAGCTCAATTGGTCGTCGATGGGAGCCGCAAGTCGAGCAAGACTTCAACCATCATTAGAATGAATTAGAGAATGAGGAAAATCCCTCTTTTTTTATTTAGGCGTCTTCATGTGAGTGAGAGGAAGGAGCCGCTTCTTTAGAAATCCATATCTATGGAGGCGTGAGTCCCCTGGCCTCTTGAACTTGGCTCTATATCATAAGCAATAAGAATGAAATCCTATATTGAACGATCCAGATTAAGTTTTGTTGGCTAGATTAGCTGTTAAATTCATACTTGCTCCATTTGGTAGATATGTGAAAAAGTTGAATCAAATTTTTTTTTTGAATGGGATGTTCTATTATTTCTATTTAATAGGTATGTGTGTCTATTTAATTTTAATATGAATCTAATTCATTACATTAATTTTAAATTAATCATATATACAATATTATATTTTAAATTTTAATCTAAATTTAATTTCAAATTAACTAGAAAATATATATTTATTATTATATTTTATTTTATACATGTCCAAAAATAACGATAACAATAATAATAATTATCTCAATATCTCTCCTCGACATGTGTGAAACAATGTTTGATTGAGCGCAAATAGGCTCATTTAAAAGATCTCGACGCGCCCGCGCAATCCATTTCGCAAAATGAGACTCGGATCAAAAGATATCATGCATGGAACGAACATGTGCGATAAGGGTTCAAATGCATGTAAATTACACATCAAGTCGGCATCGGCTCGATCACACACATTTTAAAACATGATAGTGAATAATGTGTGATCAAAAGGAATGAATTCCAAAGACGATGATGAATCAAGATGAAATACATGTTTTGATCCTTCATCAACACAGCGGTGCGACATACTAAGCGAATGAATCTATCTATGAAATATTGAAGTGACAAGATTGTACTAGTGATCTATGCCAAAAAAAAAAGAGGTCGACACCTCTATTGCCTGCTGACTACGGTCCTTTTGACCTGCGTTGCCCGTCGACCACGGTCCTTTTGACTTTTGTTGCCCTCCGACCATGCCCTCCAACCAAAGTCGCCCGACCATGGTCCTTTCGACCATCGTTGCACCACAACTGTCCCTTCGACATTCATTGCCTGTCGACTACAGTCCTTCTGACCTTTGTCGCATGTTAACTACAGTCCCTCCAACCTTCATTGCATGACTACGGTCGTTTCGACCTCCATCACAAAGATCCCTCCGACCTTAGTCGTCCGCCAACTATGGCATCTCCAACTATTGTCGCACGACAAAGGTTCTTCTAACCTTTGTTTCCCGCCAACTATGGTCTCTCTAACATTCGTTGCCAGCTGACTACAGTCCCTCTGACCTCCGTCACTAGTTGACTACGATCATTTTGACCTTCGTTCCTCTCTAACTATGATCTCTTGGACCTCAGTTTCCTAACTACAATCCCTTGTACCTTAGTTGCTTAACTACGGTTTCTTCGACCACTGTCGTCAAACCACGGTTCTCGGACCACTGTCGGCTGACTACGGTCTTCGAACCACAGTCGCCTGACTACAATCCTCAGACCACAGTCGCCCGATTATGGTCCCTCCGACCACCGTCACCTGACTAAGTTCCTTCCGACCTCTATTGTCGGCCACTGTCCCTCCAACCACCGTCACCCGATTGCACTCCCACTGACCACGATGGTTTGACTACAGTCTTACCGACTAAATGAACGTGCCAATGTTCTCTTTAAAACAACTCTCATGCCATTGAATTTTTCTAACTCCAAACATGTAATATGCTCTATATGATGTATATTTTACTACATTGAGCCAATGCCTTTCCTCACAGAAATGCATCCTTTGTATCCAACAACAAACACTAGTGAAATCATTTCAGCCAAGCCAGACCCTATGATTTTTTCTTTTTCAGCATTTTCCAAGTAAAAATTCTGACTTATCTAATGAGTCTTGCACCTCTCTCTCATCTTCGTATAAAATTAGGATGTTAAACTCATCATCTCTCTGTTGCCGTGAATATTCCAGTATGTAACAAAACTAAGTGAATGATTGACACCCAAAAGAGAATAACACTTTGTTCTCTTCAAAATATTGGAGTTTGCAACCCTTGTGCTTAAATTGGCATGCTCAGGAAGCAAAATTATGTTTATTGTCAACAAATTTTTAATTGGATCCTTAATATAGTTGAGCGGATTTTCATCTTTCAGTTAAGTTTTTTAACTTGGATCCTTCTTTGCTCGTTCATTAAATTCCATGCTTTATCAAGGAGTTTATAAATTGTGATTTTGTTGAGTGAACTTCTGTGATTGTTACAAATACCTCCTTTTAAACCAACAACTTATAGTTAGTTTGGATATTGGATATGCATGCTTCCCTGTTACATAAATGCAATCTCCTATCCTAGTTTAATGTTATTGCTCTTTCTCATAAATTCTAAGTATTTTGTGATGCTTTTGATTTGTATCCATGCCTTAGATCGAAGATTTTTTTGAATGAATCTGATCGTACCTCAATGCACTTCCAGTTGTTTGTGTGCATTTCTAAAAACATTAGAGAAACAAGGGTTTTAATGATTCAAGACTTCTTTTGTGATTTTGTTTGTACAAGTATTGTAGGTCATATATTTTATAAGAGAGAGGGACCAAATGGCCCTTTGACTATTTACGAAAGATAAAAAAGATTTCCAACTATATTAAATGGTCATTTTAGTCCCTCAACTCTTTAAAGAGGAATCAAAATAGTCCCTCCATGAGACTATTTTGATTCCTTTTTAAAGACTTTTAGGGATCAAAATGGTCCTTTATAGTTGTGAACCATTTTGATCATTTTATCTATTTATAAGGCAAATTTAGAGTTCAGAATAAACTAGAAAATGCAATATCAAAGTTAGTGACATAGTATGATCAACAAGTAATAAAATAAAGTTAACCTTTTCACCTATACAATGTATGCAGATAATTACACAATTTCCATTATTTTGGTGTATGCAGTAGCTTTTTTTTTTTTGCATTTTATAAGCCTAAACAAATGATTCTTATAATTTATGTCATAAACACTGCCGATTTCGTTCTATTGGAACATGCCTTAACTTCATCCAGTTCATTAAATAGAATCCCTATTAAAAGTTATTATGTTTTGTTTGAGTGCTTGACGTGAATATAGTATTTAGATGGAGTCATATCCATTAATTATTTGGCATAGAAACACTACTTCATGTAAATGCTATTTTATGAGAGATTGTTTATGTAAACTTTATGAATATTGACTCAAAGCCTCACTCCTTGCATCATCGAAGAATATTTTTAAAAATTGGCCATGATATCTGATTCATGCTAGGAGTATCAATAATAGAGGAGAGGATAATGAGACATAAGCTTAGTAAAATCACTTTAATATTTGAGAAATAATTTTGTTTTATGTTTGTGTAAGTAGGCAATGAGCTGGCTAGGCCGAGTTAGGAGTAGATTAGAGGAATTTGAAGCTTTGCCTAAACTTGGCCTCTTTTGATAGTTGTGTTAGGGGTTTTGGAATGAACCCAACTTTTCTCCATGATAACTTTTGTTGACATGGCCATGACCTAATTTGATTTTTTGGCTCAAGATATTTATGGTGGAGATATATTTATAGTTTTGGGAATGTAACTGAATGTTGCAAGAGGTTTAAGGAAGAATGAAATACAAAACTAAGATGAAGAGATTTACCATTCGAATGGATATGTGATTATCTCATGTAGCTTTCTAAAGCTGTCAAAGAAAGAGATGAATCATTGCATAAACCAAGAAACTTAGAGGAGGGATGAACAAATTTCTCAGGGGGGGTAAATTCTGTAATTGTTGAAATAATTGAGTCTTGAAAGAGATATAATGCCTATTTATAGTAATATCTTAATGTGAACATTTGCTAAAGAACTCACTTAAATTAAATTCTAACTTCTATGCATCACTATGGTGATAAATATTGATTAACTAAAGACTACTAACTCTATATCTAATTTGACATTTAGTAGGCTATTGGTGTGCGCATCAAATGACTTGATGGGCTTAATCAACTCTCTTGAGTGAAGACTCTCATTTGGAGAGTGTTATTTTTGTTATTTTGTTAGAAATCAATGAGAACTAAGAAGAAGCTTTGTATCTTAATCATGCTAACTAATGGTGGACTTTCTCCCCAATAAACTAGATATCGATGAATTCATATTATCTTGTGATAGTTGGATTGCTAACTCAATCCTCTACAACCTTAATGTTTACCACTTTGGTTGCTTTCGATCCGATGACTTGTGATTTTTGTGTCGAAAATACAAGTTTGAAATGTGTAGTTTAGAAATTATTCTGATACGTTGTCACTGTTTTGAGCATTTAGATCTCTTTTCACATTAGAATCACTTGATCTTGTGATCTTGGATGACTAATTCTATCTCCTACATCTTCCGCTTTTCTCACTTTGCTCGATTACATTCATATAAGTTTCAGTTTTACATCAAATAAGCGGTTTGAAATCTGAAATCTATAAATTATTTTGAAAGTTTCTCACTGGTTTGGGCATAAATTTCTCATCTCTTATTGGAATCATATGATACTGGTATTGTTAGAAACCTAACCTGATTTTATTTGGATCTTGTGTTTATCACTTTTGTTGGTTCCACCCCAATAAGTTGTAGTTCTTCTTCCAAAATGGGAGCTAAACTTTGGATTTAGATAGTTTAAAGAGAAGCTAAGGAACATCATTCTAACTTTCTGCACACATAAAACCCATGATATCCTAAAAAAAGAAAGGCATGCTTGTTCATAGTCATACTAGGAGGAACTACCCCACAGTTCTGACAATCGTTCTCCTTCCTCGGTTCTTGCATTCATTTCCTTCCTCAGTTTTGGCATTCATTTCCACCTTCTCATTCTATTTGATTTTTTATATCATTTTCTTCATCAGTTTCTCTCCCTCATAATATCTCCCTCTCTCCCTACCTATAGTCCTTTCTCTATTTCCCTCTCCCCTTCACATTTCTCTATCTCTTTCAATAACTCTCTCTTTCTCTCACCCTCTCCGTGGTTCTCTCTCCCTATAATTTCCTCTTACATTTTGTCACTTCGAAGTCCCTCACATTATTCTCAAGCAAATCTAAATGATGAGGACATCGAAGATCAATGGCTACGATCATGTCTATTTATTTTCATGTATTTTATTTGTTATTTGTACTTTTCTATTTATACCCTCACTTGAGGGCTTTGTTTTATGTTTGCCCTAGGGGCAATTGTGTCTTTTATTTTCCTTCATGTATTTGGCTATTTAAGCCCTCCTCTTCCTCTTGGAAGCGGATGATGAATATTGATATGAAAATTTTGGTTTTGGATCTGTTTGTGAGTTCTAGAGTTCTCAAGTGAGGAAAGCCTAGGAGAGGCTCCACCCGAAGTACCCAATAGCCACCTTGGTGAGCTCTTGGTTTTATTTTATATTTTTGCTATTTTCTCCTTCCCCATCAACCCTCATCTACCCTACCCTGTTTTTTTTCCCCTTCATCCCGTCTCCCTGCAGCCATCCCCACCAAAAGCCCCAAGAAAACCCGCCGGCTCACCCACCCGCCGGCCGTGCCTGCCGCCGGCCCAGCCAGCCCACTGTCTCCCCCCTTGACCCGGCTCCTCTTCCCTGGTACATCCCGCCGGCCCCCTTCCTCTTGAAATTTGAATTTCATGCTTTAATTCCTTCATTACTTCTTTCCTAAAATGACTCACTCCATTTAGGAATAGATTTAAATGAGATCCCATATGTTTTGAATTCAAATTTCAAATCTCCCTAATTAATTAAAATTTGAAATTTAAAATCAGGTTTTAATTAACTCCATGGGCCCCACTAATTAATAAACTTCACTCTCTTTCCCCATTGCTTGGCCGGCCCCCATCTAGCCTATTCCCTCTCCACTTTGCCACCTAAGCAACATTTAATCCCCCCCCCCCTAAATCCCTCTAGTAATCGCCGGCCCCATTACTCCCTTAATTGAGCTAATTTGAATTTCAAATTGGCCCCATCCTTTTAATAAAATCTGAAATTAAAACCTCAGATTTTCCCTCCAATTCCACTTAACTTGAAATCTAATTTCAGATTTCTAATCCTCACACCAAGCCCCTCCTAGCTCAAGCAGCCCCTTCCCTCTTCCAGAGGTTGTCCATGATTTTCTGGACATACGAATTGCTGTCCAGAATTTTCTGGACATGCAAAGCTGCTGTCCTGAATTTCTGTTTGCTGCCCAGGAGATTTCGGTAAGTTGAGCTGCAGCCCTGCTCTGCAGAAACCCTCATGTTTGCTGTCCTGAAGAATCACAGCTGCTGTTCCAAGATTTCAGCAGTTCAAGTCATCCAAGAAGCTGTCAAGCACCACTTACTTCCGATCCAACCAACAAAGCACCACCGGAACGTTGTATTACTTCATTCCTAGGGTGAAACTCTTTCCCTAACACTCTTATCTTCCTAGTTTATTCTTCGTTTATGGTTATTAATGGATTCATGAAGATCATGTCAATTATTCGCCGCTATAACCTAGTAATAGGAAGAGTTGTGTGAGGGATCTTCTCATAGCGGCTAATCTCATTGTTAGTATTGGAATTTATTGTTGGAACGATCCATGTATGCAATGTCGGATTAAGTTGGCTATCTTTTTTGAACTTAACTTTTATTCATGTGATTTAACCAAAGCTAAGTGCCTTTTAATATTTATCTTATCGTTCAATTTCGCATAAGATCTTGCTTATTATTGCCTCTAAATCTAAGCGTGCAAATTTATTTAAGCAAATCACTTTCGTATGGATATGTTTCACATCACTAAAGGAGTCGAGCAGCTCATTGGGGAAGTCCTATACATGAGTGGAGATTTGGTGTAGTCCTAATTGTATTTCTTATTCATTATTTTCTTGTCAATTGATATGTTAATGCCCTAGTTGCAACCTGATAGAAAGTGGATGCACTTTTCACAAAAATCAGCTGATGAAAATGAAAAACTGGGAAGAAGAATACCCCAAAATAATTTTTTCTAAAAGAACTATAAAGAGAAATGCAATATATAATTAGATCTTCAATTGGAGAGGAAGATCTGGCTCTACAAAATCCCTAGCCACCGACTAGAGCCCAAATAGCTTATGAATAAACTAAATTCAGCAAACTTAAAAAATATCCTCTTGAAATCACCCTATTGTTAGCCTTAAATAGGCTCTCATAATTCCCTCCCAAATCAGCCACCTTTCCCTAAATAATTCCATCTTAAATTTGAATTCAAATTATATTTATTTCTCTAATTAATTCCCTCCCAATTGTAATTAAAACTTTCCTAAACAATTCCCCCCTTAATTCCTCCTTTTCCCTAAATAATTCCCTCTTATATTTTGAATTCAAATTAGATCTCTTGCTTAAATAATTCCCGCCCAATTATAATTTAAACATTCTTAAATAATTCCCCTTTGATTAAGAACCTTCCTAAACAACTCCCTCTTGCTTAGGAAACTTCTTGATTGCCTCCCAATCAAATCGACTGGTCCATGACTACTCCCCTCCCAAAGTGTCACCTTTCCTCAAGATGAAACGAAGGAAACTGTTGTTGAAGCACTTGACTAATAGCACTGGACTGAAAAATTGCTAGGTCAAATGATCCCTTCCTCTAGCATCTTCATAACTAATCTCTCGACCTCATCCTTCTGGATTTGGGGATGACGGCATAAACGAACATTGATAGGTGAGACTCCTTCATTCAAGATGATCGCATGCTCGAATTCCCGCGGAGGAGGCAACCCCTGAACTGGCTTGAACACCTCTCGATATTGCTTTGGGAGTGGCTGAACCATGTATGGTGCTTACATCTTCTCCCCATCTTCTCTCCTTCCAATTTTTTTAGCTCCACCAAAAATCTCTCTCTTTCATCCTTTCCCCTCCCTGGAAGTGGCTTCAAAGATGACATCTCCTCTTCTTCCCCCAAAACTTCTACTTCCCTATCCTTCCTCATTGTCCCTATATTAGGGTTTCCCCCACTTCCCAGTCCAATCAACGGTGCTCTCGCCTCCGATGTTGTCGGTTGGGCATGAAACTCTAATAGTTTCCTTATCATTCTAGGTTGAAAATTTGTTCCTCCATTGATGTCATTCTATCCTCAAACGCCGATTTGAATTGGCCAACTTTTTCTTTAAGATGCTCTTCCAAGGCATCAACTTTCTTTGCCGCCATAGGTCCCAAAAAAGTGCTCTGATATCAATTTGATAGGAAGTGGATGCACTTTTCACAAAAATCAGGCAATGAAATACGAAAAATTGGGAAGAAGAATGCCCCACAATAATTTTTACTGAAAGAACTATAAAGAGAAATATAAGATAAAATTAAATCTTCAATTGGAGAAGAAGATCCGGCTCTCCCAAAACCCTAGCCATCGACTAGAGACTAAATAACCTAAGAATAAACTAAATTCAACAAACTCCAAAACATCCTCCAGAAATCACCCTATTGTTAGCCTTAAATAGGCTCTCATAATATGATGCAGGACTAAGTATGATTTAAATGGATGTGTTAATAACTTGCATGTTTTGGAATAAGAGCAATAATAATTAAAACATTAGCTACTAAACGATAATAGAAAACAAAAAGAGAGGTGACTCTGCTTGGGCCAAATCACACACTAAAAGCTAAGAGCACTAAAACATTTAGAATTTCAACATATGCAAATTAAGTAGATTTTCAATAGCATCCCTAGCAGAGCCCTACATAGGGTCCTGGTCGAGTACCCATTGGGTACCCATGCTCTGTGCGAGCTGGCTTTGCCCACCCACCCCCACTCATAATATTTTTCAGGATGAAGTACCCACCCATACCCATGCATTGCTTGACCTTAGACGTAAAAGAAATCCTGTAAAGAATTGAAAGGTAGAAGGCAATAACATAATAAATGTATTTTCATATTTCCCAAATGCCTGTAATACAAAATAAATGGTTTTTATATAATGATGTAGGGGACAAGTTGTTAAAGTGCAGCAAAATATGTTATATGAAGCTTGCGGTGCATTGGACTAACGTGTTAATAAGCCGCATAAGTCATCATTCTATCGGTAGAACAATTATGCCATCATCATCATCTTCATCGACGACTAAGTTAAGGCCATGGCCGTACTTGATCATGTATGCCTTCAAGTTCTCCTTGGCCTCGTCAATCTGATCAACATTGATGCCCAACCCATGCAAATGCATCTTCATGATCAGGTCGAGCATCATCGTAATGACATGGATGGGCTGGAGCATGAACTTCTCCTCGAAGATGGGCTGGATGATCTCTTTGAGGGTTTATCCATCATATTGAATACCCACCCATACCCACCCATAAGTCTATGAGCATACCCATACCCACCCATACCCATTGGGTATGGGTGGGTAGTTGGGTGGGTTTGGGTATGGGTGCCCAATGCAGGGCTCTGATCCCTAGGTTAATAATGAGATTAGAAAGCATAGAAAATCATACTCATGTCCTATGTTTACTAAGCATTGGCAGATAGCTTTGCACGACTCCTTATGCTTGAATCACAACCTACAAGAGAAGAAGATTAGGAGAAAAGTGAATAGGAGGAAAAGTTCACCCTCGTCGCGGGACGGTGGTGATTTGCCATTTAATGGTGGAAAGCTGCTCTTCGATGACTTTTGGACAAGATGAAGATGATAGGATCCAAGTACTCCTCGACGGAATTGTGTATTTCCGGGTTGACGTCGAAGAAAGGCGACCGGAGGATGTCGACGAGGCCTTGTTCGTTGTAGACGAAACCGGAGTCAAGATCGGGATCGGCCATGCATCGATTTCGTAGGGTTGAAGTGTTGTAGACGACGTCCTTTGCTCTCCTTAAAAATTTCCCTTGAGAGAGAAGTTTCTCTCACGAATTCAAGAGGAGGGTGAGAGGTGGCCGGCCAAAGGTGGGAGCTTGGGAAAGGAATTGATTCAGATTTTGGAGAGGAATGATGGAGGGAAACTTGGGAATTTGTTTTCCTATTTAATTCTTAAGTTTGGAAAGAATTGAAAGGGCAAGAGGTGAGAGGGAGGGGCGGGTAAGAGAGAGGGAGGGGTTTTGAATTCTTCCCAAAGATAGAGAATTGCAATTTAGAAAGAAATCAAATGGGGTAATGAAGGGGGGTCGGTGGCATACAGAGAGAGAGGGGCCGGTGGTTTCAATAGGGGAGAGGGAATTGGGGAAAGACAATCAAGGGTTGCTTGTTTTGGAATTAGGAATTTGGAAAGATTTAATTAAATCCAATTAAATTTAAATTCAAATAAGATTTAATTTTAGAAACTTTCCTATAATAGAATTTATATTTTAGGTAACAAATTCAAATTCAAATAGATTTGAATTGTGAATTAATTGGGTTACCTAAAATATAAAGACCTACTTAGAAAGGCTTTAATTGCAAGCATTAATGGGGAAATTCCAAGGGGGGCCAGCGGCTATGGTTGGATGGCCATCGGTTTGTTGAGAGGGAGATGGGGGTCGGTCGGGAGATGGGGAGTTTAGGGTGTGATCCAAGAGGAGAAAAGGTAGAGGCTTATGGTTGGCTGGTGGTGGGGTTTTTGTGGAGGTGGACGGCGAATTAGGGCTTTAGGTGGGCTGTGGGGATGGAGGGGAAGGGAGCGAGAAAGAGGAAAAGAAATAAGATGAAAATAGCCACGAGCTCGGGCTCTTTCAAAGTTGGTGGGTGATCCGCTTCCCTCTCCAAGGGATTTTTCTCTAAAACCTCTCAATCTCTCACAAGAACTCAATATGCAGAAATTTGATTATAATTCATTCATTAAACTCAAAAGAAATATAAGGGGGCTATATATAGCCTCATAAAATGAATGAGAAAATAAAATACGACTTAGCCCTTTGAGCTTACACATGACAAACTCTTAAGTAAGGGATAAAAAGGGAAATACATAAAACAAATAAATAAAACAAATACATATGATGACTTAAAAATAGATCGGCGCGATCGTTGCTATAGATCGGCGACCACATCTCTGACATACTTTCCATGATATGATGTCCTCATCATAATCCCTCCCAAATCAACCGTCTTTCCCTAAATAATTCCCTTTCAAATTTGAATTCAAATTAGATTTATTTCCCTAATTAATTCCCTTCCAATTGTAATTAAACTTTCCTAAACAATCCCCCCATAATTCCTCCTCCTTTTCCCTAAATAACTCCCTCTTAGATTTTGAATTTAAATTAGATCTCTTGCTTAAATAATTCTCCCAATTGTAATTTAAACATTCTTAAATAATTCTCTTTTCATTAAGAACCTTCCTAAACAACTTCCTATTGGTTATAAAACTTCCTGATTCCGTCCCAATCAAATTGGCTGGTCCATCACAACCTTAGCTAGTAAAGGTGACAACATGTTAGCTATCTGATTTGAGGTTTCACTTTTAGTGACTATCATTGTATCAAACTCATTTGCATATAACAATTTGTTTAGCATTTAGGGTAAGAATATCTTCTGACTCATTGGCAGTCATTTAACCTTAGTTTGACAATCCATTATCATCCTGCTCATTCATTTGCAAACTCAATTAAACTGTGATATGATAAGCTAATTTGAAGCCATCATGCATCATGATGCACCACCACCACCAACAACAAAACCAAGCTTTTATACCACTATGTGGGTTGGCTACATGAATTTTTTTTCCTCTATTGTGTCCTATTTCCATTCCATGCATTATGATAATGAGCGGAAATTATTAGATGCATGTCATCAGCCATTTGATTATCAACAAACTCCTCAAATTGAAAATTTTGTGTTCATATGAGATATGTTTTAAGTTTTGACTTGTAAAAGACTTGCAAAACTTAATTTTTCTGCAACATGAAATGTTGGCTCTTTTTTAGATCAGACTTCTACAAGGCAACGTCAAATAGGAGTTATAGTTCCTTTAAAAAGGATTGTTTGCCCTGGCTTGAATAGTTTAGATCTAAATTATATTGAAAAATTTCTTTTTCTTGAACTGAACTTTTACTTATGGGATTTTGATGGATCCAAGACATCTATCCTAGCTTTTGGGAGAAACTCATAAACGAAAAATTGCTTAATAGAAACTGTTGGAGAATTTTATTTATACAATATTTATTCTTACTGGTTTTAGGTTGGCAAGTAAATTTCATTTTTTTTCATTTTTCTTGGGTTCCAGAAGCGCAGTTCAACAAGGCCCGTTATGGATGAAAAGATCCGGTTTTTGGAGGATCAGATAATCACAGCCAGGGCTTTCTTGCAGTTCGCACAACCAAGCAGCAATTCCCACCTTGCGAGGGAGCTGAAGCTGAGGATAAAAGAAATCGAGAGGGTGCTTAGTCACGCCAGTAAAGATTCTGATTTGCGTAGGAGGTAACCTTCAATATTTACTCTCTTGTAATTTAAAATAGCTTTGGCATTAAGTTCATTGCTGTTCATACTGTAAACAACAATTGCTCGTATCTTTGATAGAAAAATTTTTCCCTATTGAGGTAGAAAATCTTTTCAGTGCCTTGCAGAAAATGAAAGCAATGGAAAATACTTTGTATAAAGCCAACAAGGCTTATCCAGATTGCAATGCAATGGCATCAAAATTGCGTGCCATGTCATATAACACTGAAGAACAACTCAGGGCACAGACAAATCAAGTTTCTTATCTTATTCAGCTTGCTTCACGTACATTCCCTAAAGGTCTTCATTGCCTGACAATGAGACTAACTACAGAGTACTTTGCTCTGCCACCTGAAAAGCGCCAACAGCTATACAGCCATAAGGTTCAGAACGCAGATCTTTATCATTATGTTATTTTCTCAGACAACATATTAGCATGTGCTGCGGTGGTGAACTCAACCATTGCGAATTCCATGGTAAGACTTAAGTGTAATTCTATGTCATTTTTGACATGCATGCATTCAAACTATGATTTGAATTCTGGTGTTTACCGGAAAGATTAACTTAGAGCACATTTATTCCTATTAGGTGATGTAGTGTAGAATAGAAATCAAAGGTTCGTGATTTCTTTAGTTGATTGTGGTTTTAGAAGAAGGAAAATGATAGAAAGCAAATCGATAGATGGAGAGAGAGAGAGAGGCATGGGAGAAGGAAAAGGATAGAAAGCAAATCAATAGAGGGAGAGAGAGAGAGGCATGGGAGAGAGATGTTGTGAGAGTGAGAGAAGAGAGAGAAGAGAATGATAGAGGGAAATCAGAAGAAAGTGAGGAATTTGGAGAGGAAAAGGGTGTTAGGTGACTGAGAAAATGATACAGGAAGTTAGTTGGATAAAGATCAAAAGAAAGGTGAGCAAAAGATTGGGATTGAGCAATTACAGTAGATAATAGCAATAGAGGAAAAATGATTTTGTGATAGAGTTCGTCAGAGGATGTTGAAGGATTACTGAATTTGAGGGGCTATGTGGTGAAAAAAATCAATAAATCTTCATTGTATAAAATGCTTTATTTCAGGTAAACTTTTAGCCATTTATAGAAATATATTATAAACAAGTAAAAAGCATAATTAAAATTTACTTAAATATGCCAACTAATAAATCATGTTATCGATTATGCATATTAGTCTGGGTCATATTTTATCCAGAAATTCCCAATGTATAAAGAACTCTCCTTAAAATAGTTCTGGTAAAAGTACTCGTCTTGCAAGAAATGCGTTGAATGTGATTGAGAGTGTCCACAAATCATCAGATAAAGGTTGTTTTCGACTCTAAGGTTGATCTTCATAATTTAATTTTTCCTTCAACTCTCTCTAGTCTCATTAACAAGAAGATTATCATCATCAAAAAGCATACATCAAGGTATATACTCAAACAAATATAGTAACATTATTTGCATAAAGGATCTAATATATTCTCATCAAATAGAATCAACTCAACTTCTGATATGCTAGGAGCTAGTTGCATAATATTAATATAGGAGAAGCTCAAAATAGTCCATTGATCATCCATATGTAGTCAATTTAGTCTCAAAATATCACATTTCTCTAATGCAATCCCTCGATTAAATGAAACTGATTCTATATTTTCAAGGTTCAATTTGTATAGTTGATGGTTTAAATTAGAGATTTGTGATATTCTAGGATTAAATTAGCTACATAGGAATATTCGAGGGACTATTTTGAACTTTAGATATTATTGTTAGAAATGTAAAAACTTTATCACATGCAGTAAATTTGGAGGATCAAAAGTGCCTTTATATGATGATAGATTCACAACTTGAAAAATGTGCCTAGCTTTCATGTTGAAAGGCAATGCAACTATAAATGCAATATGTTTTAGTTTTCTGACCACATAAGAATGCTCTGAGGCTTTGCTTGATGATATACTAAATATAAAATAAAGAATTAGTACAAGATTATATATATATATATATATATATATATATATATATATATATAAGAGGGAAAGTGGGAGGAAGAGAAATATAATATTCATCATTGTTATCCTAATTACTAAATGAACGCCATAATAGCTATTACATTTTCATCATTACAGCAACAACACAAGCTTTTATCCCCCTACGTGTGGTCGGCTACATTCATGAAATTTAGTTTTGTGGTCAACAAATATATCATACAAATGAGATGAAACTAATGTAACGTAATCTAGATATGGTGCATTAAGGAGTAATGAAAAATCATCTATAAGCTTTTTAGGAGTAGGATGGATAACTTCACTTGGACAAACAGATACATAACTTATGATAAAAGGCTCAACAAAATCCAAGGGATCTTCCAGCTATATTAATTACCTATTTTTAGAAGAAAAAAAATAAGCATTTTGGGAAGCTGAATTTCTGTTAAGTATACTAGACCAAAATATATAATTATTAGGTAGTATGATCCATCTACTTCTGATGTCAAAAGCATCTTGGATACAGGCCTGCATGAATGTAACTATCAGCAAAGAGTACAATAGGCAATTTTAATTCATCTTTCTTCAATTGATTCTTCCTTTAATTTGTTTAAGAAAGTTAAACACATTGAGGAACAACAGGGAAGGGAATCAATAATCTTTGAAGTTTGAAGAGAAAAGTGACTTCCAGGTATGTTAACCATGCTTATGTTACCATAATTGATGTCCAGGGTATAAAATAAAGAATCTTCTTTATGATCTTATAATGATTTCAGAAGAAAGAGAGGGAGAGGAAGGCGGTGGGCGAGTATCAGAGAAAGGTATTCTGAGAGATGGAAAGGTGTAATAAGCAAACAACAAGTAAGAGGAATTGCACGAACGACAAGAGGAATTCCCCAAGAGAATAGCTAGTGAGGAAAAGTGACCCTATAGAGGATATGAGAGCGAGTGGAGGCAGATGGGTGGGAAATCAAGTTGATTTATGGAGGTTAGTAGCAAAAAAAAAAAATCTAAAAATTCTTTGGATTATAGTATGCCCTAGAGCACCTTTTATAGAAAATGGCTGACCCCATTTTAGATAAAATCTAAATAATGTAAGAAATAAACAATCACCAATTAAACTATCAGAGATGCAAATTAGACGCTTGCCATTCATTGTTTTGCCCATGCATCATTTTCTTTCTCCACTGTTAAATGCCTTGTTTTATTTTTCATTTAATCATTCAATCCACCTTTCAGAGGGTTATCAATTAGGCTTTTGTCCAATATTTCATTTTTATTCTATGCAACATTTGGCCTTACTTGTAATGGCATATGCTGCACTGTCACCCCAATTGTATTGCTGGGCGAGTTTGAGAACCTAATCTCACCTGCATCAACTGATTATATATTTAGTTCTTCTATCCAAACATTTTCGGAGTAAATTTTTTAAGAATTCCTGTGTTTATAGAAAAAATTGTCTTTTGCAGGAGCAGGAGAAAATAGTCTTTCATGTGGTTACTGATTCAATTAATTTCCCGGCAATGATGATGTGGTTTCTGATGAACCCACCTAGAGAAGCCACAATTCAAGTACTGAACATGGATGAGTTTGAATGGCTTCCTTCTTATTATGGTCTAACATTTGTGCAGCATGGTATCTCAGACCAAAGATACACATCACCCCTCAACCACCTTCGTTTCCATTTGCCCAAGATTTTTCCATCGCTGAACAAAATTTTGCTTTTGGACCACGATGTGGTGGTGCAAAAGGACTTGCGGAGGTTGTGGAGTGTAGATATGAGGGGTAAAGTTGTTGGAGTTGTGGATACATGTACAAATGATATCTCATCTCAGCCTCTGAAAATGCTTGTTAACTTCAGTGATTCAACAATAGCAAAAAGTTTTGATCCCAAAGCTTGTGTATGGGCTTTTGGTATGAATATATTTGACCTGCAAGCCTGGCGTAAAAAAAAATTAATGAAGGTGTTCAATAAGTGGCATCAAGTGGTAAGCCATTCCAATTCAAATTGTAGTTTTTCTTTAAAAATACTGTAATTAGAATTATAATATGTCAAACCATAACATCAATATCATAGGTGTGAAGTGACTGATGTAGATGCCGCAGAAATTTGCCGAAAGAAAAGTATTGACTGATGTAGTACTGTTGAGATGAAGCTTAAAAAAGTTATTCCAACAGTGCCACATCACTTGAAACTTTTTTTTTTTTGGAGAAAGTATTAGCAAATGTATATTTTCTCAGTTTTAACCAGCATGATCAATATTTAATCATTTAGGTCTCATTTGGGACAACTTTCTTTCTGCTTCTTAAAACGACATTTTAGTTAAAAAATTAAAATTTTTGTATTAAAAATCTATTTTAGAAGCAGAAAGAAAGCCGCTCCCAACGAAGCCTTAAGCTACCAGAAATCTGGTAGTTTTTAGGAGGGCGTTGGATGGTTTGTTAACGTTTATGATCTCAGCCGTGCATCAAATTAACATGCATGATTTTGCAGGAAATAGGGAAGAAACTGTGGAAAGCAGGGAGCTTGCCATTGGGCCAGCTAGTATTTTACAATAACACTGTTGTGCTGGATCGACGATGGCACTTGATAGGCCTTGGGCACGATTCAGCACTAAGTAGTAAGGATATTGAGAGGGCAGCAGTTATCCACTACAGCGGACTCATGAAGCCATGGTTCGATATTGCCATCCCAAGCTACAGGGGCTACTGGAATAAGTTCATTGAGTTCAAAAATCCTTACCTGCAGCAATGCAACATTCACCCATAGTAAATGGTGGCGGTACTTACATCTCTCTCGCTTTACTTATCTCTTTTTTTTTCTGCAACATTCATTGCTTTAATTTACTACCACATCAATTCAACGTTCTTATGTATATTTTACTTGCATAGCCGATTTGAAATATAGCTCACCCAATTCATTTTACCTAATTTCTGATAGAAAAAAGTCTCAGGGCTTCACCTCATTTGTAGTTCAGCAAGATTAGTTAGGCCAGTATAATTCATGTAGAAGAACTTGTACGATTCTTAACTGATATCTTGTTTTTTGTTACTAAGATTTGCTAGTTTGTGATTGTATATTGATTGTGTTGATATCAAGCCATATAGCAGGATGGTCATAAGGCTATCCAGGGGCGGAACCCCCTAGAGCTCAGAGGGGCAATTGCCCTCCCTAAAAAAATTAAAAATATATGTATGTTATATGATTCTTTAGGTAATTTGTCTCCCTTCATTTATTTTTTAGTCTTTATTACAAGAGTTTTTAGGCAATTGCCCCTCTTTAAAAATTTAAAATACTACAGTCTTTAGGTAATTGCCACCAGCATTATTAAACACATTATGTAGAGGTGTTATTGTTAGGGAACGATAAACCAAATACAAAGAGAAATATTAAATCAAAATTTGTCCCCAGCTCGATCCCATCAAGGGGGGCACTGCCCCCGTGGACCCCGGACATATCTGCCAACAATTAACTTTTAAATTTGCCCTCCCTAAAAATTATGGATGGTTCCACCCCTGGCTATCTCTAATCTTGTTGGGGGCATAACTTGTGCCTGGCTATCTCTAATCTTGCTGGGGGCATCAATTGTACCTAGGCCTTCTCTCCTTTCCAGTATAGGCACAAGCGCCAATTTAAACTTCAACAACAACATCAAGTTTTTGTCCCACTATGTGGGGTCGTCTACATGAATCATTTTTCGCCATTGTGTCTGGTTAACGCCAATTTACACTTGAAATTGGAAACTATCGATCTTACTCCTGCTGAAAGTAATAAATTCGCAGTGGATTTAGAGAATGATTTTGCAATAAGAGCATTTGGATGCTGCGATAATTCTCACCAGCATGGAGCATAGATATGAAAGTTGCTTGACAAGAGAGAGAGAGCTCTAGGTAAGTATTAATTAGAGCACTTAAGACATAACAGATGCAATGCATATATAGACACCTTTAGATCCAACATCCAAAGAATATGCATGTGAGAGACACTAATCGAATAATACAAGTCTGATTTATTCATCTGTCGTTGCAATGAGAGCAACGAAAAGAAACAAACATTAAGAGCTACATCGAGTTAATTACATCACCAAATTAATTTGAAGAATAGAAGAAAATGAAAAAAAATAATAAGAATAAAGTGTGCATTCCGGAATTTGCATGCTGTTCAAAGTTCAAACTAGATCCAAAGAGAGAGTAATTAATGATGTGAGAGGAAACCATTCTCTCATTCACGTCATTCTAATTGTTCATTTTCTATTAATTAATTAATTCTTCAGTTATATATATACTGCTTAGGAGAAATTATTCCGTACGAAGTCGGACGAAAAGAACCATCTGGATATGTAAGTGTACAGACTGTGTACAAATTTATGCAGTGTGTTTGTATGCAATATGTACACTCACAGTCCAGATGATTCTTCCTGTCTGGATTCCGCACGGAATAATTTCTCTGCTTAGGGACAGGTGCCTCCATGATTGATAGGGTTGTGGGTGCACCCAGAAGGCCCTGATGGAGTCGTCTGGCCTTTAGATAGAAATTGTAACATGAGTCCACTGATAATATTGCTATTGCCTTGTTGATCCATGCACCATGAATATGCCTCCTCTTCTAATGGCCTGGCCGCTATTAGCGTTAGCTTCATGCTTGAAATCACCAAGAAAAGTAGAAGCAAATGCTTTAAGCTCCCAAAAATCATCATTCCTAAGCAGAAGAAGAAGAAGAAGAAGAAGAAGAAGAAGTTGTGGTTAATGAGGAGAGGGAGGGTGGCTAGATGGTGCATTATATACATGTCTTAAGCTATGAAGCTGGTCTAATTTTTTGAATGGATGGGGGGTCGTGGCTTTGAAATTTGAAGTCGTCTCTTTTTTTTTCGTCTTATGAACTTGGACCAAGCCAACGCGCACCTTTTGAGCCTTTTTTATTTTATGTAAATATATGTATAAATTCTCCCATATATATAGTATTAAATTAAGAAAGATCTTAACCAAATATTTAATGAAAAGGTTAATAATTTAACCATCAAATTAAGTTAAAATAAATAATTATTGACAGGCTGAAGTTCAGATTCAGAAAGAGAAATAATAAAGAAAATATTGGGCTTATAGATTCATGGGCTCACCCTTTCCTTCTTTTATGTACCATCACCGAACACCGTAAGCTATATTTTTCAAATGGTACGCTGAACCTCATAAGATTGACCGGATGGAAGAACCGTCCGGATTTTGTAAGTGTGCACAGTAAAAGTATAATTATTGTGCATATGGGAGAATTGAAAATTGAATCTTTTTATAGGATAAGGAAAAAAAAAAAATTATATAAATTACATTAAATATATTAAATGAATTGAAAATTTGAAAAATATTTTATTTTGAAATTAAGGCTTTATTTGAGATAACATTTTATCATTATTTTGACGCTGCATAATATTTTTTTTTTTAAATCTGTCACACACGAGCCCGAGTCTTATCATTTGAAAAATTATAAAGTTGAAAGTATTTTTTTTTCAAATATTTAAAGTCAATTTTATATTAAAGTCATGTAATATATTATAATATTTAGGAAAGAAAGAATTTTCTCAGTTTAATCTTACATCTTGATAATGATTAAAATAAATATTAGTAAAATACCAAAATATATAAATTAAATTATGCATTAAATTGTTTGGCTTGACTTTAAATACTTAAATTTAATTTTTTTAAAAAAATTTCATTTTGAAATGAAACTTTATCTAATTTTACCTACGCTTACTAATAATAAAAAAAACATATGATTGCCCACATTAAACTTTAATCATCAATTTTCAATTATTTTGATTTTGTTTGTTGCACACACTGGGATGAAAACAAGTTGAATCGATCTCGAGTCCTAACGAGCCCGAATTCGGCTCCCCTAATGTATAAGGGGCTCCAACTCTACTAGATTTTTTTAAATTTTGGCTCATGCTCGCTCATTAGCTCGAGCTAGAATAAGGTGCTCAAATTTGGCTCGTTTATGAGCTTGATAGTTCAAATTGAAATGCTCGCTGTTTTTATGAAATTTTTTGATGAATTGTAATTTCTAATTTACATCATCACAAATCCTGTTTAAACATCTGAAATATGTACAAACATAGATATACAATATTTTTTGAATTAATAAGGGTTTAGAAGATGAACGCTCAAATAATAAGGAATGGAGAATTAGAGCTCAAATAAAAACCAAAATGAAGGGCTTGAGGAAGAAGCTGAAAGAGCGAAAACCTGGGCCCCTTGACCTTACACTCTCGGTGTAGCCAATGCAGAGTGGGGTAAGCTTGATATTTAGATTTCTTGGTGAAGAAGTGAAGATTGAATAAGATAAATGGAAAGATCTAAAAAAAAATCCAAAGAAATTTCAGTGCTTGTGAGATACGACATGAAAGCTAATTGGGACCAGTGGCGGAGTCAGAAATTTTATTTGGGGGGATACTTTTGTTTTCCGTCTCATCTGGAATGTTAGAATACATTAAAATTGTTGTCCATGAGTCTTTCGTGGTTCTCATTTGGATTGCATTATCCGGTTAAGACCATATCTTACTAACTAGAAGCGCTATCTTTGACATTGGAAAGATATTTAGCAAACCTCTTCAAATGAATAACACGAAAGGTAGCATATACAGATTATGATGCACTTGATCATGAACTATTTATTGGACATTTTAATGTTTTAATGATATCAAATTTTGGCAATCTTGGGCTCATTGGATTTGCCTCGTCGAGCTGATCAATTTGACTATAAGCATGTCACGTTTGGAAATCGTTTAGTCATCCAATTTATAGTTTGAACGTCAAAATGCAATTTGGGTATTCGATTTGAACCCATTTGGGCTCGGATTGAGTTGAATTTGTCGTCGTTGGGTTCATAATTCTAAAACGTTCAGTTAGACAATAAGTTTGCTGAAATCAGAGTTTGGATGGTCTCTGATTTAATTTCGGAAGTTCCAGACTTGATTTTGCCTTCAGATTTGCCTGATCAAGATAAATTTTTTATGACATATCATAGATAACATGTATAGATATAAAAGCTCTTTTGATCTTTTAGATGTTATTTTATTTTGCAATTGCTTTTGAGTTGAACTAGAGCTTCATTATAGAAAGTGCTAGCTCATAAATCTATTCGAGCTTTATAAGCTCGACTCGTGAGTTCATTATCGTATCAAATTCGAGCAGGCTCGTGAGTTGGCTTGACTTAGTTGCACTCTTAGCGCTCACACGCTTGATTCTAAAGAAGCAAAACACAAGAAATCAATCAGTGACAATATGTTTCTTTTTTTTTTCTTCCTCATTCTATACTGATAATGTCATATATAGTTCAGTGTAGTTTTATGGCAGTAATGCAAATAAGCCTAATTCGTAAGATAAAATAGTATAAACGAACCAATGATAAAAAGAAGTAGCGCTAACATCTTGGAGAGCAATTATTACTTCAGGTCATCATACGCGTCCAGAGACAAATAATCACGCACCACGTCATCTGGAACTCGATATTTAGCACTCGGTATTGCTCAGTGTACGTCCGAATTGTTGATTTTTTGTCCGGATGTAATAATTATTCCATCCTGACGAAGGTGGAACATCCTGGCATGTGCATGAGATAAGTTGTCCCCCTTTCTTTATTTTGTGATCGATTGTACCGCATCACTTTTAAGTGAATTAAGACAAATTCATGTACACATGTACATCATATACGCAAGTTTTAATTCTAAGACCTCTTGACTGATAGGCAAAGCTCTGAGCCAACAAATCAAGACAAACTGCATAGCTTATTCATGACCAATAAAATATGAAAATTAAAGACGGCATAATGCACTTTTCATCAGCTAAATAATGAATTATTTCCTAATTAGCTCAGTTACTAATTTAAACATTAGAAACTTCTTCTTTAATCTCTTGTTAGTTTCGGTTAAGAGGCTTAATTAATCGTGTTATTAATAAGAGTGCTAAAGGCATATATATATATATATATATATATATATATATATATATATATATATATATATATATATATATATCATTAAAAAATTATCTTGTCCAAAAATCAAATTGGAAACTTCAAAAATAAAATCCGGGATCATCTGAACTCAGATTTCAGCAAACTTACAGTCGAACTGAGCGTCTCGGAAATACGAACCCAACGACACCAAATTCAAATCAATCCGAGCCCAATGGGTCCGAATCAAAGACCCGAAGCACATTAGGAAGGTTCAATTCATTATTTGGATTACCAAACCATTTCCAAATATGACATGCTTATAGTCGAATCGAGCGGCTCAACGAGACAAATCCAACGAGCCCAAGATCTCCAAATTCCAATATCATTAAGACCTTCAAATGTCTAACTAATGGTTTACGATCAAGGGATTCAATATCAGCCGTCCATCCAAACCACTCCACATTTGCCCTTGACCCTCCTATTTACGGGTTATGCCACTCTCAAAAAATTATAAATAGCTTCTCATTTCTCTTATGAGGGGATAAAAAAAAAGCAAGAAGAAGAAGAAGAGAAGAAGGAGAAGAATGATAGGAGGGAAGAAACTCCTCCTCGACCACCGCTGGAATTCTGCCCAACGTCCAAGTGATGTCGGAATTCTGCCCCAAGTGACGCTAGAATTCTGTCTGACGCCCAAGTGACGCCGAGATTCTGCCCAACTTCCACGGGACGTCGGAATTCTGTCTGATCTCCAAATGACTCTAGAGTTTTGCCCGAATAGCATCTAACGTTGGAGTTCTCCCCTTGCCACTGACTGACGTTGGATTTCTACCCGACGCCGAACTTCTGCCCGTTGTTAGATTTTCACTAGACATCTAACCGATGTTAGATTTATGTCTGTTGTTGGACTTCTACCTAATTACGGTCCTTCTGACTTACGTCGCCTACTAACTACAGTCTTTCTAACCTTCGTCGCCCGCTGACTACAGTCCTTCTGACTTACGTCGTCCACTGACTACAGTCGTTCCAACCAAACAAACACATCAACGGTGATTCTTTGTATTCACGTCATGTAATGTACTCTATAAGATGTATATCAAGCTAAGGCCTTCCCCCTAGGGAAGGGCCTCATTTGTAATCGGCTGCAAATAATAGTGGAATCATTCAAACTGGGCTAGGCCCTGTGATTTTTCATTTTTTTAGGGGATTTCCACGTAAAAATCTTGATATCTCATGAATGCTACGCTCTCTCTCTTATCTTCTTGTGTGCTGGATTTTCGTACAATACTAAGATGTTAAACTTTATATCTCTTTACCACTGCGAATACTCCTGGACGCAACATATATATATATATATATATATATATATATATATATATATATATATATATATATATATATATATATATATAAAGAGAGAGAGAGAGAGAGAGCGCTAAAGTATATATGCATGTGACACCATAATTCAATAATTCGAAAGAATACGTACGCAGTTAAATTAAGAAGAAATTTACTTCAAAGTCTTGAAAAACTAATCAAATAATGAAATTCTCATTTATTCATCAGTCATTGCAATGAAAGCAATGAAAAGAAACAAATATTACAAACAACAATTCCTTAATCACATCACCAAATGTGACGAATAAAAGAAAAAAAAAAACAGTCAGGCATTTGCTATTAGTTCAATCTTCCAACTACAGCCTGAAGATAAATAATTTAATGGTTAATGATTCCTCAGTTATTCATGTACATATATACAGGTTAGGGACAGATTCCTCCATGGTTGTCAGGGTTGTGAGTGCAGCCAGAAGGTCCTGACGGAATCGTCTGTCCTTTAGGGAGGAGCTGTAAGAGGAATCCATTGATGATATTGCTATTGTCTGCTTCTTGATCCATCCACCATGAATCTACCTCTTCTAATGGCCTGGCCGCCATTAGCGTTTGCTTCAAGGTTGAAATCACTAAGAAAAGCAGCAGCAAATGCTTTAAGCTCCCAGGCATCTTCATCATCATCATATCGAATAGCGAGAGACAGAGCTAGAGAGAGAGATAGAGGAGAGGTTGTTGATGAGAAGGGGAGGATAGATTGGTGGTGCATTATATAGAAGTCTAAGCATACTCAATATTTTGCATGGCTCGTGCTTTGAAGTTTTAACTTTGAAGTCCAGTCTTTTCCTCGTATTGATCTTGACCCAGCCAACACGCACCCAGTTATTAGTTTTTTTTTTTTTTTGGGTGAAGGTTGCTATTTTTTAAGGATTAATTATTCAGTGCGGTCACCAATATCAATCAAAATTCGTCATGTCATCCGTGCACTCAGTACTGCAGCATGGTACGGCGGCTCAATACCGCTGATGTGACACAATCCGATTGATCTCCTGTTGACGTTTTCATCCAATCTCCGCATAGAATAATTTGATTGTTGAATGAGATGAAAAATTTTATGAAGATATTTTGATTTATTTTATGTCTAAATGGACTTTAAAGTTTTTGGATTTTCTCTGAAATTTTTTGTATTATACATGACATTTAATTAGGATCAAGAGGGGAGCTACGGGGACCTGTGGGCCCCTCTCACAAAATATATACATATATAACTTTTTTTATTTTATATTATTATTATTAATTTAGAATTATAATTAATCAGTTTTATTCTTTTGTTCATCCTTTTATAACTCCCATTTTACATGAAAATAAATTATGTATGAATATTATAATCAAAATTTTATCATGATAAACTAAAAATTTAATTATAATTTATTTTAAGATCAATTTATGAAATATGTTGAAAGAGCTTTTTATACTATCATTATTATAAAAAAATTGACTACGAAGTAAAATTAGAAAGTAATTGGTGAGTGATATTTTAACCATTTATATTGAGAAAAAAATATTTGATTGTATTGATAATAAAGTAAATACTAAATTCTTTTAGAATATGAAGAATATGCACGTTATAAATTATATGTTTTTTTACTATCATATATTTTATCTTTTTAATAATAAGTTTAAATAAAATATCTTTTAAAGTTGTTAATATTAATCTAACCAAAATTTTTTTTTTTTGAAGGAATATTTGAAAAATCTAATTTGTATCCTTATTAGAAAAAAAAAATTTCTTCGCCACTGTCAAGTGTTACACTAATCTTAGAGCAAATCCAAAGATTTTAAAGGCCATCCCAATAAAAAATATGTAAGGATATCATATGACATAATTTTTTTCATTCATTCGACGAGTAATATTTGATTTTTTAAAGTTGTTATTTTATGATGTTTTGATATAAATTATAACAGAATTCGTATTATATAAATTCTTTCTAAATAGTATTAATCTCAAAATAAATTAAATATTATTTAGAATAATTTTGATATAATTTATTCGAGACTTTCCTATTAGATTGCAAATAAACCTTTGCTTTGGTCAAATTTTCAAACTTTTTTTGCGGCGGACAGAAAAAAATAGACAGTTTTCTTTTTCATATTTGCTTCAGAAAGACTTATTTCTAAACAAAATTTAAAATAAATTATGGCACATAAAATTTTGACTGCAAAAATAAATAAAAAAATTTATAATATATACCAAATTAAGGAAATCACACAGAAGAAGGAGAATTAAGGGTTATTTTCTCCTAATAATTTTTTTGTAAAACAGTTGCAAAAATATTAATTAGAAAAAAAAAAAATAAGTAGCTAGGAAGACCCTGCCTGCTAAGATTGAACGCCGCCTAATTCAGTTCAACGGGTGGACCGAGCCCACCTAGAGCTCTCTGCATCGCCTTCTTCAGTCAAATCTCTATGATGTAGAATCGTATGCGAACGTTAAGCGCGCAAGATCTCCGAGCCTAACACCGTAAGCTGAATGCGCACAAAAGTTCACTTTTTCTCGCCATTAATTCCTAAACGCTAAACTTAGAATCAGTTCCTGTGTTTTTTATAGGGGCGTCAAAATAGGTTTTCGGATCTAGTTAGAGTTTAATGTGGAATTAACCTAGCTTTAAGGCGATTTACCTGAATACGACCTAATTTGATAGACGGGGTTGAAAGTTTGGACCCGAATCTGACATGACCCTAAGCCAATCAATACGACCTTACCCGTTAACCTGTGCGAGCAGGTGCGATACGCCAAGAGGCGAGATCACGCACAATTCACGGGCGGGCGCGATGCGTGAGAACTATTGGATGTGTGTTATATAATAAAGGATGACGGGACGAGCACATTTTTCGGGTTAACCGGGGTCAATTTCGGGTTTTTAGGTTAACTCAAACATGAGTTGAAAAAATTAACAATCGGGTCAGAATATAAACCAGAACACAACCCATTTTTCAAATAGGTTGAACCGGAGCCGGAATTTTTCAGGTAGTGTCGACCCCAAGGCTGGCGCTCACGGCTCGACTCCAAGGCCGATGCTCGCGGCTTAACCCCAAGGCTGGCGCTCGCGGCTCAACCCCAAGGCTGGCGCTCGTAGCTCGATCCCAAGGCCGACGCTCGCGGCTCAACCTTGTGCTCGCCCGCAGCACGCGATAGACCTCGTAGTAGGGCTGTCAATTTTTTACACGACCCGAAACCTGACCCGAACCCGACCCGAAAAATCCGGGTTCGAGTCGACCTGGTTAGCAAACAAGTCGGGTTCGGGTTCAAAGAACTGACACGATTTGCATTACGGGTCGTGTTCGGGTTGACCGGGAAACCCGGAAATGACCTGGAAATGAGTTTGCCCGTTTCTGTTGCCCGACGTGCCCGCCATGCCCGCGAATCAACTCGACGTGTTGTGTCGCAGTCCCAACTCCCAAGTCCCAATCGCGTCACTGGCGACTGGCGTTGTCTCTCCTCTGCCGACTGCCGCTCTGGCGACTGGCACGCGTCGAGTCCCAGTCTCGACGTTCGCGGCTTCGCTGCCGCCGTTGCCGCAGTGCCGCTACCGCAGTGTCGTGCCGACCGACTGCCGCTGTTGCCTCGCCGCAGCGCCGCCTACCGCTGCTGCTGCCGCCGGCCGCTGTGTGTGCCGCCTCCTGCCTCTACTTCGTGACCGAAAACCGCATATTTCAAAATTCCTTGTAGGTTCGTGTTGACCCGAACCCGATCCGGGTCGGGTTCGGGTCCAGAGAATTGACCCGAAACTTGTTTCGAGTCGTGTCTGGGTCGGGTCAGATTCAGCCGGGTCAAATTCGGGTCTGACCCGAACACGACCCGCCGACACGAATTGACAGCCCTACCTCGTAGCCCATGCTCACTTATGGCGTGCCACGCTAGCATCCATCATGCAACCTGCACTCAACCCTTTGCCTTGTAAATTGCACCGGGTCAACATGTCGAGTAGGGTCGCCTCAGTTGGGGCCGGGTCGGGTTTGGGTCAAATTTCTGACCCCTTTCCAGAATCGGGTTGGGTCAGGTCAAATACTAATGGGTCATTCTTGAATTAGACCCGAACCCTAGCCGAATACCATTATGACACCTCTTTGATACTCCCCGAAAAATGTATAAAAAAAACCGACCAATCATGCAGTAAACTCACAATTAAATATAAGCTTGCGTCAATACTTGCTAAGAATAACAATGGCGACCACATAAGCTCTTCTGCTTTGGGGTTTGCAGGACAAACCTTCCTAATATAGGCCAAATTTAGCCACCTTATCTGTTATTGCATGTAAGAAAATTATAACGAATAAAGAAGTCTTCACCTGTAGAATAGACTTGTTCTTGGTAACATATATAACTTTTTTTTATACAAGTTGTCATTTAGATTCAATCAATCATGCCACTAAAATAATAAGATTCAATCAGGCAGTGATTAAATTTTGTTTTTGAATATTAATATTCATTTGAATAATTAAACCCATTTAATTTTACTAATTACTTAGCTGGATATTAACTGCAATTATTGCTTTGCTAATTAAGGCTTGGACAGTTTTCTTATTATTTTGTTTTTCAAACAATAATTATTGACAATTATTTTTTTACTATTTTTAAATAAATTATATATTAGAAATTTATTTTCTATAATAATTATAAATTTTTATTTTCTCTATAGTAATTTTATAAAATAATAAAAACAAAACCGCCGCAAATAAAACAGAGAAGAAACACTCTACTTTAGGAATTTTTATTGCGTCCTCCCACCTGACGTAGAGATACGTCCTCCCACCGCTAAAAAATTGGGTTTTTGCTCGGTATTGCTAGCTATTATTTGATATTAACAAAGAATATCATCAAGTGAATACAAATACCGAGTTATACCGAACAATACCGAGCTATACCGAGCAATACAAAAAAATACCTAGATTTTCCTAGAGAAAACTCGGTATTGCTCGGTATAGCTCGGTATTGCTCGGTATAGCTCGGTATAACCCGGTTTATGTCTTCACATGATGATATTCTTTGTTAATATCAAATAATAGCTAGCAATACCGAGCAAAAACCCAATTTTTTAGCGGTGGGAGGACGTATCTCTACGTCAGGTGGGAGGACGCAATAAAAATTCCTACTTTAGAAGGAGATGGAAGGTGGGAAGTGGAAACTATAATTCCAAGGGGATGCTAATCATTAACTTTTTGTTTTATCCTATGTATTTATGATTGATTTCATGTATAATAACAAGTGTTTTTTATTCATTTAAGTTGAATGTTACAAAAAGTGTAAAAAATCATAGTTCTTTATTCATTTAATTTTATCAAAAATAAATCTCGATACATATGTATTTTAATTAGAAATTTTTTGAGTTAAATTTAAATCATTTGAACTACGATTTCAATAAACTTGTATAATTTGAGTCGAAGGATCTCAGATCCGACACTTGAAGAGCTATAAGAGAATTCAATACACTAATGAAGAAGAAAATAATCTATAAAGCTTGCATGCATATAATCAAACCGAGTATTTTGACGAGACAAATCCAATAAGCCTAAAATCTTCTAACTTTAACATTATTAAGCAATTATTAAATATTAAAAGAATGCTCTATGATCAAGAATTCAATATAAGGGCATCTGATGAAGAGTTTAGAATTTTGACTATATTTATGGTTTAGGCTATTCTAAAAATTTTAGACACTTACTATATATAAAAAGGTAAGTTTGGACTTTGACATGAGACTCACAAGAGCTCAGATGCTAGAAGGATTTCAAAGCTCCATTAAAGCACTAACATCAAACCTTTTGTCCAATCGTTGTTGTCAGACCACCCCCAATTACCTCTATTAGACCAATGTCATAAAACTATCATCGCCCAACTATAATTCTCGGACTACGATCGTCCCACTACACTCCTCCAATCACGGCCAGTGTCGACTATATCCTCTAATAATCATCATTCGACTATAATCCTCCCACCACTATCGCCCAACTAACATCCTACGACCATTGCTTCCCTTAGGATCCTCTGACCATCTTTGTGAGTCTATGGCCCTCCAACTGCACTGATATATAATGACTTTAGCACACATCATCACCAATAGTATCAATAGATGTCATCACATATAATGCTGATATACGTTGTCAACATCAACTTTGAACTCTAACGTAAATACCAAGATTAATGCTAGATTTTTTGTTCTTTGATCTCCTCTTCTCAAAAGAGAATGTTGAAACATACAATGAATAATCTCTTAAAGAAAACCCATGTAATACAAGTCTCTTCCATCTTCTAGCATGAAATTCGTTCCATAAAATTTATGTCTATTATATTTTATCAACACCTTTTTCAATCACAAAAAATTGTATCATTTTTAATCAGAGATAAGAACAAGTTAAATCATTTCAATTCTCCCCCCTAGTGCTTTTATTCTTTATTGAGCTTTCTAAATCTCCATATAATTCTAAGACGTTAAACTCTCCCATCCTATTGTCACAAACATTCAAAGACGCAACCATTAAATTTGATTTATCTCTTTCAATTCTAATCTTCTAACTGGATTGTTGTATTTTCAATCATTAGTACTACATATTCGAAATATTTTAAATTTATTCTTTATTATTTTAATTGCAAGCCCATTAACATACAACAATTAGATACCGAAGCATGTAAGTCTCTCTGAAGCCATCTCATTTCCATTGAAAAGGTCGCATCAATGATGAAGAAGAAAGTGCAAAATTACTCTTCGAAAAAGAGATCCAATCCAACCTATAAAAGTTATAACTTTTATGCAGATGATTTAATATAAATACATAACTGAAAGTAGCTTAATTGAAGAAAAAAGCTAACTAAGCCGGAGCCATTTGAAGAAAGATTAGTCCGCGCTATGGCTCTTCGGCCGTTCTTCGTTGCGTTGGCTGCTGCCGTGATTGTTTTGTGCTTTGGTATGGGAAGCAATGCAACAGAGGAAGCAAACGATGAAGCCATAGTGCGGGCGACGTATCACTTGTACTGTCCGGAAACGATCAATTGGGATTTGGGCGCAGTGAATGCTTACTGCACCACCTGGGATGAAGACAAGCCCTTCGCATGGCGTCAGGAGTACGGTTGGACCGCCTTCTGCGGCCCAGTTGGGCCGGCCGGCCAAGCTTCTTGTGGCAGATGCTTGCATGTATAGAACTCAATATAATTACATTTATATTTACTATTAACTCTCATAATACTCAATTCTTTCGGGTAGCATTAATATTATCATGTTCTTGTTAACTTCCCCGTTGCCCTATCGCCCGCATCTAGCTTTCTAAACTTCTCCTCACACACTTTCAAGCCTCGTTTGTTTCGGCGTTTTTTTTTCCTTTTCTATTTAGAAACAAAGAAACTTTTTTTGGGTCGTTGTTTGGATGTGACGCTTCTATAGAAATGTTTTTAGTGAACTTCATTTTTCGACTGTTTTGAGGAGCTTTGTAATATTTGATACTCCGTTAGAAAACTCAATTCTCTTAACCATAATTTCTAAAACTATTTTTTACAAAAGGAGATGAAGAACCAAATGAAGCCTCAGTCTCTTTGTTGGCCTTATCTAGCAAGACCTCGTAGTCAAGAGTTTCGGGCTATTACATACTCCGGCAATGCCATCAATGTTTTCCTCCAATGAGATTCTTTGGTAACATAGATGCCCTTCTTCAGGGAGATCATATTGGGTTAAAGGTAGATTAAGATTTTGTTTGAGACGGTTTTTTTACTGCTTCTTAAAGCAGCTTTTTAGTAAAAAATTAAAACTTTTATACTAGAAAGCTACTTTAAGAAACAATAAGAAATCCGTCTCAAAGGAAGCCTAAGTAAATAGTAAAATTTAGACATTAAATATATAAATACAATAATTTTGAGTGTTATAAATACAAAATTCCCAATTATGTAATTGAACTTTCATTTTATTTATTTAGCAATGGAAATGATGTGAAGTGCAATTAATATAGTTGTTTTTGGATGAACTTGCAAATCATGCAGTTAACAAATGTTGAAACCGGAGCTGAAACAACGGCCAGGATTGTGGATCAGTGCACCAACGGAGGGCTGGATCTTGATTATCATGTGTTCATGAGTTTGGACACTGATGGCAATGGCATCTTTCGAGGACATCTTACCGTTAAATATAAGTTCATTGACGACTGTTAAATTGTGGCGCAACAGTAACTCCGTGATGATACGGTAGAGTGAGCGGTTTTGGGAAGAATAATGTATTAAATTTTCCGTTAATAAGAAAATAATAATAATTTTGTTCTTTGTTTTTTAGATTTTTTTTTAGAAATTCTTTGGGAATAATTTTCTATTGAATTTAACTTTACCAAATCAGATTCTTTAACGTAGTCACATTTGGATGAAAATGAATATTTGAGATAAAAAACTTTAAAAAAGGAAAGGAATAAAAAAAAGGAAGAATTGAAGGCTTCCTTCCTTTGAGACAATTTTTTTTCTTCTTTATAAAATTGTTGTGGAAATCAATTTCTTAGCAAAAAAATTTTTTGAAATCAAAGAAAAAGTTATAGTCAAATGTAAATTATAGTTACAATCTGAAAAAACAAAATGAAGCCGAAATAAAATAGGATTAAACTCTCCATTCATCTTTTAGCTTAGGACCTTTTCTTATAATGACGATAAACATATTTCCTATATATATTTTTTTTATTATACATATATATATTATCTATATTTTATGAGTGGATTATTCATCACTTAGGGCATCTCCAACTGAACGTCAAATGAATGTCTGAAGTTGCTGCGAGCTCCAATCGAACGTCAGATTCAACGACATTTTGCATGTTCACGAACGCCATTTTTTTCGTTATTTTTTATTTCGGTTGGAGAAAGAATATACTAAGTAAATATATTATGTTATGAAATGGAGTTCGGTTCGTGATGAATTATCATATTTTAAAATAGGGGTGGAACCCCCTTCAGCGCACCCCCCCAAAAAAAAAAAAAAAAAAATTCTTTATTATATGGTTCTTTAGATAAACTGTTTCCGTCCATTTATTTTTTAATGTTTGTAAAATGAGCTTTTCAGTTGGAGATGATCTTAGGCCACGAATGTTACCTTCAATCCAAATTTTAGTGTTGTTGCGTCCTGGAATATTCGCGGCGGTAGAGAAATATATAGTTTAACTTCTTAGCATTGTACGAAGATCCAGAACAAAAGCATAAAAAGAAAGGGTGTAGCGTTCATAAGAGACACTAGAGTTTTTACGTGGAAACCCTTAAAAAGGGGGAAAAACCACGGGGCCTGACCCAGTTTGAATGAAATTCCACTATTATTTATAGTTTATTACAAATGAGGCCCTTCCTTAGGAGAATGTATTGGCTTGATGTCACAAATGTACATATTATAGAGCACATCAATATAGACATATTTGTTTGGTTGGCAGGATCATAGTCGATATAACAAAGGTCGGAAAAATCGTAGTAGACGACAGAAGTTGGAAGGGCTGTAGTTGGTAGGAGTCCGGGGTTAGAAAGACCGTTGTCTTGCGAGGGAGTTCAGAAGGACCGTAGTAGGAGGACGGCACTCCGGCAAAACTCTGGGCGTCACGTGGTGGTCCGATAGAAGTTCGGGCCTCAAGTGGTGGTCCGACTACACTCCGGTGTCAAGTGGTGGTCCGCCAGTGGAACTTCAGCGTCAAGGGGCACTCCGGCTTCAGGTGACACTTCCACGTCCTTGGATGGTCTGGTGGTGGTTCGATAAAACCTGGCGATGTTATATCAAAGCTCCGGTGTCCCTTGGTGGTGCGGTATAACTCCAACAGTGGTGCGGCAGAACCCCGACGTCCCTTGGTGGTCCAGTGGTGGTGCGACAGAACCCCAGTGTCCCTTGGTGGTCTGGCAGTGGTGCGGCAGAACTTCGACTGTGGTGCGGCAGAACCCCAACTTCCCTTGGTGGTCCGGCGGTGGTGCGAGAGAACTTCGACGGGGTGCGGCAGAACCCCGACGTCCCTTGGTGGTCCGGCGGTGGTGCGGTAGAACTTCGACGGTGGTGCGGCAGAACTCTGACGTCCCTTGATGGTTCGGCGGTGGTCGAGGAGGAGCTAGGCGGCTGGAGCTTTCTTCTTTCTCTTCCTTCTTCTCTCTTGCCTTCCTCTCCCTTTTCAAGAGGAAATGGGGTTTATTTATAGAATTCTTGAGTGGCATGGATTATAAATAAGTGAAAGATCATGGGTAAATTTGGAGTGGTTTGGATGGACGGCCGATCTTGATTCCTACGATCATGCACCGTTCAATGGATCTTTGATTGTCTTAATGATATTAGAATTTGATGATCTTGGGCTTGTTGGATTCGTCTTGTCGAGCCGCTCGATTCGATTATAAACATGTCATGATTGAAGACCATTTAGTAACCCAAATTGTGGTTCGATCCTTCCAAAAGTGTTTCGAGTCTTTGATTTGGACTCATTTGGGCTCGGATTGAGTCGATTTTGGTGTTGTTGGGTTCGTGTTTCTGAGACGCTCAGTTCGACTGAAAGCTTGCTGAAATCGGAATTTAGATGGTCTCTGATTTAATTTTTTTGGAGCTTCCAACTTGATTCTGCCTCAAGATTCGTGCCTGATCAAGATAATTTTTTGATAATGTATCAAGTGTCTTTTTTAGCCAACGCAATGAGAGAGACTATTTGCATGGTTTGTAGGATCAGTTACTAATATTTCGGGCAAAGAAAATACTTCGCTCCATCAAGTTATCACAATTTTAATGCCAATTGTATATTAAATTTAATAAAAGAAATTGGTGATGGTTGGCCTGGCACCATGAAATATAATAAAGGTATATGAAATTCCATTTTGATAAAATGAACTCAATGTAATGCTCATGGGAAGATTTATAGTGGGGCCCTGGGGCACGAATTTTTATTTGGTCCGGTGACCTGACGTAGCTCTACGTTCGAACGCCAGTAAAATAGTGCCACGTGTTCTTACTTTTTACCACGCG
Organism: Dendrobium officinale; assembly: GCA_019514585.1. Lineage (NCBI taxonomy): Eukaryota > Viridiplantae > Streptophyta > Magnoliopsida > Asparagales > Orchidaceae > Dendrobium > Dendrobium officinale. The sequence continues at coordinate 7,054,468 of CM033692.1, read as the reverse complement.
GCCCGACAACCCAACCCGGAACGGCCCCGGGATTGCTATGTTCGCGTATTGCTATGTATTGCTCGGTATTGCTAGGTATTGATCGATTTTGCTCGGCAATAGCGAGAAATATCATTCGGTGAAGACCAATACTGAGCAATACCGAGTTTTGCTAAAAACTCGGTATTGGTCAATTTTGCTCGGCAATAACGAGAAATACCATTATGTGAAGATCAATACCGAGCAATACTAAGCAATACCGAGAAAAACTGAGTTTTTAGCAAAACTCGGTATTGCTCGGTATTGGTCTTGACGGAGCGGTATTTCTCGTTATTGCCAAGCAATACTTAGCAATACCGAGCAATACGCGAACATAGCAATCCTGGGTTCCGGTCCAGGTCAGGTCATCGGGCCGCACGGTAAAGAGTGATAACACGTGGAGATATATTATTGACGTCCGAACATAGAGCTACGTCTAGTCACCTGACCTAATAATTGTTCCTGGGGCACGGCCCTCCATTGTTCTAATAATTAATAATAAGCTCCTTTTAAATATATATATATATATATATATATATATATATATATATATATATATATATATATATATATATATATATATATATATATATATAAGATTAAATTTAATTTTTAAAACTAATCCCTCGTCTCCGCCTTCACCTTTGCCCAGCTTTTTTTTTTTTTTGGCTTAGGTGTTGTTGGAGCATGCTTTCTATCTAAGTAAATTAATTAGTTTAATTATATTAATTTTATAATTTTGTTTTATTTATAAATTTTTTTTACTAATTTTGACCCATTATATCTAATTAATCTACTAAAAATAATTTAGAATTAAAAAACAATTTAATTAAAATTGGGTAGATTATGATCGTATATTAATTTTAATTTAATTAATCTAAATATAGTTCAAAATCAAAGCTTAATTTAATTAATTCAAATAAAATAACCTTAAGTATAAAAACAATTTATTTGAACTCAATTCATTAATAAATAATAACCATTGGAAAAATATTAATTTTTTCATAAAGATAAAAAGTGATATATCTATTCTTTTTAAATGGGAATGCATATGATTTTAGATATATTTTTATAATTTTTCATCAAAAATATGTCTCATGAACTGTGATTACAATGGATAAAAATTATATTTTGAGAGTAATTTAATGACTAATATTAATTTGTGCTTCCATACAAAAAATTTTATGACTCTGCTCCTGATAATGCTATTCTAATACACACAAATACAACCATAATATTTATAAGGCCACTATTCTAAATATGACTCATCTGTCATTCATTATTTCATTGTGTATAAATCTATCTATCTATCTATCTATCGTCAGCTTTATTAAGAAACCCTAAAATCTTAAAGGTGAAGAATAGCCCAAAAAAATCTAATGATTTTATATAGAGTCATTACTATATGGTTCATTAGAATAATTTATAAATAATAAATTATTTAACAAAGATTTGTTCTTCAAATGATTAATATTAGAATGTCGAGAGTTGGAGTTGATGTCATATCAGTCATCAAGAGGGGAGATGACAATATCGTCGAGTGTCGGGCATTATTTAATATTGTGCAATGGGCATCGAGCTTTGATGTCAAGCACATTGACCATCGATATCGATGTCGATATGACATCCTGCATCGAGATTGAGATGATGATGGACGGAGGACGAAGGTGGGGCAACGAGATTGTGATGGTTTTTTTTTTTTTTTTTTTAATACCAAGGGTGTGATTGTGGGTGTAGAAATTTGTGATGTTGAAGCATTAATGTTTCAATCTTAAGATGGTTGTTTTGACAACATTAGAGAGATGATATCATGCATCGTTGTGAAATCGTAATCGTAAACCGTTAAAGAGAAACGAAAATGGGAATGATCAGGGATTAAGATATTTAGTACGAACAACTGATTTGGGGCTATATAGAGAAAATAAGAAATTTAGTTTTAATTTTTTTAATAAATAAAAACTTGAAGTATAAGAAATTATATATTTTTTAATTCATAAAATATTTATGGCACGTGCGTCTAATTTAGTTTTTATTATTTTTAATAAGACACGTCTTCGGGCCAGGTTGGGTCGGGTCGTCGGGCCGAACGGTAAAGAGTAAGAGCACGTGGCGACATTTTATTGGCGTCCGGATGTAGAGCTACGTCAGGTGTCCGGACCTAATAAAAATTTCATTAGGAGTTGATATGTGACTTATACTCTTCATATGATGTTCAAAGCTAAAAATTTCATTGGAATTCCTTCTTTCCGTTAGATAAAAAAGCAGGTTGCTAAGAAGCTATATACACAAAATATTCAATTAATTATTTACGCCCAATATTAAAAAGCTAATTGTATGATACGTTAATTACTAAGAAATATTAAATACATACACATAAATATCAATCAATATTATTTAATCTTAATAAAATTTTACTAGTGTTATTAGTTCTAACAAACTTTATATAAAATTAAATTAAATGTTATGATAGCTCATAGCTCTTAATATAATAGAACCAACTTCTCTTTTGAGAGTGAACAAAATAGGATTGTAAAATGTATAATTTTATATATGAAATAAATAAATGATTTTTTTTTTTTACTTAGAATTTGAGCAATTGTATTAGTTAAAGGTGACATCTTCCCTCACTGAATATCTATACACTCGAACCTGATGGAATAGAATACATAAAAGCTATCAGCAAGGAGAGATTATTACGTGCAAACGTCGAACTGTATTGGGTGATATGGCACGTCCGGAATGGCCTCCGGACACATTCGGTGTCCACACGTAATAATTTTCTTAGCAAAGACGACATAAGAAATATTTACTCTTTCAGATAATTGTAGACAAGAAAATAAATAAATATTTAACGATCATACAAGTTAGATTTTATTTGGGACGGCTTTCTTACTACATCTTAAAACTTTTTTCTTTGTACTAAAAAAATTACTTTACGAAGCAGCAAAAAAGCCATCCCAAGTCTTAATATGATCTAAGGTGCAATTGGCTTACATTTTAGCAAAATTAGGTAAATGTTCCCAAACATAATTTTAATCATTGAGCTAACTAACAGAAATCAGATGTTCCAATAGAATAAAAAATCAAGTTATATAAATTGTATAGAAATTTTTGGCTCTATTAACAGATTATTTTCGGATGCCAATCCCTCTTAATTATAAGTATAATTGCCTTATTATTATTGTAGGGATTACACAAATTAGATCTATCTATGAACAGCCCGTTATAACTCTATAATAAACTTGTATCTTAATAGTTATACGACAATAGTCGGATGACAGGAGTGCCGATGTTGATGATGATTATTGTTAGTGTCATCAGCTATTATTATTGTATTCCATTTTGATAAAAAGAAGGATTCGTGAAAATCATTTGATAATTAGTGGGCATAAGGTTGTCTAATCTTGCACAAAGGACTTGTTTTAGGCTTCGTTTGGGACAATTTTCTTACTATTTTCTAAAACGACTTTTTAGTAAAAAGATTTCTAATTCAAAAAAAAAAAAAACCTAGAAAGTCATTTTGGAAAACAGTTAAAAAGCTATCACAAACGAGAACAATTATTAGGTCCGGACACCAGACGTAGCTCTACATCCGGAGGCCAATAACATGTCGCCACGTGCTCTTACTTTTTACCGAGCGGCCTGACAACCCGACCCGGACCGGAACCCGGTATTGCTATGTTTGCGTATTGCTTAGTATTGCTAGGTATTGCTTGACAATAATGAGAAATACCGCTCTATCAAGATCAATACCTAGCAATACCGAGCAATACCTAGCAAAACCGGGGTATTGCTCGATATTGCTAGGTATTAGTCTTCACAAAATGGTATTTCTCATTATTTTCGAAGAATATAGAGCAATACCTAGCAATACCACTGTTTGCACAAATCAGCCAATACATAACAATCCTAGGTTCGGTCCGACTTGGGTCATCAGGCCGCGCGGTAAAGAGTAAAAGCATGTGGCATCATTTTACTGACGTCCGAACGTAGAGCTACGTTAGGACACCGGATCAAATAAAAATTCCACAAAGGAAGTCTTAGTAAATTCATCATCAACAAGATACTTTGGAAAATATTGACCTTTAGTGTGAGGAGAAAAGTTTGGCAAGTCTCTTAGCTTATAAATACGCTAAAATTTGTAATTAAGCAAACTGGTGGACGTGCCGGAGTGGTTATCGGGCATGACTAGAAATCATGTGGGCTTTGCCCGCGCAGGTTCGAATCCTGCCGTCCACGGCCTTACATATGTTGTTTTTTTTATTTTGTGTTTTTCTTAACTCCTTTAAAAACTTATTATTTTTTTACTACTCAAAAATTATTTTAAAAATTAGGACAGTTTTTTATTCCATTTTAAAACAATTTTTTAGTATAAAATACAAAAACTTTACTAAACAAAGCCTTTATTTTATTTTATTTTTTCCAATGACATGCAAAAGCTGATTTTGAAATAATTTTAGTGATTTATATAATATATTTAGGCTTTTACCAAGTTGAGCGGCTTTAGCCCAGGTCAATAAAAGTATAAATTATAAAGTAGTAAGATTAACAAATTAATATAAAAATTAAAGCACAGATATAAAACATAAAGGGAAAATTATTAAATATTTTAAAATAAAAACTAAAATATTACTTAATGTTATGTTATTTTATTTTTAAAGTATAAGGATGTGCGCATTTATGTACAGAGCAAGTAGATTTATAAAATATAAACAAATCAATGTACAAAAGAAAGTGAAGTATGTGAGGTAATGAGAAAATTACTAAATATTATAAAATAAAAACTATTCATCCATGTTGGGGCATTAGGCCTCTATTATTACGAGCGGTCACCGGACAATTCAGAAGCGAATCAAATGCGTCATATCACCTGGTACACAACACTGATACACAGCAAAATGATGACGTGATGCATCCTAATTCATCTCTGAATAATATTCAGTGATCATACGTAATAATTTCTCGTCAACAGAAGTCTCAGTTTTAGCTTGAATTGAGTCAAGTGGTGAAAATCTAAGCCAAGACATGAAAGTTACAGTTCCTATATATATATATATATATATATATATATATATATATATATATATATATATATATATATATATATATATTAAAAAAAAAAAAAAGACTCGACATGTCATTCCCATTTGAACTTAACTAGAAAAATCTGAGTTTAGAATAGCACATTTAATAGATTGGTTGAATTTTCCAACTCATTTATCAAACATGTTAGATTAAAGTTAACCCACAAGCTCATTTTTTATTCAAAAATATTCCGATCGAAATGTTTTTCTTATTTTTCTTACTTGTGAGTATAATCCTCTTATTCTTTATCAAATATGTTAAACTTCATAGTTAATAAGTTATAAAAAAAATTAATCAAGACAAGCTAAAATGCTAGGTTCAAGTCATTTGGATTGCTTGCGAGTTGAGTTCCGATTGATGTTTTTGACATATTTTTAAAATAAGTTGTGTTCGGGTTGACTTGATTCAGAACTAGTAAAATTAGGGTCGGACCCGAACTCCGCCTGTCAACCCATTTTGACACCCCTATCTATAAAACTAAATATCACCAATTCAATAGAAAAGGATCCATATTTGCACAATCATAGAAGCTCTTACACCTCAAGCAAATGCATGATAGTTAAGCAAGCTATGACTTCCTATACAATGGATTAATGATTAGGCTCAAAATTAAATTAAAAAAAAAAAAAAAAAACGTGCCTCAAGTTTTTGAATGAACGCTTGAGATCTCTTCAAATTTGAGAAACAATGGTCCTGATGAAAAGCCACTGTAGCCCTCTTTCATCTGCTTATCTGAAGACTGCTATAAATCAATTAGAAGACTGGGATTTTTGCCTCAACTTGACAAAACTAGCTGGAAGATCTCTAAAGATCTCATCCTTCTTCACATTCTTTCAGATATGCATTAACACCTGGATCATACGTAGCTGCTATGCGCAAATATTTTGCAGCCTCAGACTTTTCACCCAATTGGAATAGAGTGCTGCATTTCAGTAAATTTAGTAAGAATAAATCATTTAAAATGACTAAAATCCAAAGTCTAATGAAAAATGATAATTTGCCACCTTCCCAACATCACCAACCCCCTATAATAGCAGGCTTTGTCCATCGGACTATCTGGCTCCCTCAACTCTGCAATCTTCTTCAGGTGTTCTATCCCATCTGAGTTTTTTCCCTGCCGATAGAGCACTTTTGAAGATCACCCATTATAAATTTCATGGTGACTTTGATCAGAATTAGACAGTACAGCACAATTAACTCACCTCCCATATCCTCGAAACTCCAGCCCCAAAAAGTGAAAGAAGTAGAAGGCCAATTTCCTCCTCTTTAATCTGTTCTTCAACCAATTAGACAATACATTATTAGTTCATTTCAATACAAACAATCAGAAAATTTTCAAGCAAACAAAATAGAAATTTGTTTCATGTAAAACATTTAAGAGCATACATATGAGAGCTTATGGATGGCAAGTTCAAAATTTTCAGCTGCTTCTTCAAATAACTTCTTAGAGCACAGAATCTGTCCTATGGCAACCAATGCTTGTACTAGTTCAGGATCTTTCTCAATTGTTGTTCTGTACCGTTAGCATTGCAGAGTTTAATACAGAGAAACAGAAGGATTTATGCCATAATTATTCGACAAATTTTACGCTGGCTGTCGCAGAGAAATAGGAAAAAGAAAAAAAAAATTTAAGATGATTACTGGCAACTACAAATTTCATTATACTACTTACCGCAACAGAATAAGTGCTTTATCTTGATCACCGGCTGCCATGCCCTTGAGAGCAAGCTTTTTATAAGACCATAAAACAATCATGTAAACCAGCAGTTGCAATTCAACATTTTAAAATCAAATGAGTTAAATTAGTTTACCTCGAGCAGCTTCTTAGGAGGTACAGCTTCTATAGGAATTAAGACCTCAGAATCTGCAGCACTATTATGGTCGTTTTCTGTAGCAACTCTGTTCTTCACCGGCTCCATTAAATTCGGCAAACCCAATTGATTTCGAACATTTGGACTTTTTAAACACAATTGCTGCATAAAGGAAAGGTCGATTTCTGTCATTAAGTGGATCGAAAAAATGTATTGATATACATATATTTCTGCTTTCATGTATGTATGCGCACAAAGATATAGCATTCATTGTATACAGAAATTGGTTCATGGTCTATGTCAAGCATTCTAGTTTCTTTTTGCAGCCGTTTGGTTGGCTGAAAAAGAAATGCAAAATAAAATATAATGCAGTTTAAAAGGAATATATTTGAAATATTTAGTGGAAGAATGTGAAATAAAATGAATTCAGTGTAAAACCCAATGATGATAGTAGGTGATTGCCGGCAAAAAGAGGCGAGTGGGTGGCAATCAAAGGCAACGGTGGCTGCGACGGAGTTGGGGACAAATTGCGATGGGCGATGCTGGCCAGCAACAATCAGTAGCGGCTAAAGGCGGTGGGTGTTAGCAACCGATAGGGGCAACCGGCAGCAATGCTAAAGAATTTATATTTTATTTAAAAATCACTCAAATCTAACGATTTTCAAATACACCAAAATTGTACTAGATAAGTACATTCCAACTACACCAAAATTTTACTCTGCATTTCTTTTACTTCAAAAAAAATACTCATACTTTCAAAACATTTACATTTAAAATACTTTACACCCATTATACTTCAACCAAATAGCCTCTTACCGATATTTTCAAAACATTTGCATTTAGAATACTTTACATCCATTTATTTATTCACACCAAACAACCCCTTAGCCCAAGGGGTACAAACTCAAAAAGTTTGGTCGAATTGAACAGTCAGTCCAATGAGTTTTGAATTGTGGGTTCCGAAAGTTCACGCCCTGACCTCCACTCTTTTAGGAGAGTTTTAACGAATTAAGTTATGAGGTAAATTTTCAAAAGGCAGAATGGGTTTTAAACAAGACACTAACCAGAGTTTTCGCCCTCATTTTGTGAGGACTTTATGATGAGTTCAGGTTTATAGGCGCAAGCCTCTATAGTTGATTAACACTCCCGATAGCGAGAGAGAACTTTCGATTAATACCAGTCGTCGAATAAATACGTAGTATCAAACATATACGTAATATCTAGCTTATAGTAGCAACATGGTTTGGTACTTGAAATTTAATATTTAAACTTAAAAAATTTACCATCTTACACTTAAAGCAAATGGTGGGGGAATGATGATGAACCCGATCAAGATCCCATAGTTCTGTCATCTCGGGTCATCATGGTCTCTGGTCTGCAGTCGACCCAACCTGACAGAAAGATCCTTGCAGCAGCTATAGGTTGTTTCATCTGAGGATACCTTGTAGACCTGTGATGAATATTTATCTAAATGATAAATTTGAATCCCCCTTAGCTAACAGAGGACTTTGTGTCCTATCTATTATATAATATTGATTCATATCTAAATGATTTGATGTCATTATGGAGCATTCAGGCTATGACTGTAACCATAATATAGTGGAGTTTAGAAATGCATGTTGTAGCCTCTCGTATGGATAAAAAATTTACTAAAATATGAGTGCGAGCCCCAAAATTTTTTTGGAACCACTTTTTTAATTTATTATTATTTGCTCGTCTAGAAATGCATGTCATAGCCTCTCGTATGGGTAAAATTTTGAATTTGGACTCATGCAGGGACTCAAGTAAGTTTCCCCTTTGATAAATTCGACACTTTGAACATGTCGATGCAACCATTTTGCAAACAAACAATATTTTGAGTAATTTTTATCACGAGCAAGTTATTTCAAACCATAGCTCTAACTATGATCTATTACATAAATTCCAGTTTGTCTTACAATTAAGACAACCTAAACTCACAGCTTGCCATGGTTAATCGGCCGGCCTCAAAGTTCCTAACCTTCGCCAAATTTTAGGCATGCATAGTTGACCCAAACAAGCCCATAGGCCAAAAGCCCAAATCTTTGTTTAGAACAACAAGAGTTTAACACAGTGCAAATTCTAACCAAACTGAATAAGATACAAAATAGGCCTTACAATTATAATTTCAGAATTAATGATAGAAATACCATAGCATTATATCTTCGAATAAGTGGTAAAAAAAAAAACAATGAAACGGGAAAAATGCTAAGAAATACCCCTTCAATAACTTAAGTAGCCTATTACACCATAACATCATGAATTGTGTCCACCCTTAAGTATTAACAAATTTATACTACAGTTTGCATGTTAATTAGATACCACTAAAAAACAAACATATGCATCTAACTAATACCGTCCAGCTCACCTGTATTAAAGTCAATGAACTGTTGGTCACCCAATAAACCAAACTTCCCTGAAAAAGAAGAAAAATTAACGTCAAAAAACTACATACAATTACAAAAACAGGACTATTGTCATCAAAAGACAATCATGAGCTAGGCATCAAAGGTTTATTTTTTGCCTCGCCTTACAGACCTTCAAACAATGGTTCCAAGTCCATATGCCAGTTTGTCTTTAACTGTTTAAATTTCAAACACTCAAGTTGAGCGGCAATTTAACTACAAAAATGAAGGGTCTGATGTTAAGTATTATATGTCTTTAAAGATGTTACAAGAGCTTTATGTTTAGACAACAATGTAAAGAAAATTGCCAATTTAACATCAGAATATCTAATGAATAAACTCACAATGACAGTAAAGTTTTTCAAGATTTTAATTCTTCAAAAATAACTAACTGGAGATTTATTGCGAGTATGAGGATTGATTTTAGGGTTAGAATGCATTTTCTCTTCAATTTCTAGCACCAAGGGAAAATAAAATGTTGTAATTAAAATTTAAACAAAACTATTCCGATTATAATGACTATTCTTAAGGGAAACAGTATCCTACTATGGGTTTTGGGGACACTTGTGGTTGTTTTGGAGTTAAAATGCAGGATCGTAGTTATTTGTATCCCTTGAGCTGTAGTTTCGTGGTTTTTTGGGTTGCCACCCGCTCCCCCCCCCTCCTTTTTTTTTTTCAGAAACAGTTACTGCAGTCCTCCTAGGGGACTATAGCTCCCTCCGTTTGTTTTGGCTATGGATATAGTGCTGCTTTGCAGCTTTTGCTCCTTTGCTCCAACATTTTTTTGGGCAGTCCTATCTATCCTGTTTGTGTTTCATGAAGTCCATAAATTGGTCTATTGAGGCACGTAAAATGAGACTTCTATGACTTCATAAATATTTGTTTTCAAATGTGCAAATCATTCTTCTCCATAATGGTAACTAATCTTTAACCAGGTGGGAGACAGAGACTATTTCCTTGTTAAAGGAGAAAGGAACTAAATGTTCATCACAAAGAAGTTAAATTCAGATACATCTACAAACAATTAAATTGGAAGGTCTGTTAAAAATTCAACAAAATCGTTGCAAGTAAAATGGTGACAAAGTTCATTCTCCAAATTATTTACAGCCCAATTAGATTCCGCAATCTCAAAGAAATATTGTGACCCTCGCTCATACTGTGAAGAATACCTTATATTCTCGTTACTCACCTTGTCCCTTTCTACCATGATGCCATTTAAAAAAAAAATCATGGTAATTACTTCTAAATGGAGAACGAAGGTGCATTAATTTCACCTTGTAGTTTAACTTTACATTAGCAGATCATCCCGAGAAGTCAGACTTTCAATGTGGATGATCTTTGCTAGCAATTAGTATAATGACGTGGGACTTTGTGCACAAAATAAAATCATAATTTTGCAAAGAAATGGTTTATGGACCAACCTGGGGAATATAAAACCCAACAAGGAACAGTGGAATTGATAGAATATCCAGATACAATTTGTAGAACTGCAACAAAAATGATAACATAAGAAGGTAGAAAAAGTTACAAAACTAGTAAGAATATGAAATTGTGAAGCATCATAATTTAAAACTCCCATTGTTGTTCCCAAAGCCTAGACTATAAAAGTTAAAACTTAAGAGTTGATCAGGTTCAAAATGAACCATAAACCTTATATAAAATCTAATTAAATGAAATGTAGCACTCTACACAAATGAATGGAAGTGCATATTCATAGAATCAGCCTCACATAAACGGGATAAGTGCATATTCATAGCATAAATACAACGTTTTAATAAGCCAATGAGGAAAACATCATAGCAAACAATGGTAGAAGTCCTATTTTGCCAACTCACTTTTGCCAACAAACCTAAAACTCCTTGCAGATTTGCAATTTTGATTGTTCGAAAAGATATCTGTCAGGAACCAGAAATCAAGATCAGCTACCAATCTGAAATTATACAAATCGAGTATGAACCAGCACCATGAACTAAAACATTAATCTGAAAAAAACTGTGCATTCATAAAATATATTCAAACAAAAACATTGATCTAAGAGATGGTTAATTACTATCACATTCAGACAAAAAGAAATTTCGTAGAAGCTCATTTAAATGTTGTCTGAAGTACCTTGATTTGGTTTACTACAGTAATATGTGCTGTTTTCATCCCCAATAGTTGAGATTAGGTTAATTTTCAACACTATGACGTACATGCTCAGACCATGCAGATCAATTTCCTATAATATTTCCCTAAATTCTTAATTTTAGTTTCAAAACTGATGTGAACTATTGCACATTTGCATTCCAAATTGAAGAGGAACATGTGAAGCAAGTCATGGGTTCGGCTTGTGAACACATGCTACAATTACGAAGAATAAAGCTTTCATATACAAGTCTTTCAATTTAATTAACAGCGAAACAAAATCATCGGAAAAACAACTAGATAACTAGTAAAGTGGGAACAGAGTTTTTGTGCAACCATGGTTGGTAACAAAATCTGGCATCACAAATGGATATCATGCAGTGATTAGATGATAAAATAGCTTAGATGTAAATAGGTTAAGAACAGCAATTAATGATATTACCTGAACATTTATGTAATGCAAACCAGCAATCAAGGTAGGGAAAGTAAAGCACATAATACCACTTGGATAATCAGTCAAATTTAGGAACCACAGAGCACCGCCCTGGAAAAAAAAAGGCAATAAGGATGTATTGAATATAAAGTATACAACAACAACAACAACATCAAGCCTTTATCCCACTACGTGGGGTCGGCTACATGAATCCTTTTTCTCCATTGTGTCCTATTAAAAGTCAAATTCTCGTTTAAATCTAATAAAGAAAGGTCATTCCTAATATTTTCTAACCAAGTCTTTTTAGGTCTACCCCTACCTTTCTTAACATAAGTTAAATCTAATACCTCTACTCTCCTAACCGGGTCATCGCAAGGCCGCCGTTTTATGTGACCAAACCATCTAAGGCGACTTTCTCTAATCTTATCTTCTACTGGAGCTACTCCAACCTTTTCACGTATATGCTCATTTCGTATCCTATCTCTAAGGGTAAACCTCTTCTACTGGAGCTACAACAACCTTTTCACGTATTGAATATAAAGTATAAACATAAAAAATGGAACAAGACCAATAGTAGAAGTCATTTACAAGTTAAGAGTTCTTGTAATTTAAATAACGGCATTTTAAGCAATTAAATATTTTCTGTCATTCCGCTCCCAACAGGAATCCCAGAATAGCTAAATCTGGAAATGCCTTTGTTACTTAAAGTACAGGAGTGCCTTTGATGTGATACATTCAAGAATTGCACATGAAATTCATTAAGAATCACAAAGTTTACCAATGTAAGATTAGAGTATCGTAGGTTAAGATTCAAGAAGTTTTCCGTTATCGAAATGTTATGATAAGCCGTTACAAACTAGTTGTTTAGACACAATTAATGAAGGATCTCAAAAGTATCGCAATAAAGCAAATGCGGAAAATAATAGAATCCCACAACTAATGTCTAGAAAGTTCACAACGAGTTACCTTGCTCACTCACACTCAAGTCGGGCTTAGCGGGAGAAGGCCTTTAGCAAACTCAACGATGCCACGAAGACGGTGGCAACACCAATGGCCTTGAACCACGGAGAGGTTGATGGTGACTAGGATGGCATGAATGCTTGACTGTCGATGTTCCAATCGTAGCTTGAAAACCGTCGGTCGATGATGCTCGCAAGAATCGGGACGACTCGCTCCAAATATTCTTCCACGGTGGTGTCATCTTCAAATCCCACGTCAAAGCACGGAGATCTTAGGATGTTGATGCTTCCGTCGGCGTTGAATACTAATCCCGATCCGCCATACATGCTTGGCGTGGAGAATTCTTCAAGGGGAGGAGAACTAAGTGAAGGTAATGGAGATTCCTTGCTTTGGAAGAAGGAGGAAGAGGGGGTGAGGGATCGGCGGGATATCCAAGGGGAAGGGGGCGGCGGGTTCCAAGAGGAGAGGGGCTAGGGTTTGGAATTCAATTCTATTCAAGCCCTCAATAAATCTGAAATAAATTTCAGATTTAATTGTGTTTGGAGGGAATTAATTTAAGATTTGAATTTGAATTCACATTGGGTTGAGGCTAGATTTGGAAACAAAAGGGGAGAGCCCATTAATGGGGGGACCGGCGGTATGGGAGGGAGAGGAGAGGAAATTATTTTAATAACCTGAAATTATTCTCAGGTTTAGGGGAAATTAGGAGGGAAAAAGTATTTGAAATTGATTTGAAACTCATGTGTCATCAATGCATTAATGGGGGGCATTGATGGGGCTCCATCCAAGTGTGGCCGGCGGCTTATAGAGGGGAGAAATTGATGTGGGGGCAATGGAATGTTTTCCAAATCAGCACACAAGATCTAGGAAGGAGTATGAAGAAATCCATTCGAATTTGAATTTCGTCATGAAGCGTTTTCAAAACTTTCCTAATTAGGATCTTGACAAATTTGGAAAGTTTTACAATTTACTCAATTTTGAATTTCACAATTTGAGCAAATGGAGGAATGGGGAAGGGAGGCCGGCGGTGAGGTGGTGGGGAAGGGGTGGCCGGCGGCCAAAGGGATGGCCGGCAGATGGGCTTCAGTTGGTGGAGGTGGAATTAAATGGGGTTCGATTTGGAGTTGGTGAGAAAATGATTTAGGTGATGAAAATGAGGGAAAACACAAAAGAAGATAGAACGACCTTAACCATGAGTCGCGGACTCTTCCAACGACTGGTGGGCCTTGCGAATTGCTCCCCCTGAGCTCTCTTCCCTCTCAAGCACTCATGCTAGAAAAGTAGAAACAAAACATCAATCTTCATTCCAATATTCATTAGCCATTACAAGAGAAAAGACCCATATATATATATAGGTCTCAAGCATACAAGAAAAATAAAGACTAAATTGCCCTCAGGGCCCCAACATGACTCAACTCAACATAAGGGTACAAGAGGAAGACATAAAAATAAAATGCATAAACAACTAGAAATATAAGCTCTGAATCGTGGCCATCGATCTGCGATGCTTCCGGCGATACACATGTTTGAACCTTGGATCGATGTCCTCATCAGCCTTCCTCCAATCCGATTGCATTGAATCTCTCCCTATTGTGGATATTATTATTTTCATGAGAACAACATTCATTAAGACTCCTCTACCCATGGCTCATATGAAAACTGATTTTATGAAAAATGTTATTCAAGGACATAAAATCATACTGGAAAAAAAAATCCTGGAATTATCATCAACTAGTTGTCTGAAGCTGATTTTTCTACTAAAAGTTCATTTTCCCTCTTTAAGGTTAATCAAGGAGAAATATTCCTAAAATATTCAAACCAATTCTATAAGGAAAATAATTATTCAGTCTCTACGTAATAATCTTAGAAAAATAAGCTTATTGCTCCTAAATCTTTTGAATCATTTCCAATTTTTGGGAAACAACTCTCTCATTTTCCAGATGATATTCTTCAATCTTTGACATGTTCTTGTGATTTCATAAATTGAATGCCCCAATTTCTTCTTTGGAACCTCAAGCTTTTTTCCTCTTGTTTAGTATGTTCTTGAGTTTTGCTTCTGATATAAATTTTGGTACTTGGAATATTCCTTGTTTAGGTTCTACCATAAAGAGGACTATGATCAAAGAGGAGTGCCTAATAAAAATTTTTGATATTATTTATCTATAAGAAATTAAACTCGAGGATATCTCCCTAGCATTATGAGAGACATCATTGGCAACAGTTTCAATGGGTAGATTTCTCTACTATTAGTAACTCCAAGGATATTTTATATTGATGAAACTCTTACTATTTTGATATTCTTTACTCCAAGATGGATATTTATTTAATTAATATTCATATTCTCAAGAAACTGTAAAATTATTTTCATAATTGTTTATGCGCCATCTAACAAATATGAAAAAAATCTAATTTTGGGATGAATTATTGGTTTGAGCTAGTCTTCCAAATGGATGTTGTGTGGTGATTTCAATGATAATTTGCCTTTGAATGAAAGATATTCTAACAGCACAAAACAACCTTCATGTTTCTTCATTGATTGTGTCAATTTTTTTTACGAGATCTTGGGTTTAATTCATCATGATTTGATGAAAATTTTCGAATGTATTCTTGGGGAAAGCCTCTCTTGCCAGTTTGAGTTATGATATTATCTCCCAAAAAAGAGGTTTGTGACAATCAAAATTATTTCAGGCTTATTAATCTCCTTAATGAGATTTTCAAAATCTTCACCAAAGTATTGGCTAATAGGCTTAGACTCTATTTTCATCATCAGTTGGATCATTCTCATGTAGCCTTTATTGAAGGAAGAGAAGCCCTTGAGTGCATCATTGTTTCTCATGCAGTCATTCACTCCAATTCCATGAAAAAAATTGATTTCTTCATTTTAAGGTGGACTTTGGAAAAGCTTTTAACTGTTGTAATTGGAATTTCACTTATGCTACTCTGAAGGAAAGACCTTTTTCCTCCTAAATTCATCCATTGGGGTTAATCCTTAAGTGCATGCTAATTTTCAAATCCTTGTTAATCATGAGCTCACTAAACTATTCAAATGTTTCAAAAGTCTAAGGCAAGCTGGTCTCTCATCTTTTGTCGTTAACATTAAAGATGTTTTTCATGAAATGCTTAGAATTGTTTGAGAATGATGGTTAGATTAAAGAAAACAAACACAATAATTGCAACATCATCAACAACATTCAACTTGTAGAAGATGCTCTTTATTTTGTAGCACAACAAGCCATCAGGTTTTGGGTCTCCAACATTTTGTTTCACTTTTAAGGTCTTCAAGCTTGAACTTAATTTCTCTAAATCTTCTTTGATTTAGCTTGGTGGTTCTCAAGATAAAGTTCTTACTAATGCTAATGTGTTAGGATATTCCCATTAAAATACTTCTTCTCAGATATTTAGGCTTGCCTCACTCAATGATGCTACTATGCCACAAGATCCACCTAAACCCAAGGCTGCTAATGTAACTATGGATTACAATGTCTCAGCCCATCTCCGCAAATTACCTGCATTGCTAAGCATCTATGACTCCCTCATCATGTCTAAAGACATCCGCGAAACACTTATTAAAGCTTAGCAAAATCCAGAGCAATATGAGGTGTTCTTTGTCAAACAAGCATGAAATAAGCTTTGTCTGCTCTTGGGAATAGCAAATCACAATCAACCACTTTATGTTACTGCTGAGAGTAACAATATTCAAGTGAACATAATATTAATTGATACAAGTTCCTCTATTAATATGATGAGTCTCAAAATGCTCAAAGGACTAGCCCTTGATGTTCAATATTTGAACAAAAGTATAGTATCTCCAATGAACAAGGACAAAGAACCTTGGGATCCTTGGTCTTACCTCCAAGCTTTGGGGAACTCTACACAGAAGCAAGATTTCATATGATTGATTCTAACACATCTTAGAAGGCACTCTTCGGAAGACTGTGGCTCCATGAAGATGGTATTGTGTCTTCAAAACTTCATTAATGCATGAAATACAATCTAGATAATGAAGAACATCAAATCGATGGCGATGAACAACCACTCTTGGTGCACATGGTTAAAATCTATGATGACGCCAAGTACTTTATAACGCAAAAGCCAAAAATTGTTGCTCTTCCAGAAAGTCAGACTTCTACATTCAATAAGACAAAGCTAAAAGATAAAGGCAAAAATAAATTGAAGCAAATTAGCTCAGTGTCTCATCTCAGCAATGATACTGAAGAAGATGATGATATCTCCAAAACCTATAAGCCTCTGATCAGAGAAAAAAGGAGAAGTGAACATTCAAATGTCTCTTTTGATTATGAAGTTAATCGTGCAAATAAAGTACGATGCAGCTCTTCAAGCAGAATGAGTGATGATAAAGAAGAAGAATTCTTTTATCAACCCAAAAATACTATGGAGCTTCATATTGAAGGGGATCCGAGGCCCAGTTCCATAATTAAGAAGTTAAAGAAAGTTTCAATTTCATTGATAAGGATATCTAAAGGTCAGATACCCACAAACGTCATCAAAATAGTACCCATGCCGGCCGCGCATTTTAAAACTTTGATTTCCTCATTAAACACACTTATAGAAGTGTTGAAAACCTTTTATGCTCCCCCAAGGAGAGGTTACAATGAACGTGGAATCTTTTTATATGAATTAAAGGTGGTATTAAGTCATACTTCACATGAAATAAAATGGGAATGGGAAGAGGAATACAGGTTTCTAGTCATCCCTTAATATCCCGCACCCCTTACAAAAAGGCTTGTTGAAAGAAATATCATCTGGACGCAAACAAACAAGCAAGCCCGTTATTTCAAAAATATTTGGCATAGCAAACATACACAAAAGCCCATTGGAAAAGGTTGGTCTACAACATGGGGTCTTGGATATGCTCAATCTCCAAGCCATATACTAGCAACATCCTATAACATTACAGACAAAAATAAGGAATCACCCAAATCTAAAAAATCAATATCAAGATGAAGATTTAATTGTGGATCTAAAGGAAGCTCTAAAAGAATTTGAAGAGGGTAATCAAGCTACTATAGATGAGCGCAAAGAAGTAAATTTGGGTACATAGAGAGATATCAAACCTACATTTCTCGGTGCTAATCTCCCGCATAATAAAGCGAAAGAGCTTAAAATGTTATTTCTCAAATATAAAGACTATTTCGCATGGAACTATACTGAAATACCTGGATTATCACTAGAGGTGGCAGTGCATAAGCTTTCCATTGATACCAAAATGCAGCCAATTAGACAAGCACCCAAGCGAATGCGACTTAAAATTGAAGAACAAGTCATTGCTGAAAAAAAAAGCTCATTGAAGCTAGCTTTATCCGAGAAGAAAAATATGCCGACTGGATCACCAAATTTGTACCAGTAAGGAAAAAAAATGGTCAAATACGCATTTGCATAAACTACCGGGATTTAAATAAAGCATGTCCAAAGGATGACATTTCACTACCCTGCACAAAACTTATGGTCGATAATGCATCGAACCATGATATGTTCTCATTTATGGATGGATCATCGGGCTATAATCAAATTAAAATAGATCCAAATGATGAAAAACACACGTCATTCCGAACTCCCATTGGTATACACTGCTACAAGGTGATGCTGTTTGGTTTCAAAAATGTTGGGGCTACCTATCAGAGAACAATGACTCGAATCTTCGATGATCTAATTCACAAATATATTGAATGTTATGTTGATGACTTGGTTGTAAAAGTAAAGTTCAACATGAGCATGTAAATGATCTTAGAATTGTATTCCAAAGAATTTGAAAATTCAATTTGAAAATAAATCCACTAAAATGTGCTTTTGGTGTTTCATCCGAAAATTTTTTTGGGATTTATTGTATACCATAGGGGAATCGAAATCGATCCTGCTAAAATTAAAGTAATTGTGGAAATGCTGCCACCAAAAACACTAAGACAACTTCGTTCAATCCAAGAAAGATTGATGTACATTCAAAGGTTTATATCTAACGTTTCAGGTATATGTCAACCATTATGGTTAATGAAGAAAAATACCCATTTTATATGGGATAATGCCTGTCATGAAGCATTTGATAGCATAAAATAATATTTGCCACATCTTTCAATTCTTGCTGCCCCTATCGTAGCTCGAAAGCATTGCAAAAGAAATGTTGGTATCCTATGATTAAAAAAATCCAAAGAAACCTAGCATCCCTGAAAGGAAATTTTCTTTATATAGGTGGCAAGATAATTTTAATAAATTATGTTTTATCATCTATTCTTTTTTCCTTTCTTTTGGGTGCTAGATTTGGTCAATAATAAAATTAATAGCATTCCTTTTGGTCAATTGGAAAAGCATTTGCAAACCCCAAAAGCTTGGACAACTTGATATTAGACATCTCCGATCCATGAATATTTAACTTCTCTCTAAATGGTTCTAAAAATCTGTTCATGTGGACTCTAAATCCTCACAGGCAATATTATCAACAACAATTACTACAGCAACACTTCTAAACTTGATTTCTAGTTGGGCGAAGGCACTCATGTATTCATTTCATTAAAGGTCTTGAAAATGTTTCTTTTCCTTTCGTCAATCTGATTTCCAGGATAGTTCATAACAAAGAAAAAGTGAACTTTCGGACAAATGTTTGGGTTCATAATTTGCATTTAGCCACGCTTTGCCCTCATTTCAACAGGCTGGCTTGGAATCCTAATTCTTTAATGAAATTTCTATGTTACTCTAATAAAAGTTGGGACCATCATTGGAAATGAATCACTCATTTTCATCTAATGATATATCAAACCTTTATTTAGAATTGGACTGATTTAACTTGAATTGAAATTGTGACCCACAGATGTGATTCTTTCTTCTAATGACCTTTATTCAGTAACTTGTTATATTCTAGTAGTTTCTTATAAAAATATCTAGGAGGACTTGGTTCCTTTGAAATTTTTTTTTTTTTTAGTTGGGTTATTTTTCTGGAAAATTTCAAGCAAACTTATCTTTCACGGTTGGGTTTTAAGACTACATCATGTATCATGTTCAACTCTATTCCAAATGATAATACATTTCTAATTGTCAATTGTGGTTTCTTCTCTAGCATTTGGATATCTCCTTTCTCTCGTTAGAGTTACTAATGACACAGCTTACCTCTTGATTCTTTCATATCAACTTAGGGTTCATTTCGGGTAGCTCTCTCCTGCTTTGCTTTTTAGACTGTTGTAATGCTTCCATTTGGCTCCTGCTACTGACAATTTCTATAGTGAGAGCACTACTTTTTATAATCAGATCTAGCAGTAAGAAAATTGTTGTCCATTTTTTTCAAAATAAAAATATTTATAATACCTACAGTAGCTTTCAAAAAAGTTATTTTATCCACAATAGTTTTACTATTTCTTTACAAAAAGTTGCAGCAACCCCAAACGGTCTTAGAGTGATCATTATATGAAAGATATTGTTAAAAGCGTTAGGGATATATTTCAGGTCTCTACTTCCTAAAAGGGGCATTTTGTAAAT
Source organism: Dendrobium officinale (assembly GCA_019514585.1). Lineage (NCBI taxonomy): Eukaryota > Viridiplantae > Streptophyta > Magnoliopsida > Asparagales > Orchidaceae > Dendrobium > Dendrobium officinale. The sequence continues at coordinate 7,034,132 of CM033692.1, read as the reverse complement.
ATTTCTTAATCAACATTATTAATTAAATTCTACTTCTCATAACCCAATCAAAGGAATAAGCAAGTGCCAAATTTGAGATCTAAGAGAGATTCTTCACCCAAGAAGATAAAAGTTCCTCAGTTTGGGTTCTTCATGAAGGGAATGGATTTAAGATTGTGGGATGAAGATCAGGGCACTTTAGCTTCTTCTTCCACGAGAGATTGTGATGTTAAGTAGCTTGGTATTTTATCTTCAATTTTTCTTTTTCTTGGAGATTTGGACGAGAACTTTTCTTTTCCTCGTTAACTTTCCTTTAAGAAAGATTTATCCTAATTGGTGAGATCTTCTCTATTATCCTTATTAGTTTTTTAAAAAAAAGCTTTGATTTTTTTATTATTCATCTCAATTTGTACTCTATAGATTTGCTAGTAGATAAATTTGAGCCTCATTAACCCATTGATGTAGTTCATAGAATGACAATATAAATGTTAGTGTTCTTGTCTCTATGTTTATTTTATTGTTTCCATATCATAGCTATGTCTGTGGTGCTAGTTTTCTTTCTCATAGGTTCATCTATTTAATCTTTTTAGCACTCTTAAAAGAATTATTTTAAGCATTTCAGTTCTACTAAACTGGTATAAAAGCAGCATGGTTGAACCTAGGACATGGCATCATCAATGCCTTCCATCAGAACTACCAAATATGAGTTTGAGAAGTTCATTCAGAATAAGGACTTTAATTATATGGAAGATAAAGATGAAAGTATCTTTGTCTAAGGATAGTTGGCTCAAAACTTTGAACCAAAAGATTCCCTAATTGGCAGAGATGAGGAAGGAGAGATGAATAAAAAATCCTTGGTTTAGTTATCCTCAATTTCGGATATGAAGTTCTTTGAAATGAAGTAGATCCAAGTACTGCATAATTGGCAAACTACCAATCGTGAATCGTCTTGCTTTAAATTAACAATTGTTTGATTTTCACATGAACGATGGTATAATACTGCAAAAGCACTTTGATGACTACAACCAGCTTAGGTTGGATCTAGCAAATATGTTGACCTGCGAATAAAAAAAAAAAAGAAAAGAAAGAGAAAGAGAGAGAGGAGGAGAGATCGTGCACACCATACCTTCTCTGCCGAAGTCGCTCATCGCACGATCTCTGCTACTCGATGTCGCATCCCGCACGTCGCACCCCACGATCGCTGGCACGACCCACCTCGGGTCGTTAAAAGCCAACGCAAACGAGGCCTTCGGCCTCTGCTCCTCTCGCGATCTCCCTTTCTCCCGCAAGCTCTCTCCCTCCTCCCGATCTCCCACTCTCTGATCTCTCTCCCTGGCTCCCGAAATCCTCCCGCTGGTCCTCCTCCCTGCTCCGACGCCGCTCGACTCCGCTCCTTCGAACGACTTTCCCTTCCTGTCGGACCGGCAGACCGACATTTTGATCGGAAGCGAGACAGAGCTCGCTCGGCCGTGAAGTTAACTTTCTCCCGTCCGTGCTTCTTCGACTCCCGCGGCTGGTCCGACTTCGCTCCTTTGACGATCCTCCCTTGCCCCTGGATCAGAAGTTAGACATTTTGATCGGAATCTGAACGGGAGCTCGCTGCAGTGAATGTAACTTTCTTCCCTTCGTGCGCTTGATCGGCCGAACCCCATAAATTCCAACAAAAAATTATTTATATTAATTTTAATTAGTAATAATTAATATTAATTAATCAAGCTAATTATAATTTAATTATTTTTAATTATAGTTAATTAAAGATTATTTCTAATTAATTGTGATTAATTAAATTTAATCATAATTAATTAGGTTATTTTTAATTAATTATTATTAATTATGATTAATTATAATTAGTTAGATTTAATTATAATTAATTATAATTAATTAAGGTTATTAATAAAATATGCTCGTGCCTTCTCCCGCCTCGGCATCCGAGCCTTCACCGACGACCGCCGGTCCACCGGCCCCGAAGGTATAACCCTCTGAACTCAGGCTTCCGACCTCGATGTGTACGACGGACCGAAAACCGCCTATACACGCCTTTATTGCGCGTGGTGGGATGGGACCCCGGTCCGACGCCTACGACGAGGCGGACAGTCGCCTCCCATGCTTTCTTACCTCGTCATGCGTGGCGAGTTAGTGGTCCACCTATGCACGCTTTTCTTAGCGTGGTAGGAAGGGCAACTGGCGCGACACCTACGATAAGGTTAGCGAGCAACCCTCGCCCTCTTATCTCGACTAACGTGTCAGGTCGGCGGTCTACCTATGCACGCCTTTATTGAGCGTGGTAGGAGGGGCAACCGGCACGACACCTATGTTGAGGTAAGCGAGCGACCCACGCTTTCCTGTCTCGACATGTGTGTCGGACCGGCAAACCACCTAAGCACGCCTTTAGTGGTCGTGGTAGGAGGGAAACCGGTTCGACGCACACGGCGAGGCCAGGCGAGCCTGATGTACCCTTTTCTTTGCGCGGCCGGAATGATTCATAAGTACCCCCGGGCGGGGGGAAAGCAATTGCTCTTCTTCTTGTAACAGGTACCGTCAAAGACCCCATGCACGCCTTTATTGGCCGTGGTGGGATGAAAAATCACGGCCGAGGTGTCCTCGAAAGAGGACACCTACCATGCACGCCTTTATTGGCTGTGGTGGGAAGGCCCAGTTTTCTCGTAGTTTTTCCCCTAAACGGGGGAGACGCCGGGAGGCTGCCGAAATTTCGGGTGAAATACTACTACACTTGGGACCTGTTTTTGAACTCAAAAGAACCAAATATTTGGACCAAACAAGAAAGAGCAGTGGACTTTTGAACTTGATTGAACATGTGCAGAGGATCAGAACCAAAATTCGAATGATTCCTAAAGGCCAAATTCAAATAAAATAAAAAATCAAAGTTGGAACCCAAATTTGAGTAATTTGAACATTCAATTGAACTCAAAGGACTGCAGGGGACATAGCACTTTGAACTCAAATCGGACTTGACTTGCACATCCAACATGATTCAAACATTCAAACTCAAGCGAGTACTTGAGTTGAACTACAAAGAACACAGAACTGAACTTGCACATTAAGCTCATGAACCTGATTTAAACTGATCCTGAAGGGGCTTGAACTTGAGCCTGGTTCGAGCATCATCGCCCTCTCACATTCAATGCCAGTCAAAAATACCACCTGAGATTGGTGAAAGGTGGTTTCAATACCAAAGCGAAGGCTCTCCTACGAATACTACTAGGAAGTCGTAGCGGATACAACTGATCTCCAGCAAATAAATACTTGTGGATAACAACAGTGTGTATGTCGTATGCACAATAAACCACTGTGGACACAAGTACATATCCTACGATAGTTCCTACAAACGCCTGTTGATTGAGATGGCGATGCGGGGAGACCAATGATGTAGGACCCACTTCTACAAGCAAGTGCAACCCAACGACAACCACCTGAGATTGGTGAAAGGTGGTTTGAATGCAAAAGCAAGGGCTCACCTACGAAAACTACTAGGAGGTCGTAGCGGATACAACGGTCCACTGCAGATGACTATAAATAACTTGTGGATAACAACAGTGAATACATCGTAGGCACGACGAACCACTGTGGGCACAAGTATGAATATCACCTACAGCAACGGTGATCAAAATCTCCAAGTACACCGGGTACAAAGGCAGCCCGATGTACGAAGAACACCTCTAACAGAAGAGAGGAGATGTTTGAACAAATTAGAACCAAACTTCCTGGTGTTCCAAAGCTTATTCTTGGTCCTACACATTAGAAGAAAAGCAATTCAGATGCCCACAAACACCGGAAATAGCAAGTCTACTACGCCGAAGAGCTTAAAAGGAGTTATTTCCAAATCAAGTAGTCTTTGACTCCAAAATCCAAAAGATCTTTCCCCGGTGAATGAGAAAGGGGGAGTCAATATCAAGTCCAATACTCCAAAGTTCAAAAGAATCCTTCCCCGGTGATTGAGAAAGGGGGAGTCAACAGATATCGCCACCGGATCTGCAACATCTATGAAAGCAGACAGAAGGCGTCTACGACCTACAACGCCACGCCACCGGATCTGCAATATCCGTACAAGCAGACAGAAGGCGTCCACAACTATTTCAAAATACCCCTGCACGTGCACTATAAATTGTATACACATAGGTACACTAAAAGGGGTAAAAATAACTATAAAACCCGCATGGGCCCCGGCGAGCGTGTTATTGGTACACACGTGACGTCTAGGGATGCTGCGCGGGTCGATAAGTGAATTCATGTTCGAACCCGATCCTTTTATACGGATCAATAGGAGTCGACAGGGTTCGAACAATTGAACAAATATACGGTTGCGACGACCGGTATATTTATCTTAATACATTCATATTAGGCCTTCAATGCCTATAATAATGAGAATTCACTATCAAGGGCATAAAGCCTACAAAACCCGATCCTCTGTCGCAGTCCGACAGAGTTGACAAGGTTCAATCCAAAAGAGAAATGACCCTAAACACCCCGATGATGGCCGCATTGATTGGTTATCTCAACCGGAGGGGTTCACAAATACTTTTAAATTCCACCCAAATACCCAAAAGCTTCTCAAAATCCAGAAAAATCTCAAAAAAAACTCCAAAATTCCAAAAATATATTTAAAATTGAAATAAATCCATCAATCGCTTAAAGCAAAAATTCATCCGCCCTCCGCAACAGTTTGTCGGGGTGGACAAATCAAATTTACCTCAGCTCACAAAAGAGCTAAATACCTAGTCGAAAATATTATTAGGATCCATTCTCAAACAATATCTATTGTCAGTAAGGACGTGGTACGTGTCCTCTAACCGGCAGTTTCGCCGCCAAATGGCACTGCAGGTAAATGGTTATGACCCGGGGCCCTCTGAACCGAGTGGTTTTGCCGCCAAATGGCACCACAGATAGCGGTTATGGCCAGAGCCAATACGCTCCTTAATGGCGTTAAATCCTTGAGATATGAATCAATAGGATATGATCGATAGGGCACAAAGCCCTCTGTTAGCTAAGGTGGATTCAAATTTGTCCCCTTAGACAAACATTCAACCCCGGTCTACAAGGTTCCCTTGGACGAAGCAACCCATGGCTGCCGACAAGGATCCTTCTGTCAGGTTGGGTCGACTACCTCCTCTGACTAAGTAGACCAGGGACCACGATGGCCCGGGATGACGGAACCATGGGATCTTGATCGGGTCCATCATCCATTCCCCCACCATCCGCTTTAAGTGCAAGATGGTGAAATTTCTATTTTAAATATCAAATCTTTCAACCCAAAATCCAAAAAAACCCAATTCTTCAATTCCTAAATCCAAAATCTTCAAAATTTCCAATTCCTAAACCTATGCTGCTACTATATGCCAGATGCACGTATATTCTACGTATCTGATCGACGACTAGCCTTAATCGAAAGTTTCTCTCTCGTGATCGGGAGGGGTAATTAACTATAGGGGCTTGCGCCTATAGGAAACCAGAACTCAGATCATAAAGTCCTCACAAAATGAGGGCGAAATCTCTGGGTAGTGTCTTATCTACAAACCCATCTGCCTTCCAAAATTTACCCCGGAACTTAGTTCGTTAAAACTCCCTCGCCGAATAAGAAGAGCGAGCGGAGGCCGGGGCCGAATTTTCGGAGCCCACAGATTTCTGACGACTCCGCTGGGGATTGGTTTCTCTTTCCATCTCTGGCTAGTCATTCATAAGCTACAGTAGCAGCTATATCAAATCGTACTCAAAATTCTGAATCTTTCAAAATGATCATTCAACAAATTAAATATTTGAGTTTTCTAAAGAATGATCGTTCAAAAAATTTTCATTGAGATAGCATATTTAGCAGTATTTTAGATTTATATTATTTGAATTGCTTGCTAATGTTATCTTCTCTTATTTTTGTGTTCTGTGCAAGTCTCTGCATTTTGAAAGTGCGGGGTGATGTATCAGATTCTGATTACTAACCCTTGCCTTTCATTTATGCAGATGGATCTACAGAACACCCCGATGACCGTCCAACTGGGACGAGGAGCCAGGATTCAACTGGCTAATGCTGTTATTGAGACCGGAAATGCCGGAGCTACCATCCAGTTTGGTAGCGTTGACTTCCCGGCGATTGCTGCAAGGAGTGCCGCCATTCCTGTGAATGGTAGGAATGCTGAGAAGTCTGCCAGGAGATTCAATGCTGATGAAGCTCCTATCCGTCGTGTGCATCTGCCGGCACAACGACCTGTTGCTGAAAATTCTCGTGGGAGAATTTCTGTGTTTGAGAGGCTGTCACAGCCTGAGGCCCTGACCACCAGGAGAACTGTGAATGGTGGAAGAATCTCCGTGGTGACTGCAAACACCACCACCACTCTGTCAACCAGGTTATCTGCACCTGAAAAATACGATGCTGAGGCCTCCTCATCTGGAGGAAGGCCTACAAGAAGGCAAAGAAGGAAGATGAATGCTGAGCTCCGAGCTCAACATCAACAACTCCCGATCCATCCTTCCAATCTGTCGGCCCAAGAGCCTGAAGCCAATGTTCCCACTCGGAACAAGTTTACTGACCTGAAATGGGTCAAAAGGAATAGCTCTACTGGAGAGCTAAAGAAATCTTTTTGGGATCGACGGCCTGAAGCCCCAATCCCTCCAAAGAAGAAAGAGCCCGAAACTCTGTCTGCTCGAGTATACAGAGTCCTGAAGACTGTAAAAGAGAAGGGGCTGAAGAAAAAGAAGTTCCAACGGCCTTTGGTGGTCGAGGCTAAGAGAACCCCGCCAAAGGAGCGTCTGTCCTTTGCTACAGAAAGAAGAGAAAGACAGTATGTTTCACGCGGTGAACATCGGGGCGTGACACCTGAATTACAGATTCAGGGATCCGCAGCTGAAAGGTCCCGGTGGAAAGGGAAACAAGTCTGGAGGCCAAAGCCTCGAAGAAATGAGAAAGATAGAAGAGAAAGGAGGATTGATCTGGGCGTGACATCCGGTGAAGCTTCCCGGAGATCCGCCCCCCATCTACGAACAACGTCAGAAGTGGGCCCCAAAAAGGACCCATAATGACATTCCTCCAGACGGTAGACACCTTGGAGAATCCTCCAGGGGATCCCGTCGCCCTCCATCTCCTCCAAAAAAGAGAGACTAACTTCGATCGCAGCCCACTAATCGAAGAAGTCCCCGTGCCTAATCAAGAACCGGAAATCCAATGGCGTCGTCGTTCGGAGATCCGAGTACTGGAGGAAAATATAGATGATCAAAATATGGAGGGAGAAGAATTCTTTGAAGGAGAAGAAAATATTGAAGAAAACATTGATGAATTTATGGAGGAAAATTTAGAAGAAAATATTGATGAATTTCTAGAGGAAAATCTAGAAGAAGAAATCAAAGAAACAAATAATACTCTGGACATGGAAGTTGTCTATATGGTGAGACACACCAATGTTAATGAGGAAACCTATTATGATGAGGGTGAAGATGAAGACGATCAACAACCACCGATTAGGCGAGTTTATCACAGTCGTCGTGAAGCTAGGTCCACCACTGGCAGAGGTAGTCATTCTCAAGTTGAAGAAGAAGGAGAAGAAGCCGAGGAGAATCCCTTCGCTGATGAGAATGTCACGCTTGCAGACATGCAAAGACATATGAGGCGACAAATGAGAGCCAAAGATAGAGAAATTTCTCAGTTAAATGAGAAGATGACTGAGATGATGGCTCAGATGGGGGCAATGATGCAGATGATGCAGAGAACTGTTGCTGTTGGCGCCATGCCCAATCCTTCTCCGGATCCTCCAAATTTTCAAATGCCTCAAGTCTCGGGAGTACGAGGTATTCCTGAAGGTGGTCACGAGGCTCATAATGTCATCCATCAGCCCACTCCACAAAATGTTGCAAGTACTTCTGAACCTGTGACCGCTGCACAGTTGGAAGGAATAATAACAGAAAGGATCAGGGCTATCATAGCCGTTGATCAAGCAGAAAAATTAGTGGGCAAAGGTCGTCCGTATCCTGCTGAATACGACCAAATACCGTACCCAAAAGGATATTCGGTCCCAAAGTTCAACACTTTCAATGGTAATAACAACCCCAGACAGCATCTGGCACAGTTTAAAGCCACCTGTGGGAATACAGGAGGAAATGACGCCCTACTCTTCCGACAGTTCATTAGTAGTTTAACAGCGACTGCTTTCGAATGGTATGCTGAACTGCCGAATGATTCTGTGAAAACCTTCGCAGAATTGGAAAATATGTTCGTGAAAAAGGTTCGCTAGTGCAACTGAGAAGATAACGATCGCTGACCTCGCTCTGGATAAAAGAAAAAGAGAAGAATCAGTGACCAAATACATCACTCGCTGGCGAAATTTAAGCATGAAATGTGAGCAGCAGTTAGAGGAGGAACAATGCCGTACAGTTGTTAATGGGCAACATTGATGATAAGATGCAACCCTTCCTGTGCATGGCTACAATCAATACATTCCAAGACTTGCTCGACAGAGTGGCCAAATTTGAGAAGCTGAATTTCTCCAGATCAGAAAATCACTCTGATAAGCCCAAGAAAGCCAAGGCCCCAGGTGCTAGAAGGGGTGAGGCCGACTCTACATTCTTCTCTAGAGCTGATAGAGAAAAGCAAGTGATTTACAACGTAGACAAGGGCAAGCAGCCGATGCAATATCAAGAAAAGCCCAAACAGGCCTACAACCCCAATCCCCAACCGAAGTTGATATTCGGGGGAAATGATAAGCCACGGACTTATCAAACTGGAGGCCAGAAACAAACAACAGGAACTGGTGATAGAACGTTCCAATCCCTTAAAGATAAAATGAATAAAGAGTATTCATTCAAAAGGGAAAGTGTCGCCAAATTATTTCGACAAGTATTGAAATCGGGTTTAGAACTGCCTGAATGCAAGAGACCCGAAGAGTCGAAGCACACTGGTGACCCAAATTATTGCCCATATCATCGGGTACTCAGCCATCCTATTGAAGATTGCTACATCTTTAAGGATTGGCTTGAAAGAAAATATCAAAAAGGGGAACTCACTTTGTCCGACAATGTGTTGTCTCACCCTAGAAAAGAATCAACTCGGGGTGGGTGGTCACGTCCTCTTCCGTACCCCTGGTTGAAGAAAGAAGAAATGAAAAGAAGCCAATTCAAGAAGAAAAGTGGGAGACTGCGGTTTCCAAGAAGACTGTGAAAATGTTGAAGCAACTTGAAGGAGTTTCGTGTGTAAAGTGGAAGTCTTCTATTGAGCCAATGATAGATTTGAAGGCACTGCCAGTGGTACGACCTTCTACTTCAAAACAGTTTTCCAACCAAGTTGGTTCTTCAAAGACTGAAAAGAAGAAATCATCCAAGAAGAAAACCAAGCTGAAAAAGCCTAAGGAGAAAATGACTGCAACTCAGAGAGTTATCAACAGTTTGGATGAATATTACCAGACTGTGAGGCGACCTATCAAGCTCGCTGACTTCATGTCGGAGCTTAAGATAGATGAAGCGAAGAAAATGATGAGAGATTCTCTTCCAACAGAAGTATGTCGGGTCATCTCAGTGGCGCCGAGTACCTCAATAAAAGAAGAATACACAGAAGAAGTACCCTCTGAATCCTGTATGATGGTTTTGCCAATGGATTACAGCTCGGAGGAGGATTTATATTTTCCAGAGGGAGACGAATCAGACCCTAGCATAGCGTCTCGGATGGGACATGTAAACCTAGGTGGTGATTCTGAATCAACGGATGAGTCCCTAGACGCAACGATGGCTGACTCTGAAGAAAATGTACAGTTAAATGACTCTGAACCGGAGGAGATTGCTCAAGTGCAGTTAAGAAGCGGAAAAAAATACTACCGCCTCCACCGAAGAAAGGGGTCTCCAATAAAGATAAGGAAAAAGAAATAATTATCAACGATGATATTATCCCTGAAGATCCTAAGAAAAAGAAGACTTCAGCCAATGGGATAGATTATAATATCTTATCCCATCTGAGAAAAATCCCAGCACAACTCAGCATATACGATGCTTTGGTGATGTCTAAAGACCTTCGGGAGACTCTGATTCAGGCTCTCAAAGATCCCGAAAGATACGAGGCGTATTTCGCTGAACGTAGTTTGACTGAGGTTCTGCAAGCTCGAAATGAACCATTCATTACTTTCTCCGAAGAGGACATGATGCTCGGAACTGCAGACCATAATCGTCCTCTGTACATTACTGCAGAGAGCGATAAGCTGATCATCAGTCGAATCTTGATCGATCCTGGATCCTCCATAAATCTGATAAGTTTGAAAGCATTGAGATCCCTCTGTCTGGATGTGGAACACCTCGGGCCAGATAAGTTAATGGTGCATGGTTTCAACGAAAAAGGACAGAAGACTCTTGGATCATTCATGCTCCCTCTTGTATTTGGAGAGCTCCATACAGAAGCTAAATTCCATGTGATCGACGCGGATACTTCATTCAAGGCGCTACTAGGTCGTCCCTGGTTGCATGAATATGGCATTGTCCCGTCAACATTGCACCAGTGTGTATGAAATATCTCAAAGATGGAGAGGAATTCAGGATCTCTGGTGACATTCAGCCTTTCACAGTTCATGAAGCAACAGTTTATGAAGATGCACGGTATTTCATGCCAAAGAAGCAAAAGTCTTCGAGCTCTCTCGAAGCTAGAGCATCAAATTCAAAGGCTACAAAGCGACCTGAACGAGAAGGTGAGAAGAAGCAGGTGGGGAGAAAGAAAGAAGGCAGTGCCGACTCTTCCCAAAGCACCGACCATTCCAAAAGAAAAGAAATACGTACCTCATCTTGGGAGTGATACGGATGAAGATGATGATACTCCTGCCAAATCTCGAAGAGTATGCCAGTCCACAGACGAATGGAGTAGGCATGTTGAATTTTCAAATGATGATTATGACTACGATTCTATTTATATGAACACGGTGCAGAATGTGTTCTCTAGAAGAATTGACAGCCTATCAATTTCAGATAGTGTACTCGTAGTCACACGTGTCCCCCTTGCAACACTTCAAAGAAATCATCTCACGCGAGGTGCATAAGGTTGAAGAACTCGCTACTCTCTATCTGCCTCCCCGTAAAAATGGAACTGTGCCAAAGAATGTGCTATATTCCACGGGAGTTCGTGAAGAGGAGAATCATGACTGGGATTGCATGATCCTCGACTCCGAAGAATTATTTCCTACGAGGCTACCAAGGTTCAATACCAAAAATATTCAGAGAATGCTACGAAAACAAGTCAATATTCCTACCACCAAACGACAACTTCGCACAAGCTTGGGCCTTTGGTATGGAAGGAGTCCGCGCCCGCTACGGCAGAAGGACACAGATGCATATAAAGGTATTGGATTCATCAAAAGAAAATTCCTCCGGAAAGAGATTTGTCGCGCCATCACATGCGTGGAAATTGAATCCGAAGATGGTGATGCTGAAGAGATATACGAAGCTGACGATTATGATGAACAGCCCGTAGAAGCCGAACCTGCACCAGAAGAGCTTGAAGATGGTGGACAGGCGGCCACTATGGATGAGCTAAAAGAAGTCAACTTGGGAACTGAGGAAGACCCTCGCCCAACCTTCATTAGTTCTCTTTTACCCGAGGATCAAATAGAAGAAATAAAAGAACTTCTCTGTGAATTCAGGGATTGCTTTGCCTGGACATATGCTGAGATGCCTGGCTTATCCCCTGACGTAGCAGTTCACAGATTAGCAATCAAACCGGAAGTAGTACCTGTCAAACAAGCTCCAAGGAGAATGAGACTGGAGATTGAAGAACAGGTGATCGCAGAAACGAAGAAGCTAATAGATGCAGGCTTTATTCGAGAAGAAAAATACGCTGATTGGATTGCAAATATCGTCCCGGTGAAGAAGAAGAACGGGCAAATTCGTGTCTGTATTGACTTTAGGGACCTCAATAAGGCGTGCCCAAAAGACGATTTTTCACTCCCTGTATCCGAACTCCTAGTTGACAACACTTCCAACTACGACATGTTCTCCTTCATGGATGGATCGTCAGGATACAATCAAATCAAGATGGCGCCCGAAGATGAAAAACATACATCGTTCAGGACACCCATCGGCATTTTCTGCTACACAGTCATGCCCTTTGGCCTGACGAACGCTGATGCCACCTACCAGCGGGCGATGACTCACATATTTGATGATTTGATACATCAGAAGGTCGAGTGTTATGTAGATGACCTTGTTGTTAAAAAGCCTTGGCCGAGATGATCACTTAAAAGATCTCAGAATAGTATTTGAGAGAATCAGAAAGTTTGATCTGAAGATGAATCCTCTCAAATGTGCTTTTGGGGTCTCTTCCGGCAAATTCCTGGGGTATGTTGTTCGTCATCGAGGAATAGAGATCGACCCCAACAAAATTAAGGCAATCACGGAGAGATGCCACCGCCAAGAAACCTTCGACAGCTCCGATCATTGCAAGGACAACTGGCTTTCATTCGGAGATTCATATCAAATCTATCGGGTAGGTGCCAGCCATTTTCAAAACTAATGAAGAAAGACATCCGTTTCAAATGGGATACAGAATGTCAGGAGGCGTTTGATAGCATCAAGAGATATCTGTTGAATCCGCCCATTCTAGCAGCGCCAATTCCGGGGAAGCCTCTTATACTGTATACAGCTGCACTAGAAGAGTCCCTCGGAGCACTATTGGCCCAGAATAATGAAGAAGGAAAAGAAAATGCGCTCTACTATATCAGTCGAAGGTTGATTGGAGCAGAAAGCCGTTACTCTCCTATTGAAAAACATTGCCTGGCACTGATTTTTGCAGTTCAGAAACTCCGCCATTACATGTTATCCCACAAAATCACACTGATATCAAAGATCGATCCGCTGAAGTTCTTGATGACAAGACCAGCGTTGACAGGTCGTCTAGCCAGGTGGGCAGTATTGTTGTTGCAGTTTGAAATCATATACATGCCACAGAAGGCGGTGAAAGGACAGGCCTTGGCAGATTTTCTTTGCTGCACACCCAATCCCAGCTGATTCTCCGCTAAATGATGATTTGCCCGATGAGCAGATTATGCAGGTCGAGGAGAATGAAAGGCTACCATTCTGGGAAATGTACTTCGACGGGGCATCGTCAATTAGACCTGTCCGACCTCCAAATATTGCAAGAGCCCGAGCCGGCATCGGTCTCATTTTCGTAGCACCGGAGGGAGGTATATAATGAGATTTTCATTCAGTTTGACTGAACCTCGGACCAATAATGAAGCCGAGTACGAAGCTCTATTAGCAGGGCTGGAGATTGCGATCGATGTCAGAATCCAACATCTCCAAATCTTTGGTGATTCTCAACTTGTAATAAATCAAGTACTTGGAATTTATAAAGTTGGCAAAGTTGAATTAGCCCACTATCACCGACGAGCCCTCGAGCTCCTAAAGCAAGTACCAAATGTCAAAATGGCTCGAGTTCCTCGAGGACAGAATGCTAAAGCAGATTGTTTGGCCAAGTTGGCCAAAGAAATGGCGAACATCAACGAGGAAAGAAACCTATATTCATCGGGGTTTACACTCGTAGAGTCTTGGAGCCCGCTCTATTACAATTCCCGAGGGCAGAAGGAATTCCGGATTCAAGTCAGTAGGATGAAACTCCAGTTGACCCTCGGCCTCTCCATCAGATTGTTATGGAGAATTATTCAGAAGAGCATCATGTGGCCAAGAGACGTAAAGCTAGTCAAGCTTCAGAATCGTGGTGGCATTGTTTAGATATTGAAGTCGAAAATGATTGGAGACAGCCATTCATTGACTATTTCAAGGAAAACAAACTCCCGATAGAAAAGTCTATGGCCGCACAAATTCGAAAAAGGGCGTTGAGATACGCATTTGTTAACGACATGCTGTACAGACGAGCCTTTGATCAAATGTGGCTAAAGGTGCCTGGGGACCAAGGAAGCTGATAAAGTAGTAACAGAAGTCCATGAAGGGCTTTGTGGAGCACATCAGTCAGGTCCTAAAATGGCCGCCAAAATCAAGAGAATGGGTTATTATTGGCCAACTATGGTCAAGGATTGTATCGATCACGCTAAGAGGTGTCACGAATGTCAAATTCACGGTGATGTTATACATCAGCCTCCAAATCCACTACACCCAACAATAGCTTCCTGGCCATTTGAATGCTGGGGTACTGATATTATCGGGCCAATAGATCCGCCATCATCAGCGGGACACCGTTTTATTCTAGCAGCAGCAACAGACTACTTTTCCAAGTGGGCAGAAGCAGCTCCATTCAGAGAGGTCACATCCGAACAAGTGATCAATTTCTTCACCCACAATGTCGTTTACAGATTCGGTGTGCCACGCCGAATAATCTCAGACAATGGTACTGCATTCAAAAGTACAAAAATTTATAAGTTCGTTGATCGGCACACAAGATCGATTGGCGATATTCATCCATATACAATCCAAGGGCAAATGGATTGGCAGAAGCCTTCAACAAGACGCTGGTGAAGCTGTTGAAGAAGATCCTCACAAGGAACAAAAGGGAGTGGCATACGAAAATGGCAGAAGCTCTATGGGCCTATCGTACAACCTACAAGACGCCAACCAAAGCCACTCCTTATTCATTGGTGTTCGGTGTTGAAGCCGTATTACCATTAGAGATTGAGTTACCGTCACTTCGGGTAGCAATCCAAAATGACCTCACTCAAGAGCAAAATGCCCGTCTCAGAATGGAAGAGCTTGATGCACTTGATGAACTCAGGTTACAAGCCCAACAAAATTTGGAAATCTACCGAGGAAGAATGACAAAGTCCTTTGATCGAATGGTGCGTCCTCGATCATTTCAGGAAGGGGAATTGGTCCTGGTGCTGAGAAGACCAATCATCCCACACCGAAAAATTGGTGGCAAATTCATATCCAATTGGGAAGGCCCCTTCGTCATCGAGAAAGTGTACCAAGGAGGAGCTTATCAGTTGATTGATCTGAATGGTCAGAGGCCTATGCCGCCAATCAACGGTCGACATTTAAAGAAGTATCATGCATAAAAATTTCATAACTAATGTATTTTGTGATGAACAAAGTTTATATACATAGTTATCAGAACATGCATATATTTATATTTTGAAATTCTCTTGTATAGCAAGAACGCATTTCAAATTCCCTCATCAGACTAGGGGCATTTTAAATATTTATTCGAGTCGACATCGCGTTGCGTGCCGAAATCCTCGAATAAATATTTAAAATCTCAAATGTACAAAAAGCCTATCCAAAATGTCCCTGCGAGACAGGGGGCATTTTAAATATTTATTTGGGTCGACATCGTGCTATACGCCGAGATCCCCAAATGAATATTTAAAATCTTATATTCCAAATCTATTCCATGCTGAAATGTCCCTGCGAGACAGGGGGCATTTTAAATATTTATTCGGGTCGACATCGCGCTGCATGCCGAGATCCCCGAATAAATATTTAAAATTATCAATCCAGATATTCTTTTGTACTAAAGAATACAAATATTTGTTTTCTAAAGTATATGCAGGTGGTCTTTCAAGAGTTAGAGACACCGTCTTCTACAACAAACCAAGACTCACAAGTCAAGAAAGTGACTTTTGTGGCTACACACTCCTACAAAATTGAGCCAAAGAAGCTTGAAGTCTTTCGACAGCCTGAAGCCTAAGGTTCGAATGGGTGTAAAAGGTCGGATCCAACACGCCCAAATATGGCCGGATCGCTGGCAGCTCCGTCTACTCAACAAGCCATAAGAAAGGCCGTAGTAGCGGAACCCCCACTTCGTCAACCCGTTAGTAAGGACTGTAGGAAGTGCGAAGGCGAATTTGACTCGACAAGTTCAAGTGATCGTAGTCTGCAAAATTCTCCTAAGTGACTGGAGAATCAAAGTTCCAGTAGAAGGATGAGTCTCGAACAACTACTGAAGGTTCGTAGGCTCCAAAATCTTCAACCACAAAGGATGACTCCAAATCTACCAACTTCAGCAAAATCAGCATTGGGGAGCGCAATTCCCATAGCTCTAGTATGAAGCCTAAATGGGTGTAAGAGGTCGGATCCAACAAGCCCAAATATGGCCGGATCGCTGGCAGCTCCGTCTACTCAACAAGCCATAAGAAAGGCCGTAGTAGAGGAACCCCCATCTCAGCAACCAGAGGACGAGGAGCTATCAAATTCTAGCTCTCCCGATCTGATGAACTCAAGTGATTCAGATTAAAGTCTTCTCAAGTGGTTAAGGATCAAGATACTACCTACATTCGGTACTATCAATTTAATCCAGAACCTGCAAATCCTTCAACAAATCCGTAAAGCACAAAGCAAGGATCGAAGGAATTTTTCTTCAACAAGTCCGTCAAAGCACAAAGCAAAGGACCGAAGAAAATTATCCCAGAGTTCATAAAAAGCCTTGGGCTGAACTAAGAGGATTCTGTCATCAACAAGTCCGCTATGCACAAAGTTTTGGACCGATGACTTTTCGCCATCGACTTAGTCTAAAGCCCAAATGGTTTAGGTCACCGGCATCTACACCTTCATCAAGCCCGCCAAAGCTAGAAGCAAAGGGCAGAAGGAATACAAAATTTATGACAAATCAGCAAAGACAAATCAGACAATCCTTCACCAAGTCCGCAGCACAAAGCACAGGACAGAAGGATCAAAATCTCAGGGCTCTCGTTAAAGTTGAAAAATGAGTTCCCTGAATGACATCTACAAATGTCCTTAAAGACTGGGGGCATTGTAAATATTTATTTGGGTCGACATCACACTGCATGCCGAGATCCCCAAATAAATATTTAAAATTCTATCAAAATACAGCCAGATGATTGAGCAATCTTGAAGATATACTATCCACTAGCATCAATCCATAAAGACAGGATATCAACCGTATGTGGATAAATCCAGAAGCGTAGTGGAGAAAGAAAATTTTAGTGTGACATCCAAGCAAATTCTTGGAGATCCACTAAATGGAAACCCTAGTGTGACATCTAGAACAGATATCTAGAGATCCACAGGGTCAATCAGCATACAATAAACGTGGCCCGCTCCAGACGCCTACCACATTTGTTGGGGGGCATTTGTTGACCTGCGAATAAAAAAAAAAAAAGAAAAGAAAGAGAAAGAGAGAGAGGAGGAGAGATCGTGCACACCATACCTTCTCTGCCGAAGTCGCTCATCGCACGATCTCTGCTACTCGATGTCGCATCCCGCACGTCGCACCCCACGATCGCTGGCACGACCCACCTCGGGTCGTTAAAAGCCAACGCAAACGAGGCCTTCGGCCTCTGCTCCTCTCGCGATCTCCCTTTCTCCCGCAAGCTCTCTCCCTCCTCCCGATCTCCCACTCTCTGATCTCTCTCCCTGGCTCCCGAAATCATCCCGCTGGTCCTCCTCCCTGCTCCGACGCCGCTCGACTCCGCTCCTTCGAACGACTTTCTTTCCCTTCCTGTCGGACCGGCAGACCGACATTTTGATCGGAAGCGAGACAGAGCTCGCTCGGCCGTGAAGTTAACTTTTCTCCCGTCCGTGCTTCTTCGACTCCCGCGGCTGGTCCGACTTCGCTCCTTTGACGATCCTCCCTTGCCCCTGGATCGGAAGTTAGACATTTTGATCGGAATCTGAACGGGAGCTCGCTGCAGTGAAGGTAACTTTCTTCCCTTCGTGCGCTTGATCGGCCGAACCCCATAAATTCCAACAAAAAATTATTTATATTAATTTTAATTAGTAATAATTAATATTAATTAATCAAGCTAATTATAATTTAATTATTTTTAATTATAGTTAATTAAAGATTATTTCTAATTAATTGTGATTAATTAATTTTAATCATAATTAATTAGGTTTATTTTTAATTAATTATTATTAATTATGATTAATTATAATTAGTTAGATTTAATTATAATTAATTATAATTAATTAAGGTTATTAATAAAATATGCTCGTGCCTTCTCCCGCCTCGGCATCCGAGCCTTCACCGACGACCGTCGGTCCACCGGCCCCGAAGGTATAACCCTCTGAACTCAGGCTTCCGACCTCGATGTGTACGACGGACCGGAAAACCGCCTATACACGCCTTTATTGCGCGTGGTGGGATGGGACCCCGGTCTGACGCCTACGACGAGGCGGACAGTCGCCTCCCATGCTTTCTTACCTCGTCATGCGTGGCGAGTTAGTGGTCCACCTATGCACGCTTTTCTTAGCGTGGTAGGAAGGGCAACTGGCGCGACACCTACGATAAGGTTAGCGAGCAACCCTCGCCCTCTTATCTCGACTAACGTGTCAGGTCGGCGGTCTACCTATGCACGCCTTTATTGAGCGTGGTAGGAGGGGCAACCGGCACGACACCTATGTTGAGGTAAGCGAGCGACCCACGCTTTCCTGTCTCGACATGTGTGTCGGACCGGCAAACCACCTAAGCACGCCTTTAGTGGGTCGTGGTAGGAGGGAAACCGGTTCGACGCACACGGCGAGGCCAGGCGAGCCTGATGTACCCTTTTCTTTGCGCGGCCGGAATGATTCATAAGTACCCCCGGGCGGGGGGAAAGCAATTGCTCTTCTTCTTGTAACAGGTACCGTCAAAGACCCCATGCACGCCTTTATTGGCCGTGGTGGGATGAAAAAATCACGGCCGAGGTGTCCTCGAAAGAGGGCACCTACCATGCACGCCTTTATTGGCTGTGGTGGGAAGGCCCAGTTTTTCTCGTAGTTTTTCCCCTAAACGGGGGAGACGCCGGGAGGCTGCCGAAATTTCGGGTGAAATACTACTACACTTGGGACCTGTTTTTGAACTCAAAAGAACCAAATATTTGGACCAAATAAGAAAGAGCAGTGGACTTTTGAACTTGATTGAACATGTGCAGAGGATCAGAACCAAAATTCGAATGATTCCTAAAGGCCAAATTCAAATAAAATAAAAATCAAAGTTGGAACCCAAATTTGAGTAATTTGAACATTCAATTGAACTCAAAGGACTGCAGGGGACATAGCACTTTGAACTCAAATCGGACTTGACTTGCACATCCAACATGATTCAAACATTCAAACTCAAGCGAGTACTTGAGTTGAACTACAAAGAACACAGAACTGAACTTGCACATTAAGCTCATGAACCTGATTTAAACTGATCCTGAAGGGGCTTGAACTTGAGCCTGGTTCGAGCATCATCGCCCCCTCTCACATTCAATGCCAGTCAAAAATACCACCTGAGATTGGTGAAAGGTGGTTTCAATACCAAAGCGAAGGCTCTCCTACGAATACTACTAGGAAGTCGTAGCGGATACAACTGATCTCCAGCAAATAAATACTTGTGGATAACAACAGTGTGTATGTCGTATGCACAATAAACCACTGTGGACACAAGTACATATCCTACGATAGTTCCTACAAACGCCTGTTGATTGAGATGGCGATGCGGGAGACCAATGATGTAGGACCCACTTCTACAAGCAAGTGCAACCCAACGACAACCACCTGAGATTGGTGAAAGGTGGTTTGAATGCAAAAGCAAGGGCTCACCTACGAAAACTACTAGGAGGTCGTAGCGGATACAACGGTCCACTGCAGATGACTATAAATAACTTGTGGATAACAACAGTGAATACATCGTAGGCACGACGAACCACTGTGGGCACAAGTATGAATATCACCTACAGCAACGGTGATCAAAATCTCCAAGTACACCGGGTACAAAGGCAGCCCGATGTACGAAGAACACCTCTAACAGAAGAGAGGAGATGTTTGAACAAATTAGAACCAAACTTCCTGGTGTTCCAAAGCTTCTTCTTGGTCCTACACATTAGAAGAAAAGCAATTCAGGTGCCCACAAACACCGGAAATAGCAAGTCTACTACGCCGAAGAGCTTAAAAGGAGTTATTTCCAAATCAAGTAGTCTTTGACTCCAAAATCCAAAAGATCTTTCCCCGGTGAATGAGAAAGGGGGAGTCAATATCAAGTCCAATACTCCAAAGTTCAAAAGAATCCTTCCCCGGTGATTGAGAAAGGGGGAGTCAACAGATATCGCCACCGGATCTGCAACATCTATGAAAGCAGACAGAAGGCGTCTACGACCTACAACGCCACGCCACCGGATCTGCAATATCCGTACAAGCAGACAGAAGGCGTCCACAACTATTTCAAAATACCCCTGCACGTGCACTATAAATTGTATACATATAGGTACACTAAAAGGGGTAAAAATAACTATAAAACCCGCATGGGCCCCCGGCGAGCGTGTTATTGGTACACACGTGACGTCTAGGGATGCTGCGCGGGTCGATAAGTGAATTCATGTTCGAACCCGATCCTTCTATACGGATCAATAGGAGTCGACAGGGTTCGAACAATTGAACAAATATACGGTTGCGACGACCGGTATATTTATCTTAATACATTCATATTAGGCCTTCAATGCCTATAATAATGAGAATTCACTATCAAGGGCATAAAGCCTACAAAACCCGATCCTCTGTCGGCAGTCCGACAGAGTTGACAAGGTTCAATCCAAAAGAGAAATGACCCTAAACACCCCGATGATGGCCGCATTGATTGGTTATCTCAACCGGAGGGGTTCACAAATACTTTTAAATTCCACCCAAATACCCAAAAGCTTCTCAAAATCCAGAAAAATCTCAAAACTCCAAAATTCCAAAAATATTTAAAATTGAAATAAATCCATCAATCGCTTAAAGCAAATTTCATCCGCCCTCCGCAACAGTTTGTCGGGGTGGACAAATCAAATTTACCTCAGCTCACAAAAGAGCTAAATGCCTAGTCGAAAATATTACTAGGATCCATTCTCAAACAATATCTATTGTCAGTAAGGACGTGGTACGTGTCCTCTAACCGGCAGTTTCGCCGCCAAATGGCACTGCAGGTAAATGGTTATGACCCGGGGCCCTCTGAACCGAGTGGTTTTGCCGCCAAATGGCACCACAGATAGCGGTTATGGCCAGAGCCAATACGCTCCTTAATGGCGTTAAATCCTTGAGATATGAATCAATAGGATATGATCGATAGGGCACAAAGCCCTCTGTTAGCTAAGGTGGATTCAAATTTGTCCCCTTAGACAAACATTCAACCCCGGTCTACAAGGTTCCCTTGGACGAAGCAACCCATGGCTGCCGACAAGGATCCTTCTGTCAGGTTGGGTCGACTACCTCCTCTGACTAAGTAGACCAGGGACCACGATGGCCCGGGATGACGGAACCATGGGATCTTGATCGGGTCCATCATCCATTCCCCCACCATCCGCTTTAAGTGCAAGATGGTGAAATTTCTATTTTAAATATCAAATCTTTCAACCCAAAATCCAAAAAACCCAATTCTTCAATTCCTAAATCCAAAATCTTCAAAATTTCCAATTCCTAAACCTATGCTGCTACTATATGCCAGATGCACGTATATTCTACGTATCTGATCGACGACTAGCCTTAATCGAAAGTTCTCTCTCGTGATCGGGAGGGGTAATTAACTATAGGGGCTTGCGCCTATAGGAAACCAGAACTCAGATCATAAAGTCCTCACAAAATGAGGGCGAAATCTCTGGGTAGTGTCTTATCTACAAACCCATCTGCCTTCCAAAATTTACCCCGGAACTTAGTTCGTTAAAACTCCCTCGCCGAATAAGAAGAGCGAGCGGAGGCCGGGGCCGAATTTTCGGAGCCCACAAAATATAATTGTAAATATTAAAAGGGAAGATATAGCTTTGACCTTGCTATACTCTCTACCATCCACTTATAAGCACATTCTTAGCTATTTCTATGATAGAAGTGAAGTCCACCATTTATTAAGACTTCGTTTGGTTCTTCCTCTATTTTTGTTAAAGGTAGTTTTAAAAACAATGGTTAAGAGAATGGAGTTTTCTAACGAAGAAGCAAATATCAAAAAGCTTCTCAAAACAGTAGAAAAATGAAGTTCCCTAAAAAATATTTATATAAAAGTGTCCCATCCAAGCATCGACCAAAAAATAATCTCTCCATTTCTAAATAGAAGAGGAAAAAAAACTGAAACAAATGAGGCCTAAATGAGTAAAGAAAAAAGGTGAAAGAAGAAGGCATAGTTAAGGACTTATTTGTGAGAAAAGATAAGTGCATGAAGAAAGCAAGAGAGAAAAAGAGGGAGATTAAAACCAATGTCAACAAAAAGGGGGCCCATGCCACTAGGCAACAAACTTGGATTCTGGAAATCATATTACAGATTATTGCAAGAAAAGTTCGAGGTCAGAAAGGAAAATCTAGCTCTGAAACAACTTCAGTTTGGGTCTAAATAGTTCTAACAATTGCACATTCTCATATTTCTTACATTAAAGATTAGATCCTCAAATCTAGATGTTAATATCACCCCTTATAGGGTTTGATTTCATTCTTCTAGGTCTATTAATGGTGGAAATGTCCTTATGGATAAAGAAATGGCTTGAAAGATATGGGGTAGGGATGATTTAGATCAAGACAAAGATGTGGAATAGGGACAATTTAGATCAAGACATGATAAAGATAAGACGACTTTAGATGAGGTCATATATACGCCATCTTTGCAAAAGACTTATGTTCGTGGTTTGTTTGCCTCAATCGGATGCATATTCATTATTGATGGTAAAGTTTTATATGTTTTCATGGGTGTCAAGTTTTTATAAGGGCAAAAAAAAAAAATAAAGATCTCTACTTTCTTCAAGACAACACAATTACAAGTGATGCACCAATTTCATCCTCGGATGATTTCATCAAATTATGGCACATAAAGATTGGGCATATCTTAAATCGGAATCTATTACAGTTGAGCAAGAAAGAATTTCTTAATGGTCAAAGTGTGGGACTTTGGAGTTTTGTGAGAATTGTTGATGTTAAACTATAATGATTTATTGTTCTACAAAAATTAACACTAATGAATAGGTTTAGATGGTTAAATGTTTATTCTCGTCTGAAGAATCTATCAAGTATAATATGAGCAAAAGCAATTTGTTTTTTATAAAGTTTAAATTTCTAATCCTTCATTCATCGATAGATTTTTCTTCTCAATCACCATATGGGGAGAAGTATGACTTAAATGTCTTATGTTAGCGCAACCCCCCACCCCCTCCCCCCTTCTCCCATAATGTATAGCCCTGCAGTTCAAACTGTTGAGATGAGCTTTGTAAAGGTAATCTAGCCCTCAAACGGTTATCCATGACCGGCCTAAAGGATGTGATTTTACCCCTGATAACTTGAAATCGCTAGTGATATCAGGAGGTCATAGGTAAAGCAGGTAAGGACTACTAGATTCAGCAATTTTCTGGGTTCGATTATTTCCCCTTGCGCCAATAGCCATTGGATCTCAAGCAACCTGATTTGGGAAAGGGATGAAAGGCTAAAACAAGTCAATTGGTCACTCAATTAGGTAAAAGCTGAACCAAAAAAATGAATGAACAAAAGACTACCCGGCTTGACTTGAATTGACGCGGATAATTTGAATGAGCTCGGATTAGAAATTGAATCAACAAGGATTTGATATATCTTTTGATTCTATTCAATTTGTACCCCTTCATATATTTGTTCATGGGTTTATAAATGCTTCTAGTCATGTAGATATAGGTCATTCTTGACTGAACCACATAAATCAATGTTTTTGCCTATGTATCTTTATTTTCATTTTTTCATATCTGTTTTTTGTATGATGCTATTTTTAATTTTTCAATAGCACGTTTGATCTCTTGGAAAATTTCAAAGAGAATTGTTTGGACGCTTCAATTATAACAACTTTCCTAGTGTGCTTAACATCAAAAGCTGAGTCTTTGCATATGAAGTAGGCTCTATAGCAACAAGCATTTAAGAAACTGGGAAATGTAAATCAAAGAGAGTAATTTCCCTTACACTATCAAAGCCAGGGTGATGATCTAAACACATCCTCCGAATGCTGCTCATCCATAGCAAAAAGCATGGGAACTGTAACAGCATATAGACAAGTACAACAAAAATCAGGAAAACTAAGATATGACAAAAGAAGCAGTTTCAAGAAACACTTAACAAAAGTATTGCATTTCAAAAATTAAAGTTAACAATTTTCAAAAAAATTGTTTGAAGCAATATCTCCTCTATATTGTGCTATAAAACTTCATCACAAAAGGATAGAGAATGATGGACAAGACTAGCATAAATGAATAGATAAGTAGAGCTAGTTTTATATTCAGTTAACTCTAATTCATAAATCCTTCACAGCTTCTACAAGTTTGTTATTATGAAAGAGGATATATATGTTTAAAACTTGTCCAGCTAGCATTCACCATATTCCCACCTATGAGTGCTTATGATTTACCTCATTATATGCCGGATCAAGATATGAAGGAATAGAGAATAACTATATGATCAAGAGAATAATGTATTACCAAGGTTTGGGATTGACCTGGGCTGTAAAGAATGCAAAGTTCCACAAATATGAGGGACAACCAAGTTCCCTTCTTTTCATATGAAATAACTGATATTGTTCTCGAAAACTCCTTTCTGACCGGGGAGGTGGAAATGGAGGCGGCACTTCTAGAAACAAGAATAATAAATAAGACAAAGCAGACGTGAAATACTGACATGCATGAAAATGTATTGAGTTAAAGTTGATTTAGGCAAAATCATCTGTATGGATTCAATATTCAAATCACAGTGAAATTGAAAAAAGACAGCACAGATAAAAAAACAAAGGCCGCGTCTTTCAAATGTGTAAGAACTGGAATCTTTATGCGCGATTAGAGCATTATTAGCAAGATATGCATTTGTTAATGATAATATTTGATTAATAAGATTGAAAAAATATATATCTATGTAACAAACATGTAAGTGCGGTTTATGGTAACACTTGAGTCTTCCTACCTCAGCAACAATCATATTAATAAACCTGGTTATAATGCCATCAATTCAAGATATAGGGATAAAGGGAGGAGGGATGAAGAAGATTGAAACAAATATAAATCGATACATCATTGGGTTTCTGTGATTGAATCATCATTATCATCATTAGACTTATCCTAAATATTTAAGGCCAGCTCAATATTTCTTTTTTATTCATTCATGTTGAGTATTGTATGGAATATTAATTACAGTAAACACAAGTCTTTAGTCGCAATTTCAAGCATTTCTTTGTCCTACTCATTTCCTTGAGGCTCTTGGATGATGTGCATGGAAATAGAGTGGGCAAATAGATATAATCAGATTTACCAGTAATGTTCAGGATTTTGTTTAGAACTGTGGTCAATATCTTCTATGATTGCAAGCCCTCGTAACTAACATCCTAAGATACTATTGATTAAGGAAGTCATTTGACTCAGCTCTATATGTATATTTGCTTTGCAAATGGTCCATTGACTCTTTATGAAGGATCAAAATGGTCTCTGATAGGAAATACTTGAGTTCGCAAGTAACCCTAAGGGTAAACTTGAGTTCTCAAGCAATCCTAACACCAAACGAAGAGCAAACATCAGTAAATCTGCTGTCCAAAGCAGAAAAACAGCAAAACCACAAGGAAATCTGAGAGAAAACTCAAAGAAAAGCTTGTATTCCACTAGTAGATGAATAAAATAGCAAGATACAATTGATCCTCAATTCGAGAGGAGGATCGATCTCTCCCAAATCTCTAGACGCCACTAGAGCCCAAAGAAAACCTAAATCTAAGAGATCTCAAATTTCAGCCAAATTCAAGATACCCAAACCCTAGAAAAATCAACTATTTGCATACAATTCAAAAGGAATTCCCTAAACAGTCCCTACAATCAATTTCCCTCCTAAACTTCCTCAAAATTCCTTCCTAAAACTGTCCCGCAAGGTGCGCGGCTCGCGCGGCCTCCGACCAGTTCCGAAGTTTCGTGTCTGGGCCGGTCCCGCATGGACCGGTCCACTGGACCGGTCTAACAATACTCCCCTCCCAAAAATTCACCTTGTCCTCAAGGTGGAGATGCTCGTGTTCTGGTGGAGGTGGTCATCCTTGAGGTGACTGAAAATCCTTACTGTATTGCTGAACCAAGGGCTGCACGGAAGGAGGAACATCCCCTCCCTCTTCCAATCTGATCATATCCATCCTGTGTAGTCCCACCAGATAATCTTCCCCCACCTCTTGTACGTCCCTAACCATGGTCTTAAGTGATGTGATGGCTTTGGATAGCCCTGCATCGCCCCTTATGACCACCCTTCTCCCATCCACAATTAATTCCATCGTGAGTGCTCCCCAATTGTCCTTGGTTTCCCCCAAGGTTTGCAACCACTTCATCCCCAGGATGACATCAGTGCTTCCTAACTCTAGTGGGAGAAAGTCCTCCCTTACTTGAATCCCCTGGATGGTCAACACCACTCCTTTATAGATTCCTTGGCCTTTCTCCACCTTCCCTGTACCCATCATCACCCCATAACAACCGGTGTCCACCAATTTCACTCCCAGTTGGTTGACGACCTGAGTGGAAATGAAATTGTGGGTAGCCCCACTATCAATTAGCACCACCACCTCACGGTCAGCTATCTCTCCTTTCACTTTCATAGTGTGACTCGGAGTGAATCCCACTACAGAGTTCAGAGAGTCTTCTGCCACATCCAGGTGCAACTTTTTCTTCTCTTCAGATCTGCTCCCACCTCCCTCCTCGTCTTCCTTGTCTTCACAGACAAGGAGAACCTGAAGAGTTCAGTCCTTGCACCTATGCCCCGACATGTACTTCTCATCACATCTGAAGCACAACCCCTTTGCCCTCTTCTCTTGCATCTCCTTCTCTGTCAGCCTCTTAAAATTTTCTCCACTCTCTCCTCCTACTGGCTTCTCCCGGGTGGTCTCATTAATGTTGCTTGATGCAGGCCCCTTGGGTGCTAGAAGAGTGGTCGTCGTCCTGTAAGAGCCTCCTGAGCAGTTTCCTCGAGCTCCTCTTTTAGACTTCTTCTGGTCTTCCACCAACTGGGCCAACTCCATGGCCTTGCCTAGATTCCTTGGCTCCAACACTCTAACTGTTGTTATTACCTCCGGTTTCAGCCCCTTCATGAAATTCCCTTCTAGGGCTGACTCCGAGATATTGTCACGACCCAACCCGACCGGAACGAATCTCTTCGCGTCGGGCCGCGACAAATGTTGAAAATCCAGGATCTAGTTTTGGAATTTGCTTCAGACATTTTTCCAAATTTCAGACATACAGAACAGAAAATACAGAGCTACTATAACTTCCAAATATACAGAACAGTTCATCTATCATTTTCTCCTTTCATCAAAATAATCATGTACAATACAGTGCATGGCTACCGACAGAACAAAAAAGTCATGACTGTACAAAAATCAAAAGTACAAAATACCTAATCACTGATCAGACACAGAACTGCTAGTCCAAGATCTCCTTCCCTTTCCCAGAACCTGAAAACCACGCAGATAATAAGGATGAGCTAACAGCTCAGCAAAACTACACTCACCAATCAAAATGTCTAGAAATTCACAACCAAAAATACATCAGAATAGTAGCCGTACATAATTCGGATAATCATACAGAACAAATATCGAACAGAAATCAAATAACCAATACAGAAGAACTGAATTTATATCACATAGCAGAACATTCAAATCAGATTTCACAGAACAAACAGAATCGTACGGAGCAGATTTCAAATCAGATAAAATCACATTTCAATATCATATCACATATCATATAACACATATCAGATTCCCGGACCCTGACAGAATCTCAACGGATTCTGACCCCTTATGCCTTCCTTCCCTGACACAGACAGAATCTCCACGGATTCTGGCCCCTTATGTCTCCATTTGTGCTTATAGCATCAGAACGGAACAGATATACAGAATTTTCAG
Source organism: Dendrobium officinale (assembly GCA_019514585.1). NCBI lineage: Eukaryota > Viridiplantae > Streptophyta > Magnoliopsida > Asparagales > Orchidaceae > Dendrobium > Dendrobium officinale. The sequence continues at coordinate 7,006,441 of CM033692.1, read as the reverse complement.
AACATAACTTGTTTTCTTTTCAGATTTCCCTGATACAGACAGAATCTCAAAGGATTCTGACCCCTTATAACTCCCTTCTGATATCACATCACATCAAAGCATTCAATTCAGAAAATCAGATTTCGTCAGAAAAATTGTCAGCGGCATAATGGCAGTATACGGAATTTACACAGAATTCACAGATTCAGAAATTTACCAAGTTATCACAGATAATACAAAACATCATTGTAAGACTTTTATTGTACTGAAGCAACATTTTTCAACATCCAGATAATTCGTAGTTCGATTAAAATATCGCAAAATCCAAAATATCCGGTAAAAAGCTTCCAGAAAATACTCAAAACGTGCACAAACATTATCTCATAAACATACCAAAAGTTACGCAGTAAAAAGTTTGTCAGTACGAAAAGAAACCAAATATTCGCTAACGGAAATAAAATCCGAGACAGAAAAGTCGTCAAAATCCTCGTTTCTGAAAATTGAGAAAGGCGGAATGTGCCTTACCTCAAGTTGGTCAACTTTTCCAACTACAGCGACGGACGAAAACGGACCGAAGTCACCCAAAAATAACTTATCTTCCTTTTTCCTTCGATTTTCTCTCTCCTGATTTTTCTCTCTCTTCAAAAAGATCTCAAACCATTATATATGCATGCAGATCGTCCTGGACGATCCAAAATCATCCCGGGACGATTTGCTTACTTGACGAATTTCATTCAGACGAAATAGTTATCATTCCTGGACGAGTTGCTCTCTGGACAAATTTCGTACGGACGAACCCTACTTCGTCCTGGGACGAACTTCTCTGTCACCTGCTTTTGAACTGATCGTCCCGGACGAACCTGGAAGGAAAAACTTCATCCGGACGAACCTGGAAGGAAAAATGGCTTTCACAGATATGGTCCAGCCTACTAGCCAGATACTCAAACCTGTCCCGGTAATCTGTCACCGTGCCTTCCTGGGTAAGGGCAAAGAATTGTTCATAGAAGTATCCTCCCTCATCTGCTCGAAAACGCTCTAATAAGCATTCTTTGAACTCTCGCCAGCTCCGGATAGGCTCCCGTCTGTCATGCCACTGATACCAAGCTAAGGCTTTTCCCTCTAAAGCACATTTCCGCCGCTGTCAATTTCTTCTCCTCCGTCAGCCCATTGACAGCAAAATATCGTTCCACCTTATAAATCCACCCATGGCCATCCTCACCCTCAAAGATGGGCATCTTCAGCTTCCTCATCTTTGGATCTCCTCCGTTTCCCCTGACTCCTCCATAACCTCCCATTCCTCGAAAAGGAAGAGCTCCCCAAGTGTCCCGATCATCCCTCCGACGATTATACTCGAACCCCTCTTCATACTCTCCCCTTCTTCCTTCAAAATCATCATCTTGATGCTGAATTCCTTCAAATTCAGCGCCTCGACGATGAAGTTCCTCCCTTCTTCCTTCAAAATCAGCACCTCGGCGATGAAATTCCTCCTTTCTTCAAAAACCGCCCCTCGACGCTGAATCCTTTCGAATTTAGTACCTCGGCGATGAATTTCTTTCCTTCCTCCTTCAAAATCAACACCTCGACGCTGAATTCTTTCAAATTCAACACATCGGCGATTGAAGTCTTCCCTTCTTCCGACCAAATCAGCCTCCTGTTGGTCGTATCCTACTCATCTCCTCTCTAGAAAGCGGTTCCAGAGGGGGCATGTCGTTCTCCTCCTTTAGGATCTCCACCTCCGAATTTCTCCTCCCTCGCAAAGGGTTCAGATTTCCTCCCATGCCACGGCCATCGGTGGTCTCTCTTACTTCCGATGTCGCCGGATTGGTCTTCATTTCAAGTAATTTCTTCATCATTTCCTCCATCGCGGTGAACTTCCCCTCCAACCTTTCATTGTTGGAGGAGAATTGATTTTGAAATTTGCATAACCTTCCCTCCAAATCGGCTTTCAATTGGCCGACTTCGCCTTCCAAGATGTCAACCTTCTTTCTGGCCATCTTTCTTCCTAACGGATCTCAAAAATATCACTTCTGGAAGCCAAAAGCTCGCTGAAAAATCAGGATTTCAGCCGCCTAAGGTCCCAAAAATGACGCTCTGATACCAATTTGATAGGAAATACTTGAGTTCGCAAGTAACCCTAAGGGTAAACTTGAGTTCTCAAGCAATCCTAACACCAAACGAAGAGCAAACAGCAATAAATCTGCTGTTCACAGCAGAAAAACAGCAAAACCACAAGGAAATCTGAGAGAAAACTCAAAGAAAAGCTTGTATTCCACTAGTCGATGAATAAAATAGCAAGATACAATTGATCCTCAATTCGAGAGGAGGATCGATCTCTCCCAAATCTCTAGACGCCGTGATGAGGACATCGAAGATCAACGGCTACGATCTTGAGTTATTTATATGTACTAGTTTATTTCATATTATTGTTTTTCCCTTTATACCCTTACGGGTGGTCATGTAGTATTGTAGCCCGAAGGGCATTTTAGTCTTTTATTTCTTTTCTTTTCATGAGGCCTATTTATAGGCTAGTTGTTTTGTATTTTGGGATGAAGAATATTTGAATGAAATATAGTTTTTGCTTCTTCTTCTTGCATGAGAGCTAGAAAAGGGTGATTGGGCTCAAGGGGAGCGAGTGCATTACCCACCATACGTTGGAAGCATCATCGACTCGTGGTTTGTTTTTATCTTCTTATTTTCTTTTCCCACATCTTGTCCAGTTCTTCCCACACCCACCAACCTCCACATCCCCCACCACCGGCCATCTCCCAACTAAACCACCACAACGTCTTTCCTACCAAGCCAACCCGTTAATTCTCTACCTCATCTCCCACCCAACCCGGCACCACCCCCAACCACAAGCTCATGCCGCCGGCCCCCTCCTTCAATTCCCCACATGATGGTGAATTCAATACGTTAATGACTTTCCATATTCACCCTACAAGAAATTAGGGGGAAATAATTCAAATTTTGAATTTTGAATTCTTTCCAATTTTGGATTTCCTAATTAGGAAGGTATTATGCATGATCCCAATCTATTTTCAAAATAGATTGGATTTACTAACAGCCTTCCTAATTCCTTTTTCCTCCTTGGGAAATTCCCTAAATTCCCTCCACAATCCCCTCCCTCTCCTTGATGCCGCCGGCCATGCATGGGTGGAATCCAATTAATGCTAATTCAATGTATTAATTGCCATTGATTTGGATTTCAAATTTCATAACCTCCTCTCTCTCTCTATGGCCAGCCGCCCATTACTTTTCCCCTTAATTAGGAGCTTAAATCATGGCTCCGAATAAGGATTCATTAACACTTCAATCAATGCATTAATCATCCATTAATTTGAAATCAAATTTCAAATTAACTCCCTCCAAAAGTATTCAAAATCTGAAATCAATTTCAGTTTTGAAATTAATCCCCCTCTTCTAGCCTTAGAATTAATGTGAATCCCAAGGTCATTCCTGCTGCCATTCACAGTAGGAATCCTTGGAAATCTGAGATTTTCCCCCGCCAAGCTTTTGCTCAGGTTTCTGGGCAGGTCCTGTGATCCGTTCAAAGGGTTCCTAGCCTTACAAGCTGCTGTTCAGTTGCTGTCCAGTTGCTGTCCAGCATTTCAAGTTGGTGTAATTTGCTGTCCAGAATTTTGGAGTCAAGAAAACTGCTGTCCAGCATCCTTGAGAGCCAAAAGCTGCTGTCCGAAATCTGCTCCAGGCCACCTGCTTGCTGTCCAAAGACTACAGCAAGGATTTGTTGCTGTCCCGCTGCCCAAGAAGCCGCCCGTTGTCGTCTACTTCCTCTCAAACCTGCAGACTACCACCAGAGCTTCATAGAACTTCTTTCTTTGGGTAAACTCTTCATCCCATTCTCTTATCTTCCTACTCTACTTCTCTATTGTGGTGATATCTTGATACATGGAAATCATGCTAATCTTTTATCCGCTAAAGCCTAGTGAATTAGAGAGTTGAGTGAGTGGACACTCCTAGTGATTAATCTCATTGTTAGTCTAGGGATATTTGTGGAAAACCATTCATGTGCGCAACGTTAGATTGACTTGATTGTTATATGATCTTAACTCTTACCCATGTGATTCAACCGTAAGCTCGTTTTCCGTTCTTAATGTTTTATCTCGTCGTTATAATTATTATAAAGATATAATTATTTGTTCTACGAATATTAAGTGTGCAAATTCCTTTAAGTAATTCATCTTTGCATGTATGTTTCACATCACGCCACTAGAGCCTAAAGAAAACCAAAATCTAAGAGATCTCAAATTTTAGTCAAATTCAAGATACCCAAACCCTAGAAAAATCAACTATTTAATGCATACAAATCAAAAGGAATTCCCTAAACAGTCCCTACAATCAATTTCCCTCCTAAACTTCCTCAAAATTCCTTCCTAAAACCGTCTCGCAAGACGCGCGGCTCGCGCGGCCTCCGCCCAATTCCGCCGTTTCGTGTCTGGTCCAGTCCCGCGTGGACCGGTTCACCGGTCTAACAGTCTCCAACCATATTAAATGACTATTTTGGTCCTTCAACTCATTAAAAAGAACTAAAATAGTACCATGGGACTACTTTTGATTCTTTTTGGAAGATACAAGGGACCAAAATGATACTTTAATATAGATCCTTCATAAAAAGTCAAGGGACTATTTTAGCCCTTTTCTCTATTACGATTATTGATAAAGAGCTAAATAAAGAGAATTTAAATAATAATTGAATAAAACAAAAAAAAGGTTGGTAATCTAGTTGTGAGATGTGTTAATTATTTGAAAACATTGGTTGCAAGTATATGCTTAGATAGGGTAAAGATTAATTCACTATAAATTTATAAACATGAATGAAGGAAAAAGGATTGTTAATTAATGATAACAATTTTAGCAAAAAGTATATATATAAATATACTTTGAATAAGAGTAACTATTTTAAATTTTTCTCGTATGTATGATTATAGATATCCAACGAGATAAACTCGAGTTAAAGATTGAGGTGACAATACAAATCAAAGGTTAATTTGGGTACACTTATTTCTAAATTATATTATTAATGTTACTTCTTCTAAATCAAATGCATCGATCATTATGGATATTCATTTAATCAACTGTTATTGAAAATTCAGTTATGATTTATCTATGTTATGAAAATTATTGGTCAAAATGAATGACAATTTCTATTAGCATTTAATTGTTTATCAAGTCATTTAATGTTACTGTAAGAGCTATGGAATATTATGAAAAATATAAATGAAATGACTTATATAAGAATGATGCATGTGCATATTTTACTGATGGTTTTCACCTCCTAATAGCACTGACAGAAATAAAATATTCAAATGAGTAAATTAGAAAACATTTGAAAAAAGGAAATGAAAAATGAAGTACCTTAAATGGCATAATTTAGACAATGATACATAAGACGGTTGTATTATTACAAATATAAAAAAGATAAGATAATATATAGTTTTTACCTATGGAATTATCTTACTAAAGAATATTTCAAAATCTCTTAGAATATCATACTTAAATAGAACTATCTATCAAATAATTTTATATTATTTGGTTTTAAGATAAGCATGCATATCATTTCAATGTTGCGTTATGTTATTGTAATTTTGAAATATAACGTATCCAATGAGTTGCATTATGACTGGCTCCCATTATTTAAATAATGTATACTAGTAAAAGCTTGAGAATTAAATGAGTTAAAAAAAAAATGTGTATCAAAGATGCGGCTCTACAAGATAGAGCTATCTACTTTGGCATGGTTATACTTTCGGTTTAAATTAAATTTTATGGTTTTAGTAGCTCTTTCGATATATTGGAAGAAATTTGTTATTAGTTAATGTGAATGAATGAAATTTAAAATCTCCATCTAATTGTATATTCTCGCCTCAGTATTCCAAGCCTCGGGGTCGGGTCATGACATGGCAAGTTTAGTTTGTGCCAAGGCAAGAGCTTAGACTTCTTTGATGAGCCGAAAGGTTGAAGTTCTTTTGCAATTTACAATTTGACATGATTATAAAGCCCAAACTCATTAAAGGAGAATGGTGGTATGCCATTCTCGATCCAATGCTCTTCATCTCTTAGATTGTACTTCATGCCCGAGTGAAGAGTTAACGCACAAAGCCATGTTCATGGAACCAAGGTCTCCTATGAAGGGCATGTAAAAGTAAAGCTTGCCTTCTAAAAAACAAAATCCAAGAAAACATAGATGGCTTTCATTTTAAAGAAAAACGATACCATTGACTACCCTATAAAAAATAAAACAAATCAAAATGAGCCAAAATTGACAACATAGCTTGTTATGCTGCTAGACATGATTGCTTACATCTGGGTAACAATGCCCCGAATTTTGCCATCTTCTTGAGCTGCAAAATAAGTACTGGAAGTAGGGATGCCCTGAGGGCCAAAGTAGAAACAGAGATTGTTACCCACCTGTAATAATGGAAATAAGACCTTTTTAGATCAACATAAATTTTGCAGAATTCTTTAACTAGAAAATTTTCTGAAATTGGCAAACACAAATTTATGAGAAATGTAACCAACAACAACAACAACAACATCAAGCCTTTATCCCACTACGTGGGGTCGGCTACATGAATCCTTTTTCTCCATTGTGTCCTATTAAAAGTCAAATTCTCGTTTAAATCTAATAAAGAAAGGTCATTCCTAATATTTTCTAACCAAGTCTTTTTAGGTCTACCCCTACCTTTCTTAACATAAGTCAAATCTAATACCTCTACTCTCCTAACCGGGTCATCGCAAGGCCACCGTTTTATGTGACCAAACCATCTAAGGCGACTTTCTCTAATCTTATCTTCTACTGGAGCTACTCCAACCTTTTCACGTATATGCTCATTTTGTATCCTATCTCTAAGGGTAAAGCCACTCATCCACCTGAGCATCCTCATCTCTGCCACACTTAACTTAGTATTATGCTTCTCTTTTAAAGGCCAACATTCAGCACCATAAAGCATTGCAGGCCTCACTACCATCTTATAGAATTTTCCCTTAAGTTTGAGGGGTACATTTCTATCACATAACAAGCCCGATGCATTCCTCCACTTCAACCATCCAACTTGAATTCTGCTGATAATATCCCCATCCATTTCACCATCACTCTGAGAAATGTAACCATAGAAAAAAAAAAAAACTGCTACTACTAAGAACATGCAGTAAAAATATTATTTGGATTTTCCGCTATCCAAAACCAATACAGTTTTCATAGGTCAACCATGCAAATTTATCTTTTGTATCCAGTTTCTGCATGCAAAAACAAACTAATCTATTGCCTATGAAAAAGTTTATAATGTAATTATATGCACTAAAAACTTTTTGAAACAGTACAATGCAAATTAAACAAACACATTTTCTAATCAATGCCAACAAAACTAATTCCCATATCAGTCATGAGTCTTTTCAAAGTCAAAAATAAAATGTAAAAATCATTTACCTTGACACAAAAATAGCCTCTATTGTTGATCTCAAAAAAATTCTCTAAATCAATATAATTCTCCTAAATCATTGTTTTATCACTCTCATTCATGAATAGTTTATGTATCATCAAAAACTTAAATTTTATGTAGCTACCACAGTTCTAAACTTCCCATGTAATTCAAAAATTGAAATTTGACGATTTCATTTTTTTCATTTATTTTGTACATGAAAATGAAATAATTACGTTTTAGTAGGATTTGATGGAATATATAGTCTAAAATCAATGTTGATTTATAATACATCCAAGCAAATGGATCTAACAAAATTCACCAACTTTTAACATTGTTTTTTTAGTAAGTCCAAGGAACAAAATGAGCTCTAAAATAAGTTATAAACCATATAACTCCAATTCATCCCATAACTTCTTCATCTCAATGGTAAATTGCATTTTCATAGAGCTTTACCTTTATGCATTTCCTCAAAGTAAGTTGACTTTATGTTTTCAGATTAATCCAATATAGTCAGTAATTATCCTCTCATTTCACTCTTCCACGAAAATAGCATTCTTAAATCTCACTTAATTTCTCAAAGAATCATTTCAAACTTTTCTCAGTTAAAAATATATTTTATAATATTGGGTTTACTTTAAGCTATGTTGCACCGATACGGATACGGCGATATGGATACGACACGATACGGATACGGGACACGCCAATTCTTAAAAATACAAGATACGGATACGGCGCGGATACGGCATTATAATATATAAATAATACATAAAAATTAATAAAGTAATCAAAGTGTAATATTTGAAATGACAAAAAAATTGAAATAAAAGTAAGCATTAAATATTGAAATGTCTAGTACAGCAACAAAAACAAGAAGATAAATTGCCCAGCACATGAAATTTCAACTATTCAATAGAAGGAATGATAGGATTAGCTTCTTCAGTGGTTTGTTTTTGAGTTTCTATATCATCTTCAATAAATATCATAGCTTCTAATTCAGGCTCATCAAGAGAAAGATTAGCAATTTCTAATATTCCCATATCCTCAAGAGATTCAAATCCATCTCCAGCAACATCCCACATCCTGTTGTCTCCTTCCATATAAGTTGGAGTTTTCCTTGAGAGAAGTCGAAGGTTTATATGCACGTAAACTAAATCTTCAGCCCGTTGTGGAGTAATTTTATTTCTCTTCATTGATTGGATGAATGAGTATGTACTCTAATTTCTTTCACAACAGGATGAGGATGAAACTTGGCCAAGCAATTTTATGGCGATTGTTTGAAGTAGAGGTGCTGAAGCTCCATGTATAATCCACCACATTTTCAGATCAATTCTCCACCTATCACGCAATGACTCTTGGTCACCAAAGTCTTTTAAATAACCAAAAAATTTAGCAAGCTCAATATTGACACTTCTTCTCTCCTCCTTATTTGAAAAATAATGCTTCAAATATGTCTTTCTCATATTTGAAATTTCTAAATCTTTCTGTGGAGAAACTCTTTGAGAGCCCTCTTGAAGTCATTCTTTAGTTGAATATCTTCAAATAACATTAAAATGAAATAATAAAAAAATGTTGAAATTACAAAACAACAAATTGTGAATTCATAATGAAAAATGTTGAAATTTACCTTGGATTTAGTGAGTGGGTCAAGCAATGAAAAGGTGTATTACTTTTGCTCCACATATCTTCTAGAATAGCATAAATAACATCCCAAAAGCTTGAGTCTTCATGAAGTGTCTTCCTCTCATGTCTATATATAATTTCTTTTACTTTGGCTATCATTGAATCCCACATCTCATAAATGAGATGTAAACAAGACTTATCCGTATCAGCTACTCTTAACATCTCATAAATTGGGTCTGTGAAATTTATGATGTATTCAATCTCATCCCACCATAAATCATCTAAAAGCTTCTCTTTTACATACCTAGCCTTTCCAACATTTTCCCTATAACATGACCATTTGTCACTGATCACCATAGCTTGAAGAGCATTTTTTATTTTTTTGAATCTTCTCAACATCGCTATATTACTGAGGCAAACCGAATTTCAGCAACTGCAAGCATCATTACAGAAATCATTGAACATAGAGAGTTTCATGGAGTGATTCATAATAAAATTTCTAATTGCAATTGCATGAGTGCTTGGAAGTGAAATATGTTTTGAAAGCTCTTTTTTACTCCTTTGCTCAGCTTCACTGATTTTTCTTTGTAATTCAGACATTTGTGATGAGCTTATCTTCGGGCAAACTTTGATTTCATGACCACTAATCTTCAACAAATGAGCTTTCACTCTATAATATGATCATTTGTATGTTGCATTACAAAAATTGCATTTGAATGCAATATTGTCTTCCCCTTCCGATATTTTACTTATTTTTGTAACATAACCCCATAAAGGTTTGCTATCATCAATATTAATTTATGATGGACCATCATCAGAACAAATTCCTACTCCACTAGAGCTCATTATCCTACAAAAGATCTATACAAATTAAAACATGTGAATTTGAAACATAAAAAAAATTAAGTGAAAGTGTAGATATGTTGCGACTCTGCCGGGGATCCAAGGAGGCGCTGCCCCCTGGCGGGGTTCGAACTCAGTATCGTGGGGTCAAGGGGCAGCGCCCCTGTGGGGGTTTTAGGGGGGCAGCGCCCCCAAAACAATTTTTTTTTGTAAGAGTAATTTTGAAGTGCTATTTATTTTTAAAGTTATTTTTTATGAAAAGATACCGAGCAATACCGAGCATGTTTTAGCTTCTCGGTGCCACTTGGTACCATTCGGTACCCCTCTATACTGAGCAATACCGAGCGGTACCGAGTAATACCGAGTTACAGTACCGAGCGATACCGAGTTACAATACCGAGCGGTACCGAGTTCCAATACCGAGCAGTACTGAGTTCCAATACCGCTCGGTACCGAGTAGTACCGAGCAATACCGAGTTCCAATATCGAGCGGTACCGAGTTCCAATACCGAGCGGTACCGAGTTCCAATATCGAACAGTACTGAGTTCCAATACCACTCGATACCGAGTAGTACCAAGCAATACCGAGTTCCAATACCGAGCGGTACCGAGTTCCAATACCGAGTAGTACTGAGTTCCAATACCGCTCGGTACCGAATAGTACCGAGCAATACCGAGTTCCAATACCGAGCGGTACCGAGTTCCAATACCGAGCAGTATTGAGTTCCAATACCGCTCAGTACCGAGTAGTACCAAGTAATACCGAGTTCCAATACCGAGCGGTACCGAGTTCCAATACCAAGCGGTACTAAGTTTCAATATTGCTCGGTATCGAGCAATACTGAGTTCCAGTAACGTTCGGTACCAAGCGGTACCAAGTTTCGATACCAAGCCTATGATTAAGAAAACGAAGAACGACGAAGAAAACGAACCTTCACTGCTCACGTCGCCTTCACTGTTCGCGTTGTCGAGCCGCTTCGTCGACGAAGGTTGATCCTATCGACTTTAATGCTCGCGTCGTCAAGCCTCTTTGTCGAGAAAGGATGATCCTATTTGCTTCTATGCTCGCGTCATCGAGCCGCTCCTTCAACTATAACGAAGAAGAAGATGAACACTTGTGTGGAAACGAAAAACCTAGCTCTTTGAAATGTTTCAGCCGCATAAATGAATATGGATATTGAGCAAAAATGGTGGAAAGTCGAAAAGAATAGGGTAAATCGTGGCTCCGAGTTTTTTTTTTTTTTTAAATAGGACACGCGTATCCGATACGCGTGTCCAGACAAATTTAAATAATATTTTAACCGGACACGGCAAAGTCGTATCCGACATGTATCCGTGCCATATCGGAGGCGTATCCGTATCTGACACGTGTCCGATACAGCACACCTCGTAAATAGGAGTATCCGTGCAACATAGACTTTAAGTTGACCATCTTACCATTGGTTATATCAATCAAAATGATAATAGTAAGTATTTTTTGCAAAACTATATTGATCTTCTAAAAGAGCATTATACATAGACACTTAAGCCATGTCTGCTTGTAAAGTGGTTCAAAGGATGTATGCTTCAATTGCGGTGCTAAGTGATGGACTTGGCTACTCAACGTGGACTTTTGATACTATAAAGTATTTTAAAAATATGAACGGGAACAGATATTTTAAAAGCTATTTCCCCTCCATCTCAAAGCATTATACAGTGAATGAATTTTTTATTGAAGACTCTTTCTCGCCTAATACCTAACAGGCTAACAACCAGACCACTATTAGCAAGCAACAGAATACATTTCCAAAGAAATTCTTTTTCTACTCCAAATATCTCAAAATACATTTCAAAGTGTTACGCTAATTTCCCCAGAAAAAAAAAATCAGGATAAACTTACTTTAATATTGCTACCCAAGTAACAAATCGCACACTGCTATAATCAGTTTTCCTCATGTCTCTCAACTTTAAAACAAGTAAAATTTAAAACATCTGTCACCCAAACCTCCTCATTGCTAGTTTAATGGCAAAATTCCAAAATGTTTTTAAAGAGGTTAGATCATCATTCATGTTGTAAAATCTCATGACAATTATTACATCATAAAGCTCGAAATATTAGCTTAGTAAATGGCTTTTAAAACATCAAGTATTGCATCTGCTATATGTTTGCAAACACTAGAATAGCACGAGTGCAATATATTTAAACTTTTGATAATATTCAAAATAACAGCTACGGTACAAACAAACTTGGCTTAGCAATTCACACGATTGAATTTATACTTCCACCATTTGGTTCCTTACTTTTATTCAACAAAGAGAATCCTTAACAAAAAATTCCAAATATCGAGTTATTGCTTCCTTCTGTTATTCAATTATGAAAATCATTAGCAATATGTCCTGTGGAAAATTCCATAGATCAACTCAAGGAAAGAAACTAGGCGCTGAAAAATATCTGCATGAGTACTAGCTAAAGGTAGATTACCAAAAACGTTGAAAATTGTATCAACAGTTAAGGCAAGAAAGAAAAGGAAATAATGTGCAAAACTCTAACTCGAAGATAATGCATCCATGCTGAAATAAACAATTGAAGATTGTTACCTAAGATGTGATTCTAATGAATATCTCTTAATGATGGAGAAATGACATGTGATAGACCGGTTCATTGGACCGGTCTAGCAGGTCCATACAAGACCGGCTCAAGCGGATCAGAGGCGGAAGTCTCCGCCTCCTGTACGTGACGATCGGGCCGCACAGTTCATAAGAGCTAATTAGGAAGATTTTAGGAGAAGTTTAGAAGGGAAATTTGAATGTAGAGACTGTTTAGATATTTCTTTTTTTATTATAAGCATTAAATAGTTTGTTTTCCTGAGGTTAGGGCATCTTAAATTTGGCTAAAATTTGAGATCTTTTAGGTTTAGGTATTTGAGAGAAATAGATCCTCTCGAATAGAGGATCAATTGTATCTTTTTTTTTTTCGTTAGTTTGTGTTCTTGCAATAAAATTACTGTTTTTCTCTGATTTTCCGTTGGATTTGTGGAGATTTCTCGTTGTTTTCCGAAATTGATAGGATTTACTTGAAATCTTCAAGTGTTTCCTGACAGAAAGGTGTGAAAGGTTGGTTTTGACTTTTCACAGGAAAAATGAACAACTGATTTTGAAGGACTGCAATCCATTGCGCTCTACTAGAATAGCATCAGAATGGTATTTTAGACAAGAGGGCTCTCTAAAAGTAATTGTGTCAGACATTGATGATTTGCTTAATAAGAAATAAAATAATACACTAAATCAAAGAAGTTGAAACTCAAAATATGGTTAACAAAAGTACTGATATTTCAAAATGATTAAACATTGAGAGATGATTTCAAAAATGAGTTTAGAATTGTCATTGCATGGAGTAACAATGTTAAGGAATGTTTTTATATCTAGTATGAAAACTACGGTAAGGACAGATTTGGTTGTTTGAAGTACAAAAAAAAAAAACAAGGATAAAATTTGTTAGATTAATTATTTCGTTTGATGCAGTTAGAAGTCAACGTTGATTTTAAACTTCATAAATCCCATCAAACCCCATCAATTGCAATGATCATTTTGAAGCACGAGACAAGTCAAATCCAATTCTCCATTTCCTAAAATATATTTTCTATTTATAAGCAAATAAGCCCTAGGAGTGAAACCATCCTATGAGTAAGATAAAAATTAAGCACCACAAAGATATCAAGTAGATCTGCAACTAAAAAATCTATCAGCCTAATTTATTAAAATTCCTCTCAAAACTAAAGTTCCATATAAATTACACAGCTTTCAAAGTTCACATGCTATATTAATGTAAATGTTAGGCTGGCCAAACAATCTTCAAAAAACAAACACAAAGGTTGTGTTTGGGAAAGCTTTCTCATAACTTAGCTTTCCATACAGTAACCAGAGTTATATTTGGTTACAGCTTTCTTGTTGCTTTTAGAATTTTATGCTGTGAGAAACAACTTTTATAGCGAAATTTATCAGATTGTGGTTGTTGTTTGAAATTTGTTGCTTAACTTCTTCAAAAAGGAAAAATTTTATTAAACCCGCGATAACTTCCAAAAAAATATCCTTTCCCCAAATAATTCTACAACAGCTTTTGTAGATAGTTGAAGCCACCACAAAAACAGCCTGACAAACTCTGAGAAATATTTGAGAAGGAGAGGGCCTTCTCTTTAAAAGGATTGTTTGAATTAAAAAAAAAAAAAGACAGAAAGCAATTCAAATCCTCCCAAAGTAAATACCACTAAATTAACTACATTTTCATTCTACAATGTTGTAAAGTGTTCAAACAAATGGATTGTTGTAGAGTAATAAATAAGATTACATCATATCAAATCAATCAATTAAGAAAAACTCCAAAGCCATTATTTTTACTTAGCATCAAATCAACCAGCGCCACAGTTATTCATAATTTTAGTTCGGAAGCGCATAGCTTTGAAGATATATCATATCGCGTTAGAAATGAAGTAAAGTGATCTAAAAAACCATAAAAAAGGAAGATATCTAATCCGTCATGAAGACAACATATTAGCTCTCATATAAAAAACGGATTTTTTTTTTTTTACCATGGAAACCCAGTGAAGTTGTGGAAGCCGTCGAGCATTGAAATGACAGCCTGAATCGGATAATAGTACCATGTATTCTCACCAAACACATTTTCCGATATTTGAGAACTAGCAGTGGAACTGACCGATGGCGGCTCCGGCGCCGTTTCGAATACCTCGTTAGGATTGAGCTCCAATCTCCCTACAGAGCTTCCACCAGAATCTTCTTCAAGTTCATCGATCTCCACTGAATTTCTCCAAGTGAACCATGACAAGGATCTTTGGGCCGTGTAATTGGAGAAAAGTGGAGAATAGCTTGAAGCGTGATGAGCATTTGCAGCGAAATTCCTTCGATGAAAAGGAATGATGGAGGAGAAATTAGAGAGAGATGGCGAAGGGGGAGGAAGAAGGCGGCAGCTATACCGGAGATGGCGCCGAAGCAATTCGTTTGCGGTCCTCATGGGTGGTTACCGGCGGAGATGAAGCAGGTTTTGGCTTGTTCGGAAGGAAAAGGGTTTTTTTTTTTTTTTTTGGAAAGCGGCAAAAAGAATTTTAGCCAAATATTACTTCTAATTGGGAATTATTTAACAGTGTAAAGTATTATTAATTTTCATTTAACTTGTAATTTCGATAATAGTTAAGTTAAAACGTTAATGCTAATTAGTTTAATAATATTAAATAAAATACTTTTATTTAAATATTTAGTTCTATTAATACAGCATTACTACCCTCAATTTTATAATAAATTAGTCTGTGCAGTCCGGATATGCTATGTTTTTTATGAGTATTTGCTACACTTTACAAGTACTCGATAAAACTGCAGCAAATATTCAATTATGATAGATTTACTTTATTTGACTGAAAACGCAAACTCCTGTCGTCGTCGTTACTTCCGATCGATGGCGGTTCGTTTTCTTACGGGTCAGTTCGGATTGTAAAAAGTAACCTAATTTTCAAACTGGGTCGTGTCAAAATTTGTTGCTTCAAAGTCATGTTGAACTCAAACCCGACATGTGGAAATGAATTGACACCCTTACACCTGACTATGATCCTTCTGACATTCGTCGCTATACTATAGTCATTTCGACCTCCGTCGTCTGCCGACTATGATCATTCTGACATCCCTTGGCTAATAATGGTCTTTCGACTTTCGTCAAATGCCAATTATGATCATCCTGACCTCCATCGCCTAAAAAAATAGTAGTCCTTCAGATCTCCGTCGCATGTCGATTGTGGTCATTCTGACCATCGTTACCCTACTATGATCTTTTCGACTTTCATTGCCCGCCGACTATGATCCTGCTGACCAAACGAGCATGTCAATACTAATTTTTTTAATTCCCATAATGTAATGCACTATATATGATGTACATTTGCTACATCAAACAAAGATCTTCCCCCCAAGAAAGAGATTCATTTATAATCGACTACAAACACTAGTTGATTCATTCAAACTGGGTCATGCCCTGAGATTTTTCCCCTTTTACGAGGGTTTCCAAGCAAAAGCACTAATGTCTCTCATGAACGATATACCATCTCTTTTTATCTGATTGTATGTTGGATATTTGTACAAGGTTAAGACGTTAAATTTTTTAGATATCATCGTAAATATTCTAGGACGTAACACTTCTTTTATCATGACAAATACGGAGGCAGAATCAGCGTTATTTCTTGGGGGGGGGGGGGGGGGGGGGGGGGGGGGGAGGGGGGGAACTTATAAAACTTATATAATATATATATATATATATATATATAATACAAAATTCAAAAAGAATTTTGATATTGCATTATATATGCAAAGTAAAAAAATTACAAACTTTGTATTATATTTTGCATTTTTTCATAATGTTGTATTACAACTTTTTCAAACGAAGGATGATCCATCAATAAAAAAAATTAGATTAAAATTATTTAATTATTATATTAATGAAAACAACTTTATGAATATTATGATTTGATCAATTTATATATATATATATATATTATATGATTATATGCTATTATCTATTATAGTCATGCAAAACCCCCATTATTTATAAATTATGCATTTTTAAATAATAAAATTTAGAACATATATTAACCTAAAATTTCTCCAAAATTATTAGAGAAAATTAGCTCTTAGGCCCAAAAGAGCTAAGTCCCCTGTTAATCAAATATCTAAGTCATAGGTAACAACTCGCTAGAGTTTGCAAATCAAATAAATTATTTCAAAGCCTACTTTTGAATTGCAATAAGAACAAAAAGACAAATCAATAGAAAAACATAAAGAAAAATTGCAGTAAAAACAAAAAGACAGATCGTAGGCTAAAATCATCAAATAAAATGTTGCATCCATCTTAATCAGCAGTAAGAAGAATGAAAGCTAAAAATTACAACTTAATAGACGGATTCAACCAAGCAAGAAAAAAAAAAATAAAAGAAACAAAGGAGCTTATTTGGATTGGAAGAAGGTAAGGTAAAAAGAAAATGGGGTTTTTGGCTTTCGACCTTGTACCTTTAGCTTCAAACAGCGCAACTGCAGAGAGCAACGAAGTGAATCAGCAAAAAAATGAAACGTCGCTCACGATTTACCAAGTGCATGTAAAGGATAAGCTAGGGCAAAGAAATAAAATGATGAGGGGGAAAATTATCTAATGATCCTTCTTTTTAAGAATTTTTTTTTATTTAGCTGATAACCTCTCTTTTAAAGTTTTTTTTTAGGGTGGTGGGGGTGCAATTGCCCTATTAGACATTGCGTAGTTTCGCGGTTCCGCCCCTGGACATATACAATTCCTAAATCTTTACATCTTCTTATATAATAGTACCATAATATTCAAAACATATAATAGATATCGTTACATATACATTTCATGCACATTATTTTATGTGTTTGTGATAATATGGTGCTATATAAAAAAATATTATTATTTATATATATATATATATATATATATATATATATATATATATATATATATATATATATATATATATATATATATATATATAGACAATTTTATAATTTTAGTAGGAAATTGATTAAGATTTCTTTTGAAACAACTTTCTTACTACTATTCAAAATAGTTTTTAACTATAATATTTTTTTTTAATTTTGTACTAAAAATCTTCTTAGTTTTTGTACTAAAAATATTCTTTATAAAACAATACGAAAGTTATCCCAAGTAAAACCTAAATATTTGGATTGATGCACCTCCCATTCCGCTAAAAAAATTCATATGTACATATTATTAGAGGTAAAATAAGTGAGAAATTATTGAAATAATTTTAGCATATTTGTTTTGCCAAAAGGGTATGCCGAATAAAAATAATTTTAGCATATTTAAAAAAAAAATTATTCATGTATTATAAATATTGGAGATGATTTTTTTCATTGATTGAGTGCATTACAAATATTTTGAACTTAATTCAGTATAAAAATTAATAGCAACAGTTTTTTTTTTTTTTTTTGTGGACATTTAGGCTATTTAAGGCAAACTCACACACACAACACATACACAAAGACTCCACCCCAAGACCTCTTAGTTGAAAGCCTAAGCTCTCAACCAACAGTCTAAGATAAGCTGTATAATAGCAACAGCTGTTGATGACAGTGATGGATAGCGACGAAGAGCAGTTGGTGGCCAATGATGGCCGATGGGAAACAACAAATAGTATTGTCTAGCAACTATGATGACAACAAAGATTCACATTTTCAATGTATTTGAAATTCACCCAAATCTTTGGGAAAGAATTCCAAATATTTTTTTTAATTTTTTTTTTAGTTTTTATTCATTAAAAATATTTTAAAATAATTTTTTGATTTTATTATATATATATATATATATATATATATATATATATATATATTAAAAAATACTTTGCATTCTTTTTTCATCCGAACAAATATGTAAAATATTAATATCCATTTTCATCCAAACAAACATGTAAAATAATAATATCCATTATTTGAAATATTTTACACTCCAAATGCATGCAAACAAAGAACATCTCATTAAATATTGTAAATTTCGCAATTTGTGTGGGTTAAAACCCAACAACTCTTTGTTGTGATATGTATTAATTTTTTTTTATTTCATACAAACGAAACAAGTGGAGCTAGAGCCATCTTTGACTTGAATTTAAGCTTGATTAATTAATCAAATTCAAATTTGTGCTCGAATTTAATTTTAAGAGTTGAAATAGAATCATTTATTAATTACTATAATAATATAATATAAAATAAATAATTGAATAAAAATAAATTTAAAATATTTAAAATAAAAAAAAATTAACTTTTTAATAAATTTATACAAAATTGTTAGATTTTCATGCATTTCAAATATATTTCATATTAATTTTTTTAAAAAAATTGGCATTTAAAATTACTTTAAATTGAAATATTTAGTTTATCAAATTTAATTGCACTCTCACACACAATCAATAACCGAAGCCCTAATCCTACCCCCTCCCTCCTCCGCGCCTCCACCGGGCTCCACCCCTACCCGAAGCTATCGAGTAAAAGAAGCAGTGAATACGCGGGCCGGCGAACGTAAGCACGCCGAGCTCGTAATACGCTGAATACAGAATTTATTATCCAAAATTTACATCGAAACAGAAATGGAGTTCAATGGAATTTAGAAATATAAGCATAAGACACAACTCTCCTTGGCCTATTGGTTGAGAGCTAAGGCTTCCAACTAAGAGGTCTAAGGTTCGAGTCTTTGTGTATGCGTTGTGTGTGTGAGTTTGCCTTAAATGGCCTAAATGTCCCAAAAAAATATATATATATATATATATATATAAGCATAAGCAGTTATAGTTTAGTCCCACATATACCTATTGTCTCTATCTCTCCTACCATTACTTATATATATATATACTTGTAATAAGCTCTGATTAGAACATAATAATAATTACATTTACTCTCTTCCTCCTGCTCGTCGTTCTGTCTTTCTCTTTCTCGCCACTACTCTCACATGGTATCAGACTGCTAGGATGGGGGATCAAGAATCTACCTCCCACATCCAACCCGCTTCCACTACCACCGCGCCAAACGGCACGCCGGAGCTCATCATCCTGCCGACACTAAAGTTCATCCTCTCCAACATCAAGAACTTGATTTCTTACACTCTCACCGCCGAGAATTACACCCTATGGCGGACACAAATCTATCAGCATCTATCGGCAAACGGGTACGCAGACTACCTCACTAGCAGTGCCAAACCACCACCGGAAACACATACGGCTGACCTTGCAAGATGGCGACTAGTCGACAATAACCTCATGTCAGCTCTCTTCTCCACCATTTCTCAAACAATATTGCCGTATGTCATCACCGCCAACTCCGCCCACGAAGTTTGGACGGTTCTTGAAAAGCGCCTTCAAGCATCCAGTCGCTCACGGATAATTCAGCTCAAGAACGAGCTCCACCATATCCAAATGCAAACGCTTACTATGCAGCAATATTTGGCAAAGGTAAAACACATTGTCGATTCAATCGCTGCGTCCGGTACCAAACTAGATCCCGAAGACATCATCTTGTACACTCTAAATGGACTACCCGCCCAATACAACTCAATCAAAACTTACATACGCTCTTCATCCCTTCCCGCCGATCTTGATTCCCTCTATTTGCTACTCTGTAGCGAGGAGCTACACATAAATCAAGATCTCAAGAAAGAACCGTCTCAGGTGCCCATGGCACTCTAAACAACCAAATCCAACCCAAATCGGTACAAGAACCCCAAACGAGCAAACCAATACCGAAGCAACAACAATCGATCATCTCCAGGACCCGATCAATCTGCAACACAAAATACAGGACCAAACTCTTCTACCAGTCACCGCCCGACGTGCCAAATCTGTGGCAAAACCGGCCACACCGCCCTCACATGCTGGCATCGGTGCAACATGAACTACAACTCAACTACGCCCTCAGCACCCCGAGCGCATCTTGCTCAACCCGCACAAGAAGGCAGTCAAAGCTGGATTTTAGACTCCGGAGCCACCGCACACATGACCTCAGACGGTAACATTCTTCAGAACTCAACCAACTACCAAGGACCGGACTCCGTCTCGACGGCCAACGGCTCAACCATGTCCATACAAAATTACGGTCAAGGTTTGCTACCACTTCCCAACACTCCGCGTAAGTTGCATCTATGTCACCTTCTTCACGTCCCCGCTCTCACACACAACTTATTTTCCGTTTCCAAATTAACAAAAGACAATGCCATATCGATTACATTTGATTCTAACGGTTTTCATGTTAAGGATCTACAGGATCATCAAATCCTTCTTCATGGTCGTCTGCATAATGGAGTTTACGAACTTCAGCTCGCACCTGATCACACCTTGCGGGCACTTCAAACTACTGCTCCCACATCGACCACATGGCACGCTCGACTCGGGCACCCGAATCGTCAAGTCTTTAATGTTCTTGCTTCTTCTATTTCAGCTTTACATAAAATTCCTTCAAACTTTCACTGTATCTCTTGTCAAATGGCTAAAAGCCATAAACAGAAATTTTGTAATAGAACTTCTGAAACTTATAAACCGTTTGATCTGGTTCACTCGGACTTATGGGGACCGGTTCCTCAATCCGAACATACTAACTTTCGTTACTATGTTGTGTTTATAGATGACTTTACTCGCTACAGCTGGGTGTACTTTATGAATTCAAAATTTGAAACAATTAACTGTTTTAAAAACTTCCTCAGCTTCATTAAAAACCAATTCGACCGCACACCAAAATGTTTCCGCTCAGACGGCGGAGGCGAATTCACGAGTACAACATTCAACTAAGTTCTTCAATCTCACGGCATAGTACATCAAATCAGTTGTCCTCATACCCCAGAACAAAACGGACTAGCAGAACGAAAACACCGGCATCTTCTTGACATCACAAGAACCTTGCTCCATGCAGCTAACTTACCGGACAAGTTCTGGCTGGACGCAATTGCTACCGCCAATTATCTCATCAACCATCTACCTTCCAAACCACTATCACTGAAATCTCCCTACCAACTGCTCTACAACGCAACTCCGCACTACTCACAACTATGGACGTTCGGCTGCCTCTGCTTTCCCTGGCTACAACTGTACACCCATAACAAGTTCGAACCGAGATCTCAACCATGCCTTTTCCTTGGTTACTCACCTAATCACAAGGGATACAAATGCTACAACTTAAGCAACAACAAGGTTCACATATCTCGGCATGTACAATTTCAAGAAACCATCTTCCCTCTCCACAGCAAACCTCATTCGGACACAAACAGCTCGCAGCAAATCAGCTCCACCACTCCTCCGCTTCTACTCGTACCTACTTCAACAATCTCCACGACTAAAGGTATAACTCATACAACTATTCCAACTCAACAGATCATACCACCTTCACCTCCTACAACAAAAACTCAGACTCGTACGTCTCTACCAACCCCGGAGCCCAACCACACAGCTGCACCAAATGTCCATCCTATGCAAACACGATCAAAATCTGGCATTACAAAACCAAAACGTCCGATATCCCTTCTAAGCAACTCCGAACCTCAACTTGTCCCCACGACTTAAAAACAAGCATAACACAAAATCTGGCAGGATGCAATGAATACCGAATATCAGGCTCTCCTCAAGCAAAAAACCTGGACACTTGTGCGGAAACCGACTGACAAACCGGTTATTGGATGCAAATGGACCTACAATATCAAGCAACTACCAAATGGCCAAATTGATCGATACAAGGCACGACTCGTCGCACTGGGCTATGCTCAAACCTTCGGTCAGAACTACAACGAGACATTCAGTCCCGTAGCCAAAATGGTAACCATACGCTTACTCTTAAATCTTGCAATCAACCGCAATTGGCCAATGCTGCAGCTAGACCTCACGGACGACATATACATGTGCCAACCACCAAGCTTCGAGGATCCACTCCGCCCGGATGCCGTCTGCCATCTTCACAAATCTCTTTATGGCCTCAAACAGGCACCCCGTCAATGGTTTCAGAAACTAACAACGGTACTTCAGTCAAACGGTTTCAGGTGTAGTCGTTCTGGTCCATCTCTGTTTATCTTTACAAAAGCTCATATCCAAATCTATCTTTTAATCTATGTCGATGACATTATCATGACAGGAAACGACCAAAAACACATTCAGAGAATTCTTGACGAGCTTCGATCCGCATTTGCTCTAAAACAATTGGGACAAATTTCACTATTCCTTGGCATCCAAGTCACACGATCTTACAAAGGCTTCTTTCTCTCGCAGGGACACTACGCTCAGAAATTACTTGAAGAAGTCGGACTCTCCAATTGCAAATCGGCTCCCACACCCATTGCTCCAGCATCAAAACATCATCTGCCAAACAGCCAACCATTTCATGATGCCTTCCTCTACCGTCGGTTAGCTGGAGCTCTACAATATCTCTCAATCACACGACCCGACATAGCATTTGCAGTTAATCAGGTGTGTCAACAAATGCAAAATCCGACAGACCGTGACTTCCAACACCTGAAACGAGTACTTCGCTACGTCAAAGGTACCGTCTCCTTCGGTCTACCGATCACGGCCGGCGATACCACCCTCTGCACATTCGCCGACGCCGACTGGGCCTCTGACACAACCGACCACAAGTCTATTTTCGGTTTCTGCACTTTTATGGGACCGAATCTGATTTCTTGGTCGGTTAAGAAGCAAATCACCGTGGCCAAGTCTTCTACCGAAGCCGAGTATCGAGCGTTATCCGCAGCCACCTCAGACGTACTTTGGCTACGACGACTCGCTGATGAACTCCAGCTGCATCAAACATCACCGACCACCATCTTCTGTGACAACATATCCGCAATTGCAATAGCCAAAAACCCGTTGTTTCACGCTCGCACAAAGCACATCGAGATTGATTTCCAGTTCATCCGTCACCACATCTCGAACTACAACATCAACATACAACACATCTCCTCACAAGAACAGATTGCGGACATTTTAACAAAGCCATTCGCTGTCTCACGCTTTGAATATCTATGTAACAAATTATCCATTCAATCATCGAATGCATAATTTGAGGGAGAATATAAGCATAAGCCGTTATAGTTTAGTCCCACATATACCTATTGTCTCTATCTCTCCTACCATTACTTATATATATACTTGTAATAAGCTTTGATTAGAAAATAATAATTACATTTACTCTCTTCCTCCTGCTCGTCGTTCTGTCTTTCTCTTTCTCGCCACTACTCTCACAAGAAAAACTTAGGGGCTATTTGGCAACAAGTGATATTTAATAAATCTGAAATGTGTTAAATCCTGAAAACTGTTTGGTATGCCAAATATTAAATCATGTTAAATCCAGAGAAACTGTTTGGTAACATATTTTAGGATTTATGGCAGTTAAGATTTAAATGTGAAGAATATAATTATAAATTAAAAAAAAATTATAATTAAAAATAAAAATTAACGTGTTACAAATTTAATAACATATTAAGTATAAATTATTCATTAATTATTATTTACACTATTAATAATATATATTTAAGTTATATTAAGTAAGCTAATCATATTAATTTTTAATTAATAATTATACAATTAAGTTAAATTTGATAATTAATTTATGCACTAATTATACTATTAATTATTTAATTAATTTACTTAATTATTAATATTTTAAATTATATTAATTAAGTTAATCAATAATAACTTAGAGGCGTCTAGGGTTTGCCTTTCATCTTCTCTTTTTGTCCTTGCTCTTCGGCGTCATTGCTTCGCTGCTTCGCAGATGTATAGATTGCACGCTTCGCTTCTTCGGCTCCTTTGTGGCTGTTCGACTTTGCTCCTTCGACGAATTTCGCTTCCTGTCGAATCGGAAGTTACGACATTTTGATCGGAAGTAAGAACAGGAGCTCGCTGGCTGTGAGGTTAACTTTCTCCCTTTCGCGCGCTTCTAATCTTAAATCCCGTTAAATCCGCCGAACCGAGGGATTTAGTAAATCCGGGATTTAAGCCGTAAATCCGGGATTTACGGAATCCCGGGATTTAAAGTGCGCAAAAAATCCGTTTTGCTGGATTTAGCATAAATCCGACTTAAATCCCACAGTAAATCCGATACCAAACAGCCCCTTAATCTTTATTTTGGTTATTCGGACCGTTTGGCAGGATTTGCCGAACAGCCCCTTCGTCTAGGTTTACCACTGCGCCTTTGTATTGAGGATCACAGGTTGCTTCGTTTGGAGGTAATAAGCGGCAGCGCAACGTGTTTACGCTCTCTTTCTTTGCTAGATTTTTTAGCGGGTCTGCTTTTTTTCTGTTCTACCGACAAAAATGGTGAAGAGGAGCAAAAGTAAGCTTGTCCATCTTCTTCATATTTGCACTTAGTCTACAATTTGGAGTCAATATGATCCTCCGCGCCACTAATTTTATATTTTTGGTGTATGCAGAGAGTAAAAGTAAGAGAATCTCTCTCAAGAAAAAGTACAAGGTCTTACGAAAGGTCAAGGAGCATCACAAGAAGAAGGCAAAGGAAGCAAAAAAGCTTGGATTGAACCGCAAGCGTAAAGTTGAGAAGGATCCGGGCATCCCTAATGACTGGCCATTCAAGGAGCAGGAACTCAAGGCGCTTGAAGAGCGGAGAGCCCGTGCGCTGGATGAATTGGAGCAGAAAAAGGCGGCCAGGAAAGAGAGAGTACTCTTCTATGTGCCATAAACTATAAATTCATTCTTAAAAATATTTTCTTTTATTAGAGTGTTCAAAAAGTTGACTGCAATTGAATGACTATACGGTTATCATGCTGGTTTTACCATAGATTATTCCTGCCAATATCTATTGAAACTCGTTGATATGGATTATGGACAGTATTATTGGATTAAAGATGAGTGCTGCATAGGCATTTCAAAATTTCCATGTAGATTCTTGGGGTTCATCGTGAAGTTTATAGGATGTGGCATTCTGAGCAAGGATTGATATTTATGTGAAATTGAGGTGGTAATTGCTCAGTAAGCTGATGTTTTTTCAATTATAGAATCGAGAATGTGGAAGGCTTGTCTGTATTTAGATATTATTGTCTCTTCAAACTTTGGTTGAGTTACTTGTTTTCACCACTGATGGGTAGTATCTTATATAAATAAGCAGCTAGGGGAAGTGATTGCTGAGCATTTGATTTTACTGTATGTGTTCAACCTTGATATTGCGGTTATTATCAGTCTTCATATACATTGAATTGATTTTTCTTTAGAGCTATTTAGTTGATAATATAGCTAAATTTTTGGAAATTAATGGAATGCTTTTATATGATTTAGCCTAAAATTTTGGATATGGATGAACAAATGGTTGATTATTTTGTCATTGCAGGCTAAGAAAAGAAAACTGGGCTTACTTGGTGATGATATGGAGAAATTGGCTTTTGAAGCTTCTGCCAAAGATGATGCGTTTTCAAATAGAATAATCACGGAAGAAGTTTCTGCAGTAACTAAAAGCTATGGTACATGATTATTTAACAGTACTTGTAGTCGCATGGAGGTGCTTGAAATTTGTTTAGAATTGCCAATTGAGTCATAGTTTCATACATTTTTAAAATGAACTTTGATTTTGACTGAATATAGACATTCCTTAGATCATTCAGAAAGAACATTCTACAAGGAACTCGTAAAAGTTGTGGAAGCATCAGATGTAATTTTGGAGGTTCTTGATGCCCGAGATCCCCTTGGTAGTCGTTGCATTGACATGGAAAATATGATATTGAAGTCCGACCCAAATAAGCGCATAGTTTTGCTTTTGAACAAGATAGGTGGCTTCTCAACTTCTCATCTTCCCAAAATCCATTAACTTTTTTTTTCAGCTTTCATCTGAAGATCCTGTAAACTGGAACTTGGGAAAATAAAAGCATCTTTTATTACTTGTTTCTTTACAGATGTTTTCTTCCTTCGCTAATGTTATGTTCAACGTCATAGATTTGGTTCCTCTCGGGAGGCTGCACAGAAATGGCTCAAGTATCTCAGGGAGGAGTTACCTGCTGTTGCATTTAAGTGCAGTACTCAAGAGCAAAGGTCGAATTTAGGATGGAAATCCACATCAAAGGTCCCAAAAACTAGCAACATTTTGAAAACTAGCGATTGCCTTGGAGGTGAAACTCTCATAAAGCTGCTTAAGAACTATTCTAGAAGTCGTGAGGTATATGATTATTATAATTCGGCAGAATTCACCTTCAAGCTATTTATATAGAGTTTTGTTTTTTATATTTGAACTTCAATTGAAAGAAAAGTGCCTAAATACGCTTGCAGTTTTCCTACAGTTAAATGTCTACTTAGGGCTACTTTATTTAGCCATTCAGCCATTGTTTGAATCCTTTTGTGATTTTCCATTCTTTATTTTTCTCATTCACTGGTTAAACTTGTTCTAATATTTTGGACTCTACACTAATTTTTCTTGATGTGTTTATGGTAATTTATTAAATGATAGTGGTCCCAAAGAGGAACTTTAAGCATATTTGCCTTGTTATCCTGTCACAGCTTCATCGATTTTCTTTGCCATTTTAGGTCCACAATGTGGTTTAGATATGGATTTGCTAGTTTATTTATCCATTTGGTCGTAACATCATCAGCGCATGTGGTTGACTGTCATATTTTTTTTAGTTACTCAGAATAATGATTAATAGAGTGATGTCGGATGATTAATAATGAGCACACTCATGCATTCTTTAGTTACAATCATGACTTGGTGTCTTCATCTTCATATTTCAATCCAAATAAGCCATACGTTGATGATGATCAAACACATTATGGGTCAAGAAACTCTGGATGAGCCAGAGCATCAAGTTATTTGGGACACAGCAGAGCTTGAAATCATCGTCCATCTATCTTGCCAATTGCTGGTATGGCTACCTGTCGATCAGTTTAGTTGCGAGGCAACTTTAACAACCATCTTTTATGCTATGAATTTCTCACCTCTGCTTAATGATGAGACTTTGGAAGTTTGATGTTAGTTTCTCTAGTTTTGTTCCAAAGCCAATTGAGCCTCGCAAAGATTCTCCCAATTGCTATCCATCTAGTTTTTAATGCCATTTTTTTAATAATCAATGAAGGAAGACATGGGAAACCAAATAAATTTATCAATTTGTTATATCATGCAAGGTTTACAATAGAACAAAAAAGGAGCATAAAAAGGGCACAACTAGTGCAACCGCTGTAACCTAAAGTGGTTATTAAATGAAAGCAAAAAGAATCAAACTAATGTGATTAATAACACTAAATAAGTTTGTAATTTATGTAGTGAAATAAATCAACGAACGAGTTTGTCAGAGAAAAATCAAGCCTCATGATGATATAAGGAGATGAATTCCATCGGAATAGGGTAGTTGCATTTGTACTTTTCTTGAAGGTATCATAGATCCTATTTGTACTCAAATTAAAACTAGGAAGATAGATCTCGAAAGATTGAAACTAGAAAGAAATTTTTGTTTAACTCAAAAGTTTGAATTACATGCCTCATATGACTATTTGTAGACTCCTCATGAATTGACTAGTAGATGAGGTTTGCCATGATTAGCCTCAATTTAAATTTAAGTTAACACCATTTTATAGAAAATATTCCCCATTTTAATTTAAAATCTCTAATTCATTTGGTTGGTACTTAAAATTTGAATTTCTCAAATGAGTTGTATATGCCCATCTGTCTAAACTGGTGCGAAAAGGATCTTTATAACTTTTGCATGCTCTCTAATATTTTCATTCCATGAAAGCTAAATTCAAAATTCCCCGTCCGCATAAACTCATTTAAAAAGGATTGTTAGGTCTTTTGCCTGCTCTCCAATATTTTAATATCAAGTTATTAATAAGAGTACATGTTTTCAATATCTTGAGTCTATTGTTCAGAGTAATGGTGAAATATATGGGGATATTATTAGTAGAATTCAAGTTAGATGTTTGAAAAAACCACCACGGCCAGGATGAAGTACTCTCCAATTACCTCATGACAAGAGATAAAAGACAAATTCCAAGTACAATTCTGAACTTTGCTTGCAAGGCAGTTGGAGTGGAGGAATGCATTGGGCTTATTATGTGATAGAAAAGTTCCCCCCTCAAATTTAAGGCAAAATTCTATAAGATGGTGATTGGTGGTTATACCTGCAATGCTTTATGGTGCAGAATGTTGACCATTAAAAGAGAAGCATAATATTAAGTTAAGTTTTGCAGATATGAGGATGCTTAGGTGGATGAGTGGCTTTACTCTTAGAGACATGATACCAAATGAGCATATTCGTGAAAAGGTTGGAGTAGCTCTTGTGGAAGATAAGATTAGAGAGAATCGCCTTAGATGGTTTGGTCATATAAAACGGCGGTCGTCCGATTACCCGGTTAGGAGAGTAGATGTATTTGATTTGGCCTATGTTAAGAAAGTTAGAGGTATAAGTGTATAACTAAAAAGACTTTGTTAGAAAATATTAGAAATAACATTTCTTTATTAGATT
Source organism: Dendrobium officinale (assembly GCA_019514585.1). Lineage (NCBI taxonomy): Eukaryota > Viridiplantae > Streptophyta > Magnoliopsida > Asparagales > Orchidaceae > Dendrobium > Dendrobium officinale. Next base: position 6,977,581 of record CM033692.1, on the reverse strand, counting down.
TAAATGAGAATTTAACTCTGGAGAAAAAAGATTCATGTAGCCGATCCCATATAGTGGGATAAAAGTTTGATGTTGTTGTTGTAGCATTAAAATTTCAAGATAAAATTCAAACAACACCGCCAGCTCTTCAAAATCACTTTTATGTGTTTTTTTTAAATGAATAACAGCAAACCCCACCGCTTGAAGTAGAGTAAGGTTTCGTGTGGGACAATTTTTTATTGCTTCTTAAAGTAACTTCTTGGTATAAAAATTAAAATTTTTGTACTAGGAAGCTGCTTTAAGAAGCAGAAAGAAAGCCGTCCCAAACGAAGCCTAAATCTACAGCCACTGCATAAGCTTGAATAGGTTTGTACTTTTTTAGTGAGTACACCGGCTAATTTCCATTGCTTGTTACTTTCAAAGATCTGTCTGAAGTAATGAAATGGTTATGAGCAGCTGTTATTAGAATACAAATTTGCCTTGCGATGACGTTGCATGGGAAAATTGTAGAGAGCTCTGCTTTATTTTAGCTCCTAAACATGGGAGAAATATTCCAACAAAGTTCTTTTTTTGTGCTTGAAGTTTCCAAGTGTTTGAAAGGAATAGATGTACATCTAATCAAAATAATATATTTTTTTACTGAGCAGATTAAATTGTCAATTACTGTGGGTATTGTTGGACTTCCAAATGTTGGAAAGAGTAGTGTTATCAATAGCTTGAAGCGATCTCACGTTGTCAATGTTGGTGCTACTCCTGGGCTTACAAGATCAATGCAAGAAATTCATTTAGATAAGAATGTGAAGCTACTTGACTGCCCTGGTGTTGTAATGCTGAGATCTGGTGAAAATGATGCAGCTACTGTTCTCCGCAACTGTAAAAGAATTGAAAAGTTGGATGATCCAGTTAGTCCTGGTAATTTTTCGATAGCCTCTTTTATTGAAGGGCAACTAAGGCTTCGTTTGAGGCGGCTTTTTTACTGCTTTTTAAAACAGTTTTTTAGTATAAATTATTAGAAAGCTGCTTTAAGCAGTAAAAAAGCTGTCCCAAACGAAGCCTAAGTAGATCAATATGAAAGGGCAGAAATAGCATCTTTTGATTATTTGGAAGGCAGTTGATTAATGATAATGTCAGAAAAGCATAATAATTTTTTTCAAATTGTATTGATTTAACATCTTAATCTAAAAATTAGTTTTTGTTGGTGGCTTGATGATTTACTTGTTGGATTTTACGTGCAGTTAAGGAGATACTCAAGCTTTGCCCAGCTGAGAGACTGATGTCACTATACAATATATCTAGCTTCAGTTCAATTGACGAGTTCCTGCAGAAAGTTGCTACCAGTAGAGGTAAGCTAAAGAAGGGAGGCATAGTGGATCCCGAAGCTGCAGCAAGGATTGTGCTGCATGACTGGAACGAGGGTATGCTCTCTGTCCTCTTTATTAATATTTTGAATCTCCAAGAAGCATTTGAGTGATTCTATTTAACCTTGCCCAGGAAAAATTCCATATTACACCCTACCACCAAGTAGAAATCAAGAAGGGATTTTGGATTCAGCAATCGTGTCAGAATTAGGGAAGGAATTCAATGTTGACGAGGTTTACAATAATGAGTCTTCTTACATTGGCAGCCTGGCATCTACTGAAGATTTTCTTCATGTTGAAGTCCCTCCAAGCGCTCCTTTACAATTTGATGAGCAGATGCTAGATGAAGTTTGTTCCTTCTCTTTCTTATAATTTATTTATGAATTACCTTTTCAAGATGAACGATTTCAACTTGCCAGTCTTTCTTTTAACACAAAAACCATTTTATTTGAATCTGCACTACTCTTAGGAATGTTTCTTTCCTTGATAACAATTATGTAATGTCAGGCTATCTAATGAAATATTATGATCACAGTTGATATTTCTAAGGAACATATAGCACTGTTATCTAAACAGCAGAGCCGATCACCCACTTTCTATTTTACCAATTCTGTCCTTTTTTTTCGGGACATTTAGGCTATTTAAGGCAAATTCACACACACAATACATACACAAAGACTCGAACCCAAAACCTCTTCGTTGGAAGCCTAAGTTCTCAACCAATTGGTCAAGATGAGCTGCGTCAAACCCTAAACCCTAAACTAAAAGGGTCAGTTGGCTATGTATGCCATGCACATTTTTTAATTGATGGGCGTTGTATGGTTATCAAATCTGTCCTTATGATCTTAAATTCTTCTGTGATACTGTATAAGGAATTCATTAAAACCTTAAAATTCTGTAATATTGTAACCATTTGTAGGATGTGGAGAACCATAAAGAAGATCAAATTGAAGAAGAACCAATGGCAGATAATGTTGAAGAGCATTTGGATACAAAGACCAACTCAACAAGTGGGCAAAATGACAAGCTGTATGGCGCCGAGGGCATCTTAGATCCTCGCAAAAGAAGAGTGGAGAAGAAGAGGAGGAAGTCACAAAAGATAAGCTCTACGAATGATATGGATGCTGATTATGATTTCAAGGTAGATTATCAGATGAAGGATGTTGGCTATGATCTCAATAACTCCATGGAGGAAGACAAGGAAGATGAAGCCACAGATTATGTTCCAATGCCTGGAGATGAAGAGGATACTAAATGAAATTAATGAATTGCAAGATTCGGAAATTTTATTTTATTTCACATTTTCTATTTGTTCTTTTGTTCCAGTATATTAGATTTTGATTCACTGTAGTACAGCTCATGAGTTGGCCATGGCCTTCTTATGTATAAAAAAATGCAGCATCGGAGAGAAACTTGTCAGAAAACTGCTTGGAAGGAACATTTTGAAGGGAGGATTGAAACTTTGATGAATTAATTATTTTCAGAACTCACCATTCCTGCATTTGGAAAGTAAAATGTCTAATTATTATTTCATTTACGACTGAATTCTTGGTGCAGATGTTCCTAATATATTCTGTATTTTTGCTTCTAATTAGCTTAGTCATGTACGCAGGTGACTATTTCTGTGATTTGGATAAGTTGCGTTGTTCAATTGGGTCTGAAAACATGAATCTACTTGGTACAATGAAATTATTTCACTTAAATGGATGGATCTTATAAGAATTGTGGATTTGATTTTTATAGTCTTTATTATACAATATTTTTATTATTGGTGTTTTTTGGCAGAATTTTCAACAATTTTAATTTTGACTTATTTTTAATATATTAATTCACTTTTTTTTTTTATAAACTATTCTTGTGGTTGAAGCAGCCTTTTCCTGGTTGAAACCTAAGATCATCCTTCTATTTTTTAGGGATATTTAAGCCAATCAAAATAAACTCATGCACATATTTAATACCTAAGACTCAAATTCATGATTGAAAATTCTTAATCAACCGTTCAAAATGAGTTGCATAAGATCATTCTTTTGAACATCTCTTTACTTATTTATTAATCGATATCTATTATTTCTTCAAAAATTTATATTCATAGTATAAAATTCTTAAATATTTAGGTATTTAATATATAAATTTTATATTTATTTATATAAAATCTAAATCTTTGAATAACCTTGAAATTATCATTACAATAAAAAACATGTTTCATGTATATGCTTTAATATGAGTGAATTTCTAAAATATTAAAAATATAAATAGATTAGAATTGCTCTGTTTTTTTGCACTATGACATTCAATGTAAATATTACAATTTTTGCTGGAGAGGCAGTGGCACAATAGTTCCAAGAAAAAATAAAATATCCGCTGGATCACTTGATTTCAAAAGTTCGCAAAAAAAAAAAAAAAAAAAAAAAAAAAAAAAAAAAAAAAAAAAAAAAAAAAAAAAAAAAAAAAAAACCCTCCACTTGCCAGTCATCTAGACAAGCTGAAGCCAAGAACATAAAGCAACCAACCCAAATATATCAAGCTATTCAAACTTTCCAGATGATTCCACAGAGCAAAATTGCCATATGAGAACAACTTTTCTCCACATGAAAGTTTCACCAAGGAAAACAAACTACAATAATCTACAGCTGATGCATTTATAATTAATTCAGCAATTCAACAATTAAGTTTTTTGTAACTGTAATTAGTCTCTAAATAAAAGTTTAAGTTAGTTAAACAAATGATAACAATAATCTACACTTGATGTGTCTATAACTAATTCAACAATTCAACATAAACTTATTGTAATTAGTCCAGTAGTTAAATAATCTACCTAATCGCACCACTAGCAATGGACAAGACTTTGCAGATCCCAGCAGAAGTAGTAAAAGGAGAATCTTTGTAATGAGCAACAAGTTCTGCATCTGTGTGCAAATCTATCTGCACCTTCTCCCAGACCTTACTCTTGGCATTCAGCAAACCATCAGGCTCCCCTGAATACCCTGGAAAGGTAATTCGCTCTCCTACTACAGCTGATGCTGGGGGATCAACCAATTCCACCTGAACATTTCAAAGTTTCCAATCTCATGAGATCCTAAAACTAGGGCTTCGTTTGGGACGGCTTTCTCATTGCTTCATAAAACAGCTTTTTAGTACAAAAATTTAAATTTTTGTACTAAAAAGCTGCTTTAAGAAGCATAAAGAAAGCCGTCCCAAACAAAGCCTAAATCAAAAGAAGAACAATGATATCCAAACATGAGATGAGTAGAATTAAAGCAAAATGCAAAGTAGTAATAAAGGCTCAATCAGGTAGAGCGCATAGTAGTTAAAGTATCAACCAAGTAAATTAGTTTACATTTGAGCTTGATGACCGGTCGATCCACTTTGGTGTCACCAAAATAGAGCATGACTAAGTTAAGCTAAAAATATTGCACAATAGTAAAATATTAAGATGTGGAGCTGAGGCTATAATCAATTTAGGGGTCTTCAAAGATATGAAGTTAATTAAAAACTTAGACGACCATATAAACAATTTGAAAGAGTTAGAGAAAGAGAAGCTTACTTTGGTGTGGTCATCATTTGATGCAGCAAATACCATTGCATGTGATTTAATTCCTCTCATGGTTGCTGGTTTCAGATTACAAAGAACACAAACTTTTCGATTCTGTTCAAGTCATTAGGAACTCAAAATCAGAAAATTTGGCAAAAGTACAACATCGGTAGAATGAATTTTAGCAAAAGAGGTCCAAGTCATTAACCTGCATTTCTTCAAGAGGAATGAACTTGACAAGACCACTCACAACGGTCCTAGTTGATTCTTCACCAACATCAATTTCTTCAACGTAGAGAGAGTCAGCATCCGGATGCTTCTGAACCTTCCTGATTTGACCAACCCGTATATCAAGTCTTGAAACAGATATTTCTGCTTCAGGGGCCTTTGGTTTAGTATTAACAGTGGATTTTGCCGGTTGTTTCTTTGCACTTACTCCTGCAAGGAGAGGGCAAAAAGAGGTTAAAGTCTTTAAGGTTGATTACATAACGCATGCCAATTGCGTAAAGTCAAGTTATACCATGACGAAATCATAGGTATTTTATTTCTCTACAATATATGAAGTGAAGATACGCTACTAATTAATTAGGCAATGCAATCTTTTATGACTAGATTATCTAGAATTGAAAGTCATGAATTTGTAAATGACAAGAAGACTAAGGGATCAGTGGATTCATCAAACAAGTGTAAAATTATCCCTGGTTATGCCAAACAACCCTAAAAGTTATTAAAAAATAAACTCTTTGTTTTACAAAATTACCTCATACATATCTAACGATCTATTAAAAAACATATTTGGACTCTCTTTAAAATACTAATGACAACAGACAACAGACAACAGATCACTAGCCAGAAAAAAGAACCAGTGAGAGCATGATATAATATCCAGACAAAATTTTTGTTCAATATTGAGCCTCAGTCATTGGATCTACTTTGAATGAGAGTGAAGTAAATTTTTTTATAGATTTCCAATGTATTACACTTATTTCAAAGTAAATTTAATGGGTTTAAGTCTAAACCCAACCCAAACTTTTTCCAGATACATGCTTTCCAAAGGGTAGTCACCTCATTTGTCCAAATTGGTTAAATTGTTTTAGAGAATTCCATCCTATTTAGAAGAAAACCACTAGCTTAAATGCAATGGACTCAGAAAATTGGACCCAGTTGGGCTGTTACATAGAAATTAAATAAGCCTTGAATAATGCCATATTCTAAATATTGTACCAACAAACGAAATGGACGCTAAATACAGCTTCATCACATTTGGCATGTAAGCCAACCCAGTTAGCTCTTAGCTTGCCAGTAATTTATATATGAATGAGAACATCCCAGCATCAGGCTCTAATGTGCCAAGATATATCGTACACAAAGCAAAACTAGGCAACAACTACAAGACCAATGTTATTATCAATAAATAGAATAATATCTAAAACTGTAATCCATTTACAGCAACAATGATGAATTAATACCAGATATTTTTGTACTCTTAAGTTGCTCAGCTATCTTCTTTGCATCAGCTTCTGCTTTTTCAATTCTTTCAGCTTGACTACCAGCATATCTTTGTCTTAAGCTTTCCACTTCTTCGTCTTTCTGTATAGAGCAAAGGTCATCGAATTGAAGAGGCAATGGACAAAATACCATCAAGTAATACTAAGGAAGTTACTAACCAGTTCCCTGAACAGTGGTTCAGGTTTCCCAATTTTATGGCCGGAAGGAAGAAAATTCCAAGGTTGCTTTGCCTTATCAATGTCACCTTTGTCATCACACAATGAAAGATGTGTTTCCGAGGGCAAATTAAGCTGTTTCAACACCTGAAGAATATGTTACAACCCCAAAGATAAGTATTTTACCTTGAGAAACTATAACCGTTCAAGAATGAAAAGGTCATGAGAGATTAAATAATTTACTTCAGAAGAGAAGGAAGGCATAAAAGGTTCCAGTAAACATGCAAGCAGCAGTACGAGGCCAGTCGACGTCTTCATCACAATTGAACATGATGATGGGTCATCCTTGTAGAGTTTCCAAAACTGGCTCTCCTACATCACATGTTATTAGGATAAACAATTCAGTTAAACCTATCACATCAAATAATTAGAGAATTCTAGCCATTAAAATATAAATAAAAAATTAAGTTTACTTGTAAATAAGAATTTCCCTCGCTTGAAATACTCATTGCCGTTTTCAGGCCTTGTTTTAATTTAACCTGTGAATTAGATAAAAAATAGAACATTTTGCATCATTTATGCAGTAGTAACAAAGCTTCAGCAAATTTCCAACATTATAACAGTTTGTGATTAAGCTTTAGGTTCATTCAGTAACCTTCTCCATGGCATCAAGATATTGCTCTACAAGTTTCGAGACTTTCTCTGCCAAAGCTTTTGTTAAATGATGGGATTCTGCATCCGGAGCATCAGGTATGATGGAATTGTACCCGGATCCTGTAAAAGAAACTTAGTTAATGATTGCATAAATATTTGAAGAGAGAAATACTTGCAGGAAGAATGTTTGATCCACCATTCCATACAAAAAGAACAATTTCAACACCTCATGACTTACCTAACCTTAAGGACTCAGCCAAAAAATATTCCACTCTTTTCCAATTTGCTTACAAGACTAACCATCTAGGTGTCATTCAAATTGGAGATTAATTTCTTTAAGTTGCTAGATCAACTTACTATTGACTAAAAACATCCTACCTTAATCTTTCTCGCTTTCAGAAGATACATAAAACAGCTTATAGGTAAAGCTGCAGTCTATGAAAAATTATAATCCTCAACAGCCTGATGACACAAAAGATTTCCTGATGAAAATTATGACAAATTGACTGGGGAATCAAACCATAATCAATTAGGCAAATAGTGAAATACTCTGGCCAGATAAAGAAGCTTATCATATGCTGGAAAGAAAGTGGGAGAACAATAATGGAATTCCAAAACCGGTTTAAACCGTAGAGGGAAGACAACTATCAATAATCACAAATCAATCTCAGATGACAAAATAAAACCATGAACATTATCAATTATAGTACTGGGCTATTAACCATGCATGCATTGTACATGTATCTTAATCTGTTCTCCATAGAAAGCATGCTTACGGCAAGAATGTTTCATGTGCCAAACAGTGATGTCGTCTGTAGCCTTACAGTAATACCCTTGTGGTGCCAATTTCAGTGGCTTGAAGTTTGCAATGAAAATAAAACTAACCAAGTTGATAAAATTGAATTGGATTAGATGGAACTTTGTTAAAGCTGAATTGAAAAAAAAAAACGAGGATATAAATTGCAAATAAGTACACCCAGGAGAACTTGGAAATAGGAGTTCAGGTCTATACATACTCTAGCAAGAATGATAGTAATGTTGAAGTGAGAACAAATTCAGGAGTTTGCTGATGGAAAAAAGTCTTTAAGGTCAACACAAAAAAAAAATGCAGAAGAAATCAATAAAGGGAGTGATGCAAATATAAAATTCCGTGTTTATTGAGAATGCAACTCATGCGTATTTACTTTAAGTTTTTTTTTTTTTTTTTTTTTAGTGTAAAACCATGCCTCCAATGTCGAATCCTATAAAAATAGGAAGTTGAATATTCTATCAGCTCTAACTAATTATTGCACGGTTTCAATGAACCCATGGAATTCCAATCAACATAAATCTTCAAGATCATTACTACAATGTGAATAGCTAAATACTGCCCAATTCGTTATCTTCACAAAACAGTTGAAATTTGTTGACCTATGTTTTGTGATTTTTTTATGGTATCATTGTGTTTTTTATTTTATGTTGCATTAGTAACTCTATACCCCCAACGTAGTGGGATAAAGACTTGATGTTGTTGTTGTTGTAGTACTAGTAAGTAGTAACTCTATACCATTAAAATACCCAACATTAGAAATCATGATCATACATAGTTCAAAGGATTGAGAATAATAGGGAAAGCATAAACAATAACAAAACTAACAACAAAGTAACCAAGAGCGGTAGAAGCAACAACACAGTTACTGTTGACTACCATGTACAGTAAGATTGTCACAACATTGACAGTATCTTATGGGTCTACCTCCTATTTGAGACTTTTTTAAACTCTTATTTATGTATTGTGAAAGTGAGGATGTTTGAGTATCTTTACAATATTATGCTTGACTTTTTGAAGTTATCATGTGGCAAACCATAACATAAAATTAGAGCTGATTTTTTTTAAAATTTGTTATAGATGATGGTGGAAATTCTTCATTATGATTGATTTCCATGAAATTCATTGTTAACCTTTGGGTGGATAGACAGAAGTGTGCCTAGCCAAGCGGTTGGTTTCATCATTTCCAATGTGTTGTTGGATTTTATTAGTCTACTCTTTCAGAGAGCCATGATTAACAAGCAAGGATACAATTAGTAGAAACCTGATTCCAAAAATGGATGAAGATACATTTCATCCTTCTTAACCTACCTATCCTTGATTAGTGTATATGCCGGTATGAGCATGCATCAAACATTCCTCCAAAGATGCTTGCACAACCAATCACATGGAGCTACAACAGCCATTCTAATATGGTATCTTCGGCCATGATAATATGGAAAAATAAAGTGGAGGATTGATATAACTAATGAAATCTCTCCACTTTTATTCATGCAGATGTATGAGGAAACTACTTGATTGTTTTCCTTTCAATAATAATAATAATAAAATCTTCCGTGTTTCCTTTCCTTTTTCCTGATCTAATTTATTTCAACATTTAAATCTACGGCGAGACAATAGGAAGATTATTGGATTTAAGTCGAAGCAATCTGCTTTCTTTTCAAGAACATGATGAATTCTCATGTCAAATGGAAGGATCTTCTATTGCACCTATCATTCATACTTTGTAGAAGTAACAATAATCTAAACTCTTCTATTGCTTGTTTATAACATTTTTACTATGTACCAAAGCAATGAGTGAATGAATCATAATATATCCACATGACATGACTTCTTATTTAGAACTATATTTATCTTTCCGGTGTTTTATGAAGTTTATAAATATCACTTATGAGGCATTTTAAGAAAATTCCATAGCCTGAATACAAATGCTTTTGGATTTTCAAATCATTCTTCTTATTTTGGGATTCTTACCCTCAATCAGCTTTGAAATTTTAAATATTTTAAGAGAAGCTAACTCATTGTGCAAATGTAAGTCTAAACCTATCAAATGCTTCTCTCTCACTTTCTTGTTCTTTTTCTCATCTTCTCTTTTTAGTTTTATTTATTTAATGAAATTACATCTTTATTTACCCGATACATTCCATAATGCATGTGCTAGGAACATGCCCCTTCTTTTATATATATATATGAATGCATCTTTAAGCTAATTACAAGATTTTAGAATCAAAAAAGAATTTTTTTACACAACACCAAAATCTTGCCTTTTAAATAACCATGACCTCATACATTTATTTATTAAATTATCACCAAGATATCAAACTTCACATAATGCTCCAAACCGTATTTTTTTTTTTTATAACAAATTTCCTATGATTTGATCATGATAGAGCAATTGCATTATTGTGACAGCTCATGTCTTGGGATAGGCGTTACATTTCTAAAAATGTATGATTTAGGTGATAAGTGTAATTTTTCCTAAAAATCAAACATTAAAAGTAATAGGAGGAACATCAAATGCTCTTATGTTAAAATATAACTTGAAATCAATTATAGAAGGTAAAATAAATAACATCATAGTCTCTTAATAGTATCATAGATCATGAATAATAAATACTCCTTTTACAAAGATTTAAATAAATTAAAACATAAAATCTAATCTAGGAGTTCGCCTATGTTAAGAAACGCAATAGTAGATAAAAAAAATGATTAGAAAGTATTAGAAAGGACTAATTTTATTAGATTTAAATGAGAATCTGATTTTCAATATAACAAAAATGGAGAAAAAAGATTCATGTAGCCAACCCCATATAGTGGGATGTAGGCTTGATGTTGTTTTTATTGTTGGAGTCATAAATCACCTGGTAGCTTATTCTTATTGTATTCCAAAATCGCCCAAATTGAACAACTTCGGAACACACCATATGCAAACTCTTGCATTTCGAGAAATCTCGTAACTCACGACCTTTGGCTCCGCGCTGCGGCACCACCACTTTTTCCTATGCATTTGATGCAACCTCATCCTTTGTTACAAATAGTCTAGACATTATGTCGCAAGAGCTGCATCTGCACTTACTGTTTTTGCATGATCGCTACTATATCGTCGTTGACGAGAAACATTGTCTCATGGTTTCTTCCTCTTGGGCCTAAAGTTTATTCATTACTTTTCTTAAATTTTAGATTTATTTTATTAGTTCCAACCAAACAAAATAATATGATCCCCTAAATTCCAAATATATTGTATTTACATTACATTGTATTTAAAAAAATACTTCTGACTTCTAAATACTTGTAACTAAATAGCCCCTTAAACAATTATTTTTCTATAGGGTTAGCCGTTGGCACATCTAAATCTAAATCTGGCAGCTTGTCACAATGGTTGATCACCTGGTAGCTTGTCACAATGGTTGATCACATCTAAATCTGCATTGCTTGTTGGATATATAATAAAACCTAAATCCTATAACAGCCTACATCAATTGTGATAATAGGATTAAAAAAAAAAATTGTGATAATAGGTTAGCCGTTGGCACATAAATCATTCCAATGATTATGAGATTATGGTTGCGCGCTTCCAACCAAAAAATGAACTGCAATAAGAAAAGCTATAACAGTTAGGCTAACAAAATTGCAATATGATTAGCTTATGACCTTTTTATCCATAAGAAGAATGATTGCAAGTTATATTAACTTATAATAATGCATTATAAATTTACAAAACTCTTCGAATATTTGAGGTTTTTTAAGATTTCCACTCATATAATGCACAATGTAAGCAAGTTATAAATTGATAAGACTAAATTGCATACAAGAACAATAACATGTGAAAGACTTTATACCAACCTGATGGTTTGGCGACGAAGCTCAAAACACGGTTAATAAAGTTGCCTAAGTTATTTAGTAACTCAGTGTTTAGCTTAGCCTGCAAATCTGTCCATGTGAACAAAGTGTCGGAGACCTAATTACACCCAAACAATTTATAATTTAAGATAAATTTAGTAAATCAATATTAAAGTTCTTAGGTAACGTTTAAGAAGTAGCAGAAAACCCGATATTATTAAAGCTCACCTCTGGCCTATTAGTTAGCAAATAATATCTCCAAACCTCCGTGGGAATATTTGTGTCCTTTGCATCATTACCAAAAATACCAATACCCTTGCTCTTGGAGAACTTACCTGACAATGAAATGAACAGTCGAGTGAAGGCATAGCATAATCTTAGAAAAAAATCACCCATAAGATTAATTTAGAAAGAAAGATTGTAAAAAGAGCTTTTAGAGTCAAACTTTTGGGACAAAAAACATTGAGAAACAAAACCATTAAGGAATAGGAAAAAAAAAGGAGCAGCCAAGTTACAAGGTGATGGGTGAAAGAGAAACATTAGCATTGGTCTAATCGAATAATTACTGTTAAGTCTGAGGTGCGATAAGCTGATGTTCGTAGCAATAATTCAAAGAGAATTTGTGTTTATCATGAAACTTTAAATTAATTCGTAATAAGAAAAAATTACAAAAGCATACTGGAATCTTCCAAAACTTCTACCCATTGGTCATCCTAGATAGCCAACAAAAAGTCTCAGACTAAGAGGATTGAAAGTTTGCAACTAGCACAAACATAACTTCAAAGCAGAACATAGAAAAAGACAAAAAAAAGTAAAATGCATGACCCCCATATAAAGTCACTGTAGCTAATGTGAAATAGGATAATCAATAGCACCAAAAATGATGTGAAACCACATCGGAATTGCACGCAGAAATTTATAATGATTGAATTAGGCGTGGCAACTTAAACTTAATGTTTGACTTTGAAAAGATTTTACGAATTTAAAATTGTTTAAATTGATATGGAAAGTAACCACAAAATAGAGACGAGATCTCAAAATAACATCAAGATTATAACGAAAATAAGTAGTGCAACAAACAAACAATCCACCACGTAACAAAGAGAGAATTCACCTTGAGTTTCCCGCACTCGCACTCTTTAAGGGTTAGCGGATGAAGAATCGCCACAATCCGGAAGATGTCACCACAAAGGAGAGGAAGCCGGGGTAGAGATCCAACGAAAGTTAGCCGGAGGAGGGGCAATGTGTAGACGATTGGTGATATACCAACGTCCGGAGGGAAGATGCTCGAGTTCTTTTCTTGCAAGAGAGCTCATGGGATGAGAGGAATTCCAATAAGATGGGCAAGCAATAGGGTCGACCAAGTGTGGAGCGAATTAGGATTTGTGGGGTCTAGGTTTGGGGTTATGAAAAGAGCATTAAATCTGAAATTAATTTCAGATTTAATTAAATGAGGGAAAAGAATTTGAAATTCAAATTCAAATATGAGTTAGGGAATTAATTAAATCCTTAATTTATGGGAGCTAATTAATTAGAGAGAGGAGGGGGAAGAGGCCGGCCAAGGAGAGAGGAGAGAGAGAGGGGTTAGGCATGAAGGAGGTGGGCCCAAGCAATTAAGGGGATTAAATACTTAAATCTGAAATTAATTTCAAATTTAAGTTAATTGGAGGTTTTCCTAAATTAAAGGAGGAGAATTTAAGAAGAGTTTTGAAATTCAAATATTTTGAATTTGAATTTAATTCTCATCCTAAATTAGGGGGGCTAAATTAAGAAAGTATTTATTGTGGATTTGAATTCAAAAGTTTGGAGGGAATTAGGTGGCCGGCCGCTATTGTGGGGGAGAAGGATGTGGCCGGCGGCTTTAGGTGGTGGAGCAAGGGGCCGGCAGGTGGAGGCTTCAAGCCGACGGCCAAGGGCTTGGGATAGGTAACTTAGATCAGCGAATTGAGCACTTTCCTAATATAGATTATGTCAATTTAGGAAAGAATTCAAAATCTGAATTTGAAATCTGATTTTGAGTTAGATCTCCCTCCTAATCTTCATGCTCCACTTTTGGAAAGAGGCAAGACAATTAATTTTGGATCCATGGGAGGGGAAGGCCGGCATGTGTTTGGGGAAGAAGAGGTGGCCGGATGTAAGGGAAAGGAAGAGACGATAAGAAAATACTTCGAGTACTAACAGCGAGTCCCGGAATCCACCGGCGACTGACGGGTGATGCATGGTCCTCTCCTAGGGTTTCTCCTCTCAAGAACTCACAAAGAGATCAAACAAGAAAAGCTGGAATTTTCATTCATAATCATCATCCTTCAAATACAATACCAAGGACCTAATATATAGGCCTCATACATAAAGAAAAGAAATGACTAAAATGCTCATAGGGCTACAACTCAACTCAACACACAAGCAAGGGTACAAACGTAAATAAAGAAAATCTGAACTAATACATAAAATATCAAATATATAAGCTCCTCATCGTAGCCGTCGATCTACGATGCTTCCGGTGGTAGACATTCCGGAATCTCCTACTGATGTCCTCATCAAAAAAACTACTAAACATAGCTTTTACAATTTTTAAGATACGCAGAAAAAAATAAGACGACATAAAGGGTTGCGAAATAGTCAAGATCAAATGTATTGAAGTAGCACTTATGATTTTCATTAATTGATGATGAAATACCTGATTCATAATTCAAATATTCTGTTACACTTATTGTCTTCAGTAATGTCCATTTTTCACCTGTTCCAAGAAGAGTAGAAGGGAACATGACCTAAAATTGTCATACACAAAGAACACACAAACACGTTAGAAGAGAATTGAAAAGAATAATAACTATTGCAAGTAGGATGAACAATACACAACCTTAAATTCCTGTAATCTTATCAGTGTAACAGGAGTCCATCAATATCTCAATAAAATTATATTGACACAAATTGCTTATTATTAGCCAATCACAAAAATACTTGGGGCAAGAATAATAAAAATATTACATCACATCATCATCCCATGCTAATTCTAATAATAAAATCACTCTTACAACAACAACATCAAGCCTTTATCCCACTACGTGGGGAATATAATCACTCTTACATTAAAAAAATAGTTGGTAGAAATAATTTAAAAAAAAAAAAGTTTTTAACACAATGTTATATAGACATAAGAGATTCCAGGTTCACTATTTCTTTTCCATCTCTTTGTTCATATAGACTTGTGCTACTTTGAATGTCAAACTAATCAATTATTTAGAACATTATGGTTTGAACGTGCACAACAAGAAGTAGAAAATGCTCCCATCAGACAAAAATAAAATTAATATCAAAACTATAACATAAAAGAGATAACCAAAAGATAATGTGGATAAAAGTTGTGCAAAAAATTTTGCACGAGATAAGTTTTAACAACTCACGCAGCATTCATCATGAAACAAATAAGAAAATAAGGGTTCAAAAAGTCAACATCAAATAGATGACAATGCTATTGATGATGGTCATTTGGTATGCATGACCTAATTGGACAAGATTTGCATCATTATATTCTTTTACTAAGAAATTTTAGTTTGAAAGAAAACATGATGTATGCTTTAATGTGCAGGCATTGCAAAGGCATAATTAGTAAGAAAAATCAAACGTGAATTTGCAATATAATTGACAAAAAAAAGGATTGAATCCATCAAAATATCAATGCCAATCCCAATCCGAATTGAAGTGGTTGGATATATGTTAAATTGATAATTGATCATCTAAAGAGACAAAAGTATATTGAAACGTGTCACCTCAAAGTTATATTCAAATGATGCGCATCCCCCGCTTACCGTGTGAAATGGCACATTATCCTTGCCCATATAAACTGAAAGAGATCCACATTATCCGGATTCTTCCACCATTTCTCCCAATCTGGGGTATAGCATGAAGTGATAGATACATATCCAATTGGAGCATCAAACCACACGTAAAAAACACCTTGAAAATAACACCCTTCAATCAATTTTCAAACTATCATCTTAATACAAGTTTCACAAAGTACATGATTCCATCAAGATTATACATATCAATTTCAAACATGAAAGTTGTACATTACAAAATGCATTGCTAAGGTTTTTACCTTATCTCTATATTTTTCATGTGGCACAGGAACACCCCACTTAAGATCTCTTGTAATACAACGGGGCTTTAACCCTTCTTTCAGCCAAGCATGGGTAGCCTGAACGGCATTTTGGCTCCACCCACCAACCACAGACGTGAGGTTAACATACTCTTCTAGTTTATCTTTAAGTAAAGGGAGCTCAAGAAACAAGTGGTCAGTATCACGGATTCGTGGAGTGTTCCTACACACCTAATTTAGCAAAAGTTAGTCAACAAAAATATAGTTCCTGATTAAGCTTTGTTTGGGACGGCTTTTTATTGCTTCTTAAAATAACTTCTTAGTACAAAATTAAAATGTTTGCACAAAGAAGCAGAAAGAAAGTCAAACCCAAACAAAGCCTAAATTGGTAAATATTTTCAATTATCTAGTTTATATAACAATCAACTCACCACATGTAAAACTAACCTTGCATTTGGGATCTTGTAATTCTGTTGGATTTAACAAGTTCCCACATTTTTCACATTGGTCACCTCGTGCAGACTCATAGTTACAATTTGATCTAGGGCATGTGCCCTCCACAAGCCGATCAGCTAGGAAGCGTTTGCATGTATCACAATAAAGCTACATTGTAAATTAAAATCAAAGTTATGGAATATATCAATTTAAAGTACATAACATAACTGATAGATTTTATCTAACAAGAATCTACATATTTGTATACCCTAGCATAAAGAGTAGTAGTATGAGATAAGTTTAAACACATGCCTGCTGCATGGTGTTCTCAGACAACCATTTATTTTCCAAAAGCTTTTGAAATATTGCTTGGCAAATTTCAGTCTGTTGCGGACTAGATGTGCGTCCAAATTCATCAAAACTTATGTCAAACCATTTATAAACCTCATTGTGAATTGCATGGTACCTGCATGCCAAAGAGATAAAAGTTGAAAGGACGCAACAAGCCAGAATTAAACATATAAATTAAAATAATGCCTGCACGCTTTGTACATTTTGAAAGCAAAAATAAAGTTCAGCAGCATAGCAACTAGATTAATCAAAACAGACCCAAACAAAACAAATATCGTCTTCTTAAAATTGAATTCAATGAAATTAAAGCTCATGTTCCCCCACCATGCCTAAGAACAACAACTAAGGCTTCGTTTGGGACAGCTTTTTTATTACTTCTTAAAGCGACTTTCTTATATAAAAATTATAAATTTTTTGTACTAGAAAGTTGTTTTAAGAAGCAGAAAAAAGCCGTCCCAAACGAAGCCTAAGAGTGCATTTGGCAAGGGCCATATCCGGGTCAAATCCATGATTTATCAAATCACCTCGGCTTCAAGATTTGTGGATTTTTTCTCTTTTCTAAAAGGAAAAATCTCCCTCCTTTCATTCTACAAGCCATCCTTCTTCTTGTCAGTGCGTCTGGAGCTATTCCCACAGGTCCAAAGCCCCATTGTAGTTCGGATATCTTTTTTTCCTGTGGTATTTGTTTTATGTGGCCTTTATCAAAATAAATTTCCTAGTCTATTAACCTAATTCATGCTTAAGAAATTCTTCTTCGGGGAACTTTGTAGATTTGTGATTTTTTTGCTCATATTTGTACTCCATGGTGGCTAGTGCATTTTTAATAAGTCTTTGATTCTATAGTGGATTTAATGAAACGCTAGAAAGTTATTATGATATGCTGCAACAAACCTTCGTTTTTTTTTCCCTTCTGCTTGATAGGAGCCTTTTTTTTAATCAACAAAAGATATGTAGATTTCACTACAAATTTCATTAATAATTTTCTGATTTAGCTGTAATCATTATCCACCAACATACTTTTTCCATGACAAACTAACAAAGTATATACGAGCTTCCACCTGATTGACTCTAGTGGTGTTGATATAAAGCTTGCATTTCAACTGATCCTTGATTTTAAACAGTTGTTCTACACAAAATTAACACTAAAATAATTGTTACTCAAGAGAAATAAGTTCAGCTTTTCCAGAGAATATATCTTATTTTGTTCCATTCATGACCATTTATTGTGTCAGTGACCTTTCCTAGTGAAGCTGAGTCGTTCTTTGTAATCTTTCATTGTAACTGTGATGAATTTTGTTGGATTATAATTCATTTAATCTTTGGATATTTTTTCTTCTTAACATTTCCAATGGCCTCTAATCCCCTTGATGAATATCAATGTTATCTACTGCACTGAACCTTCAAATTGCGTTTTGTGAAGAAAAAATTAACCAAAATAACAAAAAAGGACGACAATCAATATTTTTCTACATTAAAAAGAGTAAAATTCTTTGAGTTATTCTCGGGTCAAACAACAATGAAGAGAAATGAACAATATTGTTTTGGTGGCCATGATTACTTCAAATCACAATGTTGTCATAAGAGATACTTATCAATTCCTAATTTACAACAAAATAGTAGGCTTTGTGCTTCGTTGTCTGGCTGCAGCAAATCTTAGCCCTTTAATCTATTAGTGCTTATATATTTGCATGATTAATAATAAATTAATTAATAATTGAATTTTCTCATGATGCATGAATGTTTGAATTTTGATTTTAACCTTGTGAATGATGAGGTATTATCCACGCATAATTAGAATTGTCTTGTTTGAATGTATACTCAGTGGGCGTTAATTAAGGGAGTTTGAGAAGACAAGAACACAAATAGTAAATCAATTCATCAATGAGAACTTTCTGCAATGAAATTTGGTGGAGGTTGGAGTGATAATCAAATGGATGTGCAAAGTTCTAAAAAAATAATTACAATGAGTACCGAGAGCCAAGAAGAATACAATTTGTATTTGGGGAGATAATAATGGACAAATTTTTATTAGGGAACAATCCCAATGGAATTCTAGAAAAAGGAGGTCTGAGACGACACTGTCTTCACCCTAAATCATCATCTAGAATAAGAGGATACAATCAGCAAATCCAGAAAAAAAAAAAAGAAGCAAAATAACTCACTTATCGCAAATCTCCTTAGGCGTGCAGTTCTCCTCCATCGCTTTAGTTTCAGTAGAAGTCCCGTACTCATACTCAGTACCGCAGATGTATATGGTGTTGTAACCTCGCAGCCGGCAGTAGCGAGCGAATACATCGGCGCTCAAAACACCTAAAAAAGTAAACTTTTTCCAATCACGGCGTCGTCAAGAAACGCCCAAAGATACCAATTTTAACTTCCATTGGGAGCTAAAAAAAAGCGAATCAAAACCAATTCATGGCTAAAAATATTACATCCAATTATGTTGCCGAGTGTGGGGGACGTTGTTGACATAAGGAAGAGCGCTGGTGATAAGAATGTTCCGCTTCCCAGGTATCGGCAGCTTCGCGTTCTTCTTCCCGGAATTTCACCCATTTCTATCGAGATCAACGGGAACGAAAGGGGATGTTTGGTATGGAAATTACGCTCGGATTTACTTTAAATCCTGCCAAACGGTTTTTCGAGCGCTCCGTAAATCGCGATCCTCTGTAAATCCCAGATTTACGGCTTATAATCCGGGGATTTAGTAAATCCTCGGTTCGGCGGATTTAACGCTCGCGTGAGAACTCTCTCTCCCGCGGGCGTCCGTAGTCGTGGAGTAGCTGCGAACGCCCTCGTCCTGCTTCACCTCAGCCCTCTCGCCCCGCCGCCTCAGCGTCTTCCTCTGCGATTCGTCTTCGTTCGCAGTCTCCACGAGCAGGGTTTTTTAGCACAGGTAATTATGTTGATCTGAAAGGGGTAGCTTGGATACAGAATTTAAACAGTTTTTTGATGAGTTCGTTCAAAATTCTACCTTAGCAAAGCAGGCCGTCAGCGAAGAAATGAAGAAGAGGAAAAGCAAACCCTTAAACAATACTAAGGGACCTCTAGGCAATGCAAGAGAAAAATGATATTCTTCATTAAGAATATACCTAAATAGCTTAAATGATATAAATTGAAATATAAATAAATAATTAGATATTTAGTAATGTAAATATTAATTAATTAATAATGAAATATTTAATTGATTAATAAGATAATTAATACTATAAAAATTTACTAAAATAACACCTAAAATTCATTAAATAATTATTAGTGTAAGTAGTAGTTAATTATTAATTGTTTTAAATAATAGTTAAATAATTATCAGTGTAATTAGTATTCAACTTTGAATTATTATGTGTATGAGAAGGCATGTGCACATGATACACCTGAATAAAATTTTAAATAAAAAATATTAGGGGTGTCAATTCTTTTGACACGACCCGAAACACGACCCGAACCCAGTCGGAAAAATTCGGGTTCGGTTATTTTTTTTCTTTTTGAACAAATCGACCCGTTTTAAAAATCGGGTCGGGTTCGGGTTTGACCCAACAACCCCGAAATTGACCCCGAAAGTGACACGAAAACTCATATTTGACCCGAAAACCCAGATTGACCCGATTTTGACTCGATTTTGACCCGCGGGAAGGGGAAAGAAAAAAAATCGAATATTTGACCCGAGATTTTGACCTAAAATTAGCAATTTTTAGGTCAACTTCGGGTCGGGTTTGACCCGGACCCGAATCGGGTCCGGGTTCGGGTCAGGAAACCTGACCCGTTTTTTAAAAATGGTTCATGTTCGGGTTGACCCGAACCCGCGAAAAATGCCGGGTTCGTTCCGAGTTCGACCCGAACCCGACCCGCTGATCCGAATTGACACCACCTAAAAAATATATAACAACATAAAAAAAAAAGAATATGATATGTCATTCAAATATATAAAATTCTATATCAATATAACAATATAAAATTTGTATAAATATAGATGATTTATACTTCTATTATATTTCAATTATGATAAATTGAAATAATTTTATATCCAATTTAGGTTTTATAATAAAATTTAGATTTATATTTCATTTATCTTTTGCTCAAAACACTAAATAAATTTCCTCTTGAAGAAAAAGAAAAAAAGTATTTTAAAAAAAAACTTATACTGTCATAAAATAAAGAATCTTAATAATAATAAATAATTACAATAAATTGCAATGGCAGCAAGAAGAAATTTAAAATAATGTTAGAAGGCATTGAAGGGAAAGATGTACAATAGGTTAAGTAAGATCTTCAAAAAGTTCAACAAAAACTACATCCAAATTTTTTCTTAATAATAGTAAACCAAATATCATTAGTAAATAACAATGTCATTGATGAATCTTCATTAAAAAGCTAATATATGCTATATAAACTATATAAAAATTATATATAATTAAAAACAGCTTGATTTTTTTATCACAACAAACATAAAGCCTACCAAACTAGTCACGAAATATAGAAAATTGTTAAAGGAAGATAAATAAAAAAATAAAATTTTTGCATTGAAAATATCTATATGTAAATGGAACAATCATAGAGAAAAAAACGATCAAATATCATTACCTTATAAAGGCATCGGTGTTATATGTATTGAAGGATTCATAAGCATCGGAATCAAGCTTGAAGTTATGTGGTCGCATAGCATTGAACAACTTTCTAAAGTAATTGATTATCCTATTGTATTTTCTCTATTTAAGAAAAAATATAAGTACAATAGGAATAAAGAAAGATGTATATTAAAAAATGAGGTTAAATAATAAACATTGCGCGGGAAAAATGCAAAAAAAAAATACCATGCTAGCAAAAAGATCAACTCCATTACATTTAAGACAAGCACAATATCTAAAAATTGATATTATTAATTTAAAAAAATATAGATAATATATAAAATTGCTAATATCCATATAAGATTATAATATATAGCTTACTAAAAAAATATTAAAATATGATGGGATGAAAAATAATATCTTATAGTTACTCAATTGCAAGGGGAATTGAAGTTGATCCAATGAATTCACGTGGTTCAACACTTTTTAACTTGTGTCCAAAGATTGTATTACACTCGCTTAAATTGGTAGAAAATTGCCTTACAAAATCATGAGTATCAATATGAGGCGGTAAGTAGTCATCATGTTCATAGATATTAAAAATGCAGCTATCATATATACAATTAATAGGCATAACATATGATGTAATTAATCGTTTAATCGTAAGCTTGAAGAGATATAGAATATGATCAACAATCATATTACGAAGGATACCAGGAGGGGTACCGTTCTTTTCCTGCAATTAACGTCAATGTAAGCTTTATATTTATTTTAAAATAAATTTAAAAATAATAATAAGTTGAAATTACAACCGCATAGTTATAACATCTGAATTGTATTGCCACCTATCATTTGCCACGCCTCTATTTTTTTTTTGCTCATAGTATATATACTCTAAAAAAATATCGTGAATTTTATCGGCTGTTATAAACGATAAGTAAGATAAAATAAA